>JAGIQG010000002.1:82628394-83005894 GCA_024679065.1 Sphyrna mokarran
AGTCTCAGAGTATGGGGTAGGCCATTTAGAACTGAGATGAGGCAAAATTTATTCTCTTAGAGGGTGGTGAAAATATGGAATTCTGTGCAGTAGCAGATTGTATAGGCCAAATCACTAAATATATTGAAGAAGGAAATCAATAGATGTCTAGACTCTAAAGGCGTCAAGGGATATGGGGAGAGCACTGGAGTATGGAGTTGAGTAGACAATCAGCCATGTTGAATAGCAAAGAAGCTTGAGGGGACAAATGGCCTACACCTGCTCCTATTTTCTGTTTCTATGTTTATGTACAGCTTGTCCAGCTCCGAAAGGCAATCTCTGCCTCTTAAAGAGAAAATGCATTGAATGAAAGGGGGTTGCTGACTATGTTAGTGCTGTAACTGAAGAGAAGGCAAATGGAGTATCAGAGCAGAAGAAGGGCTGCAGTTTACAGATGCATTTCTGGAGACTTCAGATATACAATTGGACAGAAAGAGAAATGTAAGCTTCTGCACGGGGCCAGCAGGCCCTCAATTAATGTCCTTCAAAAGGAATGGGAACTTGTGACCAAGCCGGTAAACTCCTGAGATTGGCTCCATGGACTTGGGAACAATGCCAGAAGAAGTTGAATGACATCACATAGGTGGTTAATGTCACTGAATGCATGTCTATCACTGACCTCTCACACAGCTCAAGATCTTGGCACTCAGGATTGAGGTCTAGCTTTCAGATACTTCACCTCATCCTCACACACCCTTCAATAACGCTGGTCACATATCCACCTCTCATTCCCTCCGCATAGTTGTTCACTCTCAAGAGGCACATCATCTAAACATAATACAACACAATCGCTGTCATTTTTCCCTCTTTCTTACAGGACAAAGCTATCCACAATAAAAGGGTGCAAAGCTGAACCTGGATCAGGAGGGAGTGGGGAGTGGGTGGCGAGGAGGTAAATGAGTGGGACATGCTCACCTTCATTCCCTGGCAGAGAAAGTGATGATGTGAATCAAGGGGCTGATCACGGCAAAGTCTGTGCATCTGGCATCATTGAAAGCATTCGGGTTGATAGCAACTTACTGCCATAATCTCCTTCTCAACTCGTACTCATTCTCTTCCTGCTATATGGCAAGCTGCATATGATGTGACTATGGAGCTCTTGCTATACACTCCCTCTCCACCAACTTCTCCTTCACTCCAACTCTCCAGTTGTGGCCTCTGCTTTCAGTTATCCAAGAACTGTCACCTTTCCAGACACAGAAAACCCAGCAGCAAGAGAAATCAACAGCCACCATACTGATGAAGAAGTATAATCACTTAACCTGACACTAATAGCCACCAGCTCAGATATTGGCATTACACAAACCTTAGAGAGCAATATAGAGTCAAAATCTGCATATGGTGACTCACTGGGCATGATTAGGCTGTGGCCAAGCCAGGGGAAGACAATAGTTGATGTGCCAGCTCGCTGAACAAAACCACAGACCAGATCTGCTGTAGGGGATTCCTTGATGTTTCTATCAGATCCCTGCTCATGTTACTGGTGAATGTATGGATCACATGCGCTGGCATCCTGTTGGAAGTGACAGATTGTAGTGGCCTGCACAATTTAATGCCCTTGGGCTTTCCATAAACATAGTTCTTATTTTAATTAACATTTGGGAAGGAAATAAAGTGCAGCTACAGGAAAGGTGAACATATCATAATCAATGGCTGTTTTTGAAGAATTCTTCACTGAAGCTGCTACGTATCACATGCAGGCAGCTTCAATTGAATATTCTTATGTAAAATGAGTCCTTAAGTGTCTGCCTATACTGATTATATAGTGGGTTATTTTGCCAACTCTGTATCTATAAACTTGAAGGAGTGGGGAATTGTGTTGGTATATAGTGGAGAACAGTGCCAGAACAGATCTTGGATATCTTCCCTTCACTGGCCAGATTTTCCTGAAGCTGTCTGGGATTGGAAATGGGCATGATGGCAGTGGGCATGAAATTGGGGTGTGATGGGTGTGTTACTATTTCCTCAGATGCAAACCATCCTCTGAGATTTCAAGTGATCCTGGAGCTATGTCAATGGCTCATCCTCTGCTAGATCTGTGGAAAAGACAAGACTGCGGCCAACAAGTTGCATTTTCAACTAACTCCTGCTGTTTCCTTAATTAGAAGCTTCCTGTGTTCATCAAAGCCTACAAAGGTGCCAGAGCTAAAACTAACTCTTTGATGCCCATATACATTAAAGTATATTTATTAGTCACACTAGGCTTACGTTCACACTGCAATAAATTTACTGTGAAATTCCCCCAGTCGTCACACTGTTCGGGTAAACTGAGGGAGAATTTTGCATGGCCAATAAATGTAACCAGCACACTTTTGAACTGTGGGAGGAAACCGGAACACCCGGAGGGAGCCCATACAGACACAAAGAGAACATGCGCACTCCACGCACACAGTGACACAGCCGTGATACAAATCCAGGTCCCTGGCACTGTGAGACAACAGCGCGAACCACTGTGCTGCCTTATTCTCTATGGACTCCACAACTATGTGCCCTTAGTGATAGGCTGCCCTACTGCAGCTCATTCCCTTCCCATTGTCTCCTCCTCCATCAGCAATGAAGAGATACCACCTCACATTCACCTCCACTCCTTACACATTTTCCACAATCACAAATATACACAATGTGTCTCCTATCTCACTGTGTTCTTCATCTAATTCCTAATTACGTGTCCAGCATTAACAAGAGGCCTACTGGAAGCAGCCATTCAGTCTTTTCAGTCTGACTGACAAGAATCTTTGATCTGAGGCAACTGTGTGATTCAATGTGGATGGGTGTCCCTGATCATGGCCCATGCATGGCCATGACAACAGCCTGATCATCTCACATTTCATGTATGTCATTTGAGATATGCTGTGCTATGAACTTGCAGCTGTGAATGCCAATTCCCTTGCCAGACTGCACCCGAATGGCTTCCAGCACTGCATCCATGTTCGTGCAAATATTCTGTTATTGTTTTATTCCTCAGCTACTTCCAGACATGTCTCCTTCAGAGGGTTTACTGACCTCCTCCTCCCATCTTGCAGGGAGAAAACCTTTGTCTATTCCCTTGTCACTGCAAGGGCACCTCCCAGGTGGCATCACTGAACTGTGGAGCTATTTTTCTTTTAATTGCAGCCATTTCTCAACAGGATTCTTGCATCCTCACTGCAGCTTTTCCAATGCCCACTGATGTGAATCTTGTACCAAATTTCCAGACTAAGTTTTAAAAATGATGCCTTCCTTTGACCTATTGGCCCTACCTCCAGCTGCTGCCCATTTATTGATTGGCATTCCCATCCCGGAAGATGTTTACTAGTTACAAATGGGAAGATTGCCAAGGAATTCCTGCCAACTACTTGTACAATATCCTCACCAGCACTTATCTCCAGCATTGAGACTTTCTTTCAACTCGTAAAATCTAGGCCTAGATTTCCAAAGCTCCTTTGGATGGAATGACAAATGCATATGCTCTGGAATTCCCTTGCTATACCTTTGCCCAGTTTCTGAAAATTTTCCCCTTTTAAGACACTCCTTATAATGTACCTCTTTAACCTAGCTTTAGTCACCTAATATCTCAGTTTGTGGTTTGGTGTCAAATTTTGCTTGGTAAAGCTCCTGGGAAGCACTTTGCGATGTTTTACTATGTTAAGGACATCCCTTACACCAAATCCCAACATGATCACCAGGATCTGTTTATTTTTATTGCTTAACCTGTACTGTAAATGAATGTAAAGTACTAAGTAACGTAAACTGTATTAAGCCATATGATGAGAAATCTGGAGTCAAGAAAAATAGTTTTGTTTTGAAAGGAAGAGACAATTGTAATGTTGATATTGTCAAAGTAAACCTCATTCCTCAAATCATAGAAATTTGGGAACTGGCTTCGGCAAAATTTGACATCAATCTCTAGAAGGCATGTACATAAAAAGTACGTACTTTCTATATTTGCAATCATGCACTTTTTGTTGAATCAGGCTCCAAGAATGTCTGCTTAGTTGGAATAAAACAAATGTTGTACACAACAGCATAAATGAGGTCCCACTCCTTTGTGTCCAGACAGAATTTCCCAACAGCTGTACAAAAATGTAGTCTACTCCCCATCTAAAACAGAAGCCAGGTTTCAAAAATGGCATATTTCAATGATTAGTGGCCTGCTACCCACCAACTATTCATGATAAACATATCTGTGTCTGCAAAATGTTATGGTTTCTACGCAGAATATCCCATGGGTGCTGACAGAATCATTTTCTTTCAACTGCACTGTTGATGTTGGATCCATTACGCAGTTATGCACAGATCTGGGGAAGAAAGCATGTTAATTTGCCAACTCCTACATTTGAAATCGTCTGCACAGCCATTTGAAAACATTGTCAATGAAGAACAAAACTAAACAAGCCCATTCTGTATGAAAATCAATTACCCTTGTTCTCTTCTCATTTTGTTTCTATTTTTGAGACTTCTTTTCTCATTAATTCGCTGGGCAGCCCTTTCAAGTGGATTAGTTCCTTGCCCCTGCACTCTCTTTACTAACATCAAAAATACATGCTCAGGAAATGCAAGGGATTACATCAGTAGACTGGCTTGTGGGGGCCAACATCTTTTTCCTGCGCACATGGATTGCCATGTTCTTCTGTAGTTGGATTTCCAAGAAGCTGTGCAGTAAACTGGGATAATCTACATGGACACTAGGACATCTTGCAGACATGGAAATATTTATCATTAACATTTGGAAGAAAAAAGGAATCCTAAGTACATCATTTTGAATTTATCTAAATTTTATTTTGCCCAAGTTTGAACACTTTGCATTTAGATATGTCTGTCCCGTTGTCCAACTGACACAAGCAAGTGCAAAGGGCTACTTTGCGTTAAATATTTTTTTCTTAAAATTGACCTAGTTCTATTTGTACTTACATAACTGCAGGGTGAAAGTTTGGGAGGAAGAAGAATATTTCTTCATGGTGCAGTTTAATAAAAATATTTCTTCATGGTGCAGTTTAATAGAAATAAACACATTTTTGGTGCAATATAGAATTTATCTCACCTTTAGTGAGTGCCTGTACAGAATGAGCTTGTTTGTAAGTAAATAATCAAAACAATCTGCAAAAAGGGCATCCTTAATGGCACTGTATCTAAAAGCAATATCTCATGCAGTAGTGAGGCTTCTAGATTGGAAGTTCACATTGATTCCCTGACTATATTTGGATACCTGATCTCAGCCAGGACAATAGGTGGGGCCCTGGAATTAGTTACAGCAATCTGGTTAGACAGCAGGGAAAGAAAAAACAGCTAGTGGTTCCACTTTAAATTACTTTGTAGTGGAACCAACTGCATATTGAATGTGTCATAATGTTGAATTAAGAACAGGATTGAGCTGAGCTATGGTGCCTTGCATGAAAAAAAAAAGAACTTGCATTTATATAGTGCCTTTCATGATTTCATAAGCAATGAAGTACGAGGTATGATCACAGTTGCAATGTGGGAAACACGGAAGCCAATTTATACCCAGCAAGGTCTCCCAAATAGCAATAAGATAATGACCATATCATCTGATTTAGTAAGTTGAGATATAAATATTTTCTAGGACAGCAGGAAGAACTCTATTGCTGTTCTTTGATTTGTGTCATAGAGTCTTTTACATCTACCTGAGAGGGAAGACAAAAAGGACAATTTTCCTGTGCTACCCACCACAGGAATCATAGTTCGTGGGGGGGCAAACCATGCAAAGTTCCATTGCCCTTGGGCAATTTTCCGGTTTTGGGGTGAGCGGGGCTGGAAAACCCTATCCTATCTTAACATTGTGGCAGGAATTTTCCATCCATTCATGCCCCACTGCCACAGCCAGTGAGAACAGAGAATTTGGTGCTCAGCCAAATCTCATTCATTGCAGCAGGACTGGAGAATCCCAGTTGCAGGTGAGATCAGAGAATTTGGCTCCTCAAACCAATTTCATAAACCTCTGAAAATGCTGTCCTTTTCAATATTGTCCTGGAGAGTCAGCCTGGATTTAGTGGTCTAGTCTCTGAATTGGAATTTGAATCCAAAATTCTCTTGCCCTGAGGCCATGATGGGCACAAGTAACGAAATAATGGTCAAAGAAACTATTACTGCATATTTCCTGCACCCACAAATATAAAATGGTCTCCCAGCTGAGATTGGGCCTCTTTCTGTGCTGAAAACTCTATGACGCTACTGGCAAACATCAAACCAGGTCCCAGCAACAGTTATCATTTTCAGGGGGACAGGAAAACTAAAATGTGTTAAAATTACCAAAAAAAATCATTGTCAAACTCCACATTGCTGGGCATGACTTTCCATTGTTTTCGAGAGAGATCTGGACTATCAGAGATGCAGTACTATGTTGAAATTTCCTCTTTGACATGACACCATTTATTTTCTCCTTGTTTATATCAATCAAGTCAGAATACTGTACTCTGCATGCCAGCATGCATCGGCTAAATGAGAAGTCCCATTATTTTCGTCATCTTTTAATATCATTGTGTGCTGTCCAAACAGCAGGAACTGCAAAGAGACATCAATGCAATGACATTCATGAGTGTTGAAGAGGTGTGTGTGTGTGTGTGTGTGTGTGTGTGTGTGTGTTGGGAGGCATAGGGATGACAGGGGAGTTAAAATATTAAAAAGATGCTGTTGTATTAGAAACTTGACATGATCCCACTGAATTTTGTATTGAAACAGTTCACATTACCAATGACCATATGAAAAGTAGCAAATGGTTGAAAATTTAATCTTGCATTCTGGCTTTAATAACCATGATTCCTGACAATGGATTGACCAAGAATCAGTGTCTTAAGGAGCTCAGAATTCCATAGCAGATCACTGCTGACTTTTGCAGCCTCCTGGAACAAGACCTCTTCCCAAGAGGGCCAAGTGGGTACACCTGAATTTCTTTGCTTCTGGCTTCTCCTGCAGCACCACATCACCTGATTGTGGGGGAAAGAAAGATGGGGAATGCCATAGCAGCAGGGATTAAATAGTCTGAATCTATCGACAGGCATTTTTACAGCAACAGACATGACTTCAGGGTAGTATGTTACTTCCCTGGTTCCAGGGTACATGATGTCACTTAACAGCTGAAGAATATTCAAGGAATGGTCAGACATTGTGGTCATGTGCACCCACAAGAGAGGTAGAAAGATAGATGAGGTTATGCAAACAGATTTTTGGAAGCTTAGGAAGAAACTGCAGAAAGGATCTTAAAAATAATAATCGCCAGACTGCTTCTGATGCCATGTGCTGGTGACTATAGGAACAGAAAGAGCAACAGATGAATGTGTGCTTGGAGAAATGGTGCAGAAGGAAGGGATTTAGTTTCCTATGACATTGGATGGAATCTGGGATAAATGGGACCTATAGAGGGTAGACAGAGCCAATATCCTCATTGGGATGGTTTGTTCGTGCTGTATGGGAGAATTTAAAGTCATTTAGCATAGAGATGGAAACAAGGATGCAGCATTTGGAAGGAGAAACAAACTACACAGAGGACAAGCAAATAAAGATAGAACTAGAGTAAAAAATAGAACAATTTAAACTTCCCACACGTAGTTACACATAAAACAGGCAAAGCACATGCTTATGTCTGTTTTCCATAGCTAGAGTAAGAAATAATAATGAGGATTCTATATTGCTTTATCTATACTTGGCATTTGCTCCTATTCACTAACAGGATATGTAGCTCACCATGTGACAATGTAGACTTAGAGACCCACTGAATTGCATATATCTGAATTGGTGGAGAATACAAATCAGTCATGTAACAATACCTCCTCAGAAGTTGTGATCTTGTAAAGAGGCTTCTTAAGTTGAACGAACAGCTTTATTTACAAGTTTTCTTCAGAAGCTGCATGCTGCAAGCTAATCTATTGTTCACTGTTGTGGCACAGTGGTTAGTATAGCTGCCTGATAGGACCCAGGTTTGATTCCAGCATTTGGTGATTGTGTGGAGTTTGCACATTCTCACCATGTCTGTGAGGGTTTCCTTTGGGTGATCCAATTTCCTTCCACAGGTCAGAGATGTGTAGATTTGGAGAATTGGCCTTGCTAAATTGTCCTTTAATGTCTCAAAATTATTGGTTAGGGGAATTAGTGGGATTAGCCTAATAAATATGTGGGGTTATAGGAATAGGGCCTTGATAAGATGCTCAGTCGGAGAGTTGGTACAAACTTAATGGGCAGAATGGCCTCATACCGCACTAAAGGGATTCTATAGTAACCAGGAAAACTCAATCCCTGAGAGAGATTCCCCACACTCAGTGTTGATTGATTGTTCAGTCCACATAACTCTTATTCAGTGAGACTAGTCTTATCGTGACAATCACCATTGACTTCTAAGAATTCCTCAGCACTTCATTACATCAATTTTTGGAGGAGCTATAGGAGTTGAAAGACATGAAGTAAAATGAGATGGAGAAAGGATTCAAAGATATTAATATGCAATCATTGTTTTTCAGCTACTGATGAATGATTATTATGTTTCAGATGGCAGTTTGACTTCTAATTCTGTCATCAGTTATCTGGAAGACTCCCATCTCTGTATCACCAATGACCATGCAATACATCTCCCTGCTGATCTCCACAGCATTCTCTTCTGCAGTTCTCAAGGTGGCTATGATCACAGCCCTATTACTTATTCTCTATCTCTCCCTGAAGTTTTCACTCTCCTGTGGGGACAGAAAACAGAGAAAGCATGTGAAGTTGAATGTTTTGTGAAGTTGGAAGGATAACATTTGTGAAAATATATAGGTTCGGAGAATTGGTCATGCTAAATGATCTTTTAGTGTTTCAAGATGTATAGGTTAGGGGAATTAGCGGGATAAAAGTGTGGGGTTATCGGAATAGGACCCGGGTAAGATGCTCAGTCGGAGAGTTGATCCAAACTTAATGGGTAGAATGGCCTCATTCCGAGTACAATATGTCAATAAGATGAAGATAATTTCTGTCAGGCAACATGTCTCCAAACCTCATTGCAGCCTACATCAAAGCACGGACAACGGAGCTGGATTAAGGAGGTAAGTTGAGAGTGATTGCCCTTGACATCAAGGCAGCATTTGCCCAAATTTGGCAGCAAAGAGCCCTGACAAAATTGGAGGATATCTCTCCACCAACTGGGCTCATACCAGCATGAAGATAATTGTTGTTGTTGGATGCCAATCATCGTAGTCACAGAACATCTCTGAGTTCTTTCTGGGGAGTTTCTGAGGCCCAACCATCTTCAGCTGCACCATCAATGAACTTCCTCTAACAGAAGGGCAGAAGTGGGTACATTTGCTGCTGAGTTTAAAGTGTTGAGTAACATATGCAACTCATTCAATACTGAAGTAATCTGTGTGCATATGCAGCAAGACCTGGAAAATATTCAGGCTTTAGTTGATGTGTAACATACATCATTCACCCCAAACAAGTGTCAAGGGATGACCATTTTCAACAAGAGAGTATCTAACCATCTCCCCTTGACATTCCATGGCATGATCACTGAATTCTCCACCATCAAGTGCTTAGCAGCCATCATTATCCAATAATTTAACTGGACTAGGTATGTAAATACTATGGCAACAAGAGCAGGTCGGAGGCTGGGAGAGATTTCTGGCCAACAATGTTAAGGAAATAATTTTTAAAAAATGGGATGGGATGTAGGTGTGGTTGGCTGCGTTAGCATTTATTATTCCTAATTATCTTTGAACTGAGTGACTTGCTAGACTAATTCAGAGGGCAGGTAAGAATCAACCACAAAGCTGTGGATCTGGAGTCATCAGGCAAGGGTGGTACCGCAGATTTCCTTTCCAAAAGAACATTAATTCCAGATTTTTATTGAATTTAAATATCACCATCTGCCATGGTGACATTCAAACCCAGTTCTCTAGAGCATTACCTTGGGTCTCTGGATTGCTAGTCCAGGGACACTACCATGACGCCACTGCCTCCCAAAATTTGGAGTCTTTTCCATCAATTCTGCGTATAAAAGCAAATGTTGTCACAGCAAGTTTGACTCCTTGAGGATGCCGGCTCACTAAACGGCTAATGTGGGTCAGATTGTTGCCAACAACATGACACTCAATCTCTGTTTCAGCTGGGGTGGTTTCAGGGGTTGCCATTCTTGCCTAACCCCTGCTGGAGATTGAGATGTTGTGATTGGATCAGCCTTTGGACAGAAAAATGAAAGAGGAGTGATGTTTATACAGTTTGATAACATTTTGGTTTTTGTGACTACAGCATCCTCAGAAATGCGAAGAAGCCTGGGAAGGCTATTCTCCCAAGGACAGAAGGGAAAGGACAACTGAAAGGATAGAAGTGGACAAAGGTGTCAGCAGTTCTTCAACCTGGAAAGAATGGACCAAGAGGATCCAGGACCTGAGGATGGCATGACACATGAATGGCATTCCATGTTCAGGTGTGAAGCCCCACACTCTGGTTAAATTATTCAGTGCCACCTAGAGTTCCACAGCTATGTGCAGGATAGATGTGGCTTGGGAAGTGTGATTATATGCCAGTTGGCCAATTAACTTCTAACAGGTGAGAGCTACATCCACTGGGGCACTAGAGATGGTCCGTAAGGTCACACTATTCAGTGTGCTGATACCAACCATTAGGGGTTTCCAGCAATCTTCTGAAATGTTAAGAACTGGAGTCAAAATGGTGAGGGATAGCAACAGAGAGCAAGTCCTGAGTAGTCTTACAGTTTTGTGATGCTTCCCCTACAGTTTTTCTTTCAGGCTGCTGTTGAGAAGAGGAGGTCTGCCCCACCCCAGACCAAGAGTTACTGTCATCAGCTTTGGGAAAAACGGTATCTCTGTCTGATTTGTGGATATAATGCATTGAATGATGTGAAGTTACTTTATTTACATAGTAGATACAAACTAAACTTGTCACATAAGTTAAATCTTGTCACTTCAAGCTGTCCCTCTTGCACCATCTCTGCAGCTATGCATTCATTTGCTTTATCTTCCTATTGTTATGCTCGCCAGCAGAGGGTACTAGGAATAATAAAGAGGTTACTTTGAGGTCCTGCTTCCTAATTTATTTCCTAGGTCCCAAAATCTATCTGTAAAGTCCTCATTCCTTTTTTTTAGCCAATGTCATTGGTTCCATTATAGCCCAAAATTATGAAATGTGGACTGCGTGCCTGTGTGATTCTTACCACACATTGATTCAATTAATCTACTTGAATTATTTTAACTACGCTAAAAAGTATTGACAGATTTGTGCTTTTAATGTAACCATTGCGTAATGGGGAACAGATAAGGTTCACTGCAATTTGATCTTGTTTACCAACTGTATATGTACAGTACCTTGTGTTTGTATTGGTACAGCTCAGCAATGTGCCCTTCAAGCATAATGTTTTGATCTGTAAGAAAAGATATTTAAGACAAAGCAAAATCTGAGTTTGCCCAAAAGAGTAACTTTTGAAGCTAATTGTTGTTCCCATTTGGTTTCAATATGACAGTCTTTAACCTTTACCTTAACCTTTAACTATATTATATTAGAGGTCTATTGTAGAATCCAAAGCTGCCTTGGACAAATCTTGCATTATATTTTTTGATACACTGATTTTAATAAAACCCTAAAAAAACCCTAATAATAGCAGTGAACAAAATCCAGACCTGAATTTCCTGTTAAAGCTCTGTGAACAAGACAATATTCAAAAGGACCATTAAGAGGGCATAAAACATATATTGAATTACATGGTTTCTGGGAAACATTCAAAACTTCTGTCTTACAGAAAATGTAATATGACTTTTCAATATTATTTTTCAGTATGCTCCTTTAGTTCAATGAGGTGGCTTTTCCATTTTTGGCACTTAGTGATATTATTAAACAATCACATGGTAGAAACAGACTGAAGTTCTTGTTACTCTGCTTCAGATATGCGCTATATTTTCAGCCTTAGAACAGCATCCTCAATTTTTTTCCCATAGCCAGTTCAGTGCTAAATTATAATATACAGTTATCTACATGGAACTCTACTGAATCTGTCATTTTACACATACATTTTATACGCTGTACAGTACTTCCATCAGATTAATCTAACATAGCTTCAATCCTAAGTCCCAAGCTGAAAGAACAGTGGAATAACTTTTCAGAGTACAGAGCTTTTCACAGCTGATCCACTTCAGATCAGTCATGGTCTTATTGAATGGCGGGGCAGGCTGGAAGGGCTAGATGGCCTACTCCCGCTCCTATTTCTTATGTTCTTATGTACACATCAGCTTCAGGATTATTTTATATATCGTTCCAGTGTGTTGCTCATGATTTTTTCATACTTATGAGTAGCACAGTGGCACAGTGGTTAGCACTGCTGCCTCAGCACCAGAGACCCATGTTCAATCCAGCCTCAGCTCACTGTCTGTGTGGAGTTTACACATTTTCCCTCTGTCTGCATGGGTTTCCTCCAGGTACTCTGGTTTTCTGCCATACTCAAAAGATGTGCTAGTTAGGTGGATTGGTTAGGTTAAATTGCCACTTAGTGTCAGGATTTTAGTAGGGTAAGTATGTGGGATTGCAAGGATAGGGCCAGGTTAGGATTGTTGTTGGCTTGTTGGACCAAATGGCCTCCTGGATGGCACAGTAGTACAGTGGTTAGGACTGCTGCTTTACAGTGCCAGGGACCCAGATTCGATTCCCGGTTTGGGTCACTGTCTGTGTGGAGTTTGCACATTCTCCCTGTGTCTGCGTGGGTTTCCTCCGGGTGTTCCAGTTTCCTCCCACATTCTGAATGGTGTGTTGATTAGGTGAATTGACGTGAATAAACACTGGACTGTGACCACTAGAGGAATTTCACAATCACTCCACTGCAGTGTTAATGTAAGCCTTACTTATGACTAATAAATTAACTTTAACTTTTGCACTATAAGGATTCTGTGATTCTATATGCTCTTATCAGGCAACATTCCCTATTACTACTGTGTATGCAAAGTCATTCCTCTCAGCAGGCCAAGTATTAATTACTCATTATAATTAGTCTCTTTTATTCTTCTAACTTGGTGATGCATTCACTATTTTTAAAAACTCCTAGCTCCAACACAGTTGTGTTACTCTAAACCTTGGTGTCTGCTTTTGTAAGAGAAACTGGAAGCTTAGCTATTATCGGTAGGCAAACAAAATTTTGTTATAAACTCAGCTTGTTAAAGTTGTTTGATACTGAGTTTTGCAAATTGTCTTATTTCAATGCTTGAAGTGAATTTTTCTTCTTGTTTGCTTACTTAGTGTGTGCCTATAGGCAAAACTTCCTACCCCATATCAGGTTCATTGCCAAGATTAGTTCCACTCAACACTGGAACATTGCCCATTCTAGTGCCCATTGCCTCACCTTTTTTGCTGAAACTTCCATGCAATCAATTATTTCCTCAAAGATTCTTTCTTCACTCACCTTTGCTCTTCATAAATCCCTACCAATGCACAGCTGTGCAAGCCATATCCTTTTCAAAGCACATGCCCGGTGCCAACTGTTCAGTTCCACCTGCTTCTTGTGCCAGGCAGCCATAAGATCACAGAGGTAAGTACCGAGTGCCCATCTAACTCTGCCTCCTGTAAAAACTTCATCATAGTATCATCAGGCTCATTTCTGATTCCAGAATTTTGACTTCATTGCTCCACCCATTTCAGGCACATGTCAATGTGTGAATTTTTCTGTAATTATTTTGTGGGCATGTGGGGTGTTACTGGCTAGACCAACATTTGTTCCCCACCCCTAATTGCACTTAAGAATATGGTGCTGAGCTGTCTTCTTGAACAACGTAAGAAGTCTGACAACACCAGGTTTAAGTCCAACCGATTTATTTGATATAAACTCACAAGCTTTTGTGGTTATCCTCTTTGTCAGGTGAATGAGGTGTTCCAAAATGAGGTATTCCAGAACACCTCATTCACCTGATAAAGAGGATAACCTCAAAAACTTGTGAGTTTATTATCAAATAAATTGGTTGGAATTAAAACAGGTGTTGTCAGACTTCTTTCTGTGTTTACCTCAGTCCAACGCCGGCATCTCTACTTCTTGAACCATAGCAGTGCACCTAGCGCAGGCACACCCACAGTGCTGTCAGGAACAGAATGCCGGTGTTTTGACCCCATGACAGTGAACAACCATATAGTTCTAAACCAGAATGGTTTATGGCATGGAGGGGAATGTACAAATGGTGGCATTTCCCTTCATCTTCTGCCCTTGACCTCCCAGTCAATAAGTTACAAGTTTGGAAGGTGAGGTCAAAGCAAGCATGGGAGTTGCTTCAATACATTTTGTGTACAGACTGCTGCCATCGTGTATTTGTGGAGGGAATTAATGTTTAAGTTGGTGGACAAGATGCCAGTCAAGCAGACTGCTTCGTCCAGGTTTACTCTGTGAGAGAAATCCTGAACTTTCCTTTTGCTCGTTTGTACGTTGTCTTGCAACTATTGCTATCTTTTGAGTAGCACTTAGGATTAACTTTTCCTACTCCATTTATTACTTTATATATTTTTGCTTCTAGACTGTCAGGACAATATAATCCCTCATGTTTTATCTCACCTAATTGAGGCAACTTCTTCAGCTAAATATAACACCCAAATCCTCTAACCCTGTGAATCTATATCACAGACCCAATCTTTCATCACCATCAATCCCCTCCGGAATTCTTTCAAAACTCTTCCACCTTATGACCTCTCTCACTACCTCCAGAAACCGCCTGAAATTCATCTCTTTAACTGATCACTTCTCAAATTCCTATACTTCCTATTGGCTGTCTCTTTCCCTCTGCGTACCCTGATAAACTACATTGAGATGTTCTTTCCACATGTATCAAATTTATTGCTCTATAGCTGTCCTTTTAAAGACCCTGATGTTGAAACAGGCTGCTTGAAACGGAAAATGCTACATTTTCAAAGAAACATACTGCCCAATATATATTCAAAATACATAAAAACAGATAAACTTGAAATTACAATACAGTACTTTGCTAGACCCGCACTATCTGCAGCCAACAGTCTTAATATGCCCTGATTGCTAGCTGTACGTTTATCATTGAACTCTGCTGTCTCCAGGGAGAGTTGATAAATTCCACAGGAGGGATGTGATTGTTAGGTAATGACTGATAAAATCAAAATATATCTAATTTAGTCAAAAATCTTAAAGATTGTGCTTTGTACCCAAGATAATAATCCAGTTGGGTAATGTGGCCCTCTTATCAAATTGCTTGTTTACGATCCACTTATTATAAATGCAATGAACAGTAATTAATTACTCCTACACTAAATTATTTATTTTAGAATGGAGTTAAAAGATAGCCTGTGTGAATTCAAGCGATCCATAGCAGCAAATCTTACAAAAATTATGCTTTGCCTGATAAGTGCAAATAATATTTGTGCAAGGCAATGACTGTTTCTAATGAGAAAGAATATGACCACCTACCCTGGAATTTTTTTTATATTTGTTCATAGTATATGAGTGTCACTGGCTGGCCAGCATTTATTGATGTGGAGATGCTGGCGTTTGACTGGGGTAAGCATAGTAAGAAGTCTCACAACACCAGGTTAAAGCCCAACATTTGACATTAGCTTTTGGAATCTCAGTCTCCTTCATCAGGTGAGTAAGGACTTGTGATCACAAACAGGTCATATACAGATGCAAACTCAATTTACAAGATAATGGTTGGAATGCGAGTCTTTACAGGTAATCAAGTCTTAAAAGTACAGACAATGTGAGTGGAGATAGAGCCAAGCACAGGTTAAAAAGGTATGTATTGTCTCCAGTCAGGACAGTTGTGAGAATTTGCAAGCTCAGGCAAGCCAATCCTGCTCCTATTAATCAGCCCGACCCTGCCCCTTCTAACAGTCCGACCCGACCCCTTTAACTAGCTCAATCCTGCTCCTTTTAACCAGGATGTGGAGATGCCAGCATTGGACGGGGTAAGCACAGTAAGAAGATTCACAACATGAGTAAAGTCCATCAGATTTATTTGGTAGTACAAGCCACAAGCTTTCAGAGCGCTGTTCTTTATCAAGTGAAAGGAAATTCTGTTCACAAACAGGGCATATAAAGACACAAACTCAATTTACAAAATAATGGTTGGAATGTGAGTCTTTACAGGTATTCAATCTTAAAGGTACAGACAATATGAGCAGAGAGAGGACAAACACAGGTTAAAGAGATGTTTATTGTCTCCAGCCAGGACTATTAATGAGATTTTGCAAGCCCAGGTAAGTCATGGGGGTTACAGATATTGTGACAAGAATCAAAGATTCAGTTGATACCGTCCTCACGTGTGTGGAATTTGGCTATCAATTTCTGCTCAGCTTCTTGCCTTCAAATAATCGCACAGACCATTGTTCGCAGCAAACTAGCCAGCCTTCAGGAGAACAGTGACCACGACACCACACAACCCTGCCATAGCAATCTCTGCAAGATATGCCAGATTATCGATACGGATGCCATCATCTCACGTAAGAACATCATCCACCACATACTTGGTACATACTCTTGTGACTCGGCCAACATTGTTTACCCGATACACTGCAGGAAAGGATGTCCCAAGACATGGTACATTGGAGAGACCATGCAGACACTACGACAACGGATGAATGAACACCACTCAACAATCACCAGACAGGAGTGTTCTCTTCCTATTGGGGAGCACTTCAGCAGTCACAGCATTTGGCATCTGATCTTCATGTAAGTGTACTCCAAGGACGCCTTCACGACACAGCACAACGCAGAATCACTGAGTAGAATACTCTCTACTTGCCTGGATAAACGTAGCTTCAATAACATGCAAGAAGTTTTACACCATCCAGGACAAAGCAATCTGCTTGAGTGGCATTCCCTTCTCCACCTTCAAAATGAATTCCCTCACCACTGTGGTAGATGTATCAACTATCAACAAGATGCAATGCAGTAACTCACCAAAGCTCCCTTGACACTTTTGAAACCCGGGATCTCCACTACCTACAAGGAAAATGCTGCAGTGCATGGGAACATCACCATTTACAAATTCTTCTCCATGTCACTCATCATTCTGATTTGGAACTATATCAACATTCTTCTACTGCTGCTGGGTCAAAGTCCTGGAACTCCTTTCTAACAAGTGTTCCTACAACACATTTATTCTAACAGTTCATAAAAGGCACGAGATGGTGGAGTTAGCTTATTAGGTAAGGTTAGTCAGGCTGGGCCTGTATCCACTAAAATATAGAAGATTGAGAGGTGATCTTACAGAAACATGTAAGATCCTGAGAGGATTTGATCCTGAGATGATGCTGAATGGATGTTTTGCCTTGTAGGAAAGACTAGATCTAGGGGACAAAATTTAAAAATAAGGGGTGTCCCATTTAAAATGGAGAGAAGGATTCTTTCCTTCAGAATGTCTTGAGCCTATGGAACTCTCTTCTCCAGAGAGTGGTGGAGCCACTCAATGAATATCTTTAAGGTAGAGGTTGATAGTTCTTGAACAAGAAGGTCATCAGGGGTAGGGAAAATGTGGACTTGAGGCCATAATCATATCAGCCATGATCTTGTTGAATGGCAGAACTTGCAATGAAGTGTTACTTTTGTAATCATTGGCCAAAAAAAGTGAGTTTTTGGATTGTGAGGACTTGAAGGATTGAGAGGATCAATGGTCTAATTCTGCTTCAATTGTGGATAATTCATATGTTTTTATATATATGCATAGATGCTGTATATATATTTGCATGCATGTTTGTACACCAGTTCATCATTATCTTCTGAGGGAAATTAGGGATAGGCAATGAATGCTGGCCTAGCGCATAATGCCAGTACCTCAGGAACAAATAAGAAAAACGAACTGGTATCAATTGACAGTTTCTATCAATATACTTTCTTCCACATCTGACATCACTTACGTGTTGATGAGGAGGTTGCACTGGAATGAAAATAGCTGAATAATTGCAGTTTCAATTGTGCCAGTAGGTAATGGGCAGAGGCTTCTTACGTCTGTATGTGCTAATAGGGAATATTAATGTGCAAGGATTATTCTCATGCACTTATGAATGACCAATTCTATACTGACACTAACAAAGCTGTGGGTGCAAGTCATTTGTTCATTCTGTTGGAGAATAGTATATTGTGCGGCATTAAGGGAGAGCATGGCTGAAAAAAGAGGCTTTTCTCAGATACCTCATTGCAGCTAGTGCTAGTAGATGATGGTAAATCCTGCCAGTGGGTCCTCTCAATTTGTCTCCAGCTCCTGGTGCTTCATCAGTGGGGTGAAAAAAAAGTATCGTTGCATTACTGTTTACTTAAGAATAAAATATTTTCCATTGACAATGAACTGCTACACTATAATTTCCAACATTATATCCATTGTATTTCTGTCAATAACTTGGAAAGGTGTCCCCCATCTTTTCAAGTTATAATTAAACACTTGTGTAACACTTGCTCTTTCATCTCCTCTCTCTGCCCAGCGTGCCAAACACTGCTTTCAGGTGAATCAGTGATTTACTTGTGCTTCTTCCAATTTAGTACTGTGTATTTGCTGTGCACAATGTGGTCTCCTCTATACTGTGAAAAACAAACCCAGATTGGGTGACTGCTTTGCAGAATCGCTCCATTCATTCTGAAAACATCACTTGAACTTTCAGTTGCTTGCCATTTTAATTAATCACTTCTCTCTCACACTCACATTATTGTCCTCAGCTTGCTGCAATATTCCAGGAAAACCCAATGCAAGCTTCAGAAACAACACCTCATCTTTGGATTAGATATGTTACAGTCTTCTGGACTCAACATTGAGGTCAACAACTTGAGACCATGAACTCTGTCTGCAGTTCAATATTTTTTGACCAAATGCCAGTATGTACATTGTTTTTACTATTTTCCTTTCAGAAGTGTTCATCATTCTACAATTAAGGGACCAATGCAGAGTGGCACAGTAGTTAGCACTGTTGCTTCGCAGTGCCAGGGACACCAACATACTCTCTTCCACCTTTTTCCATAGTAAAAAGATGCAGAAATCCAAAGACATGTATCAACTAGCTCAAGAACAGTTTCTTCTCTGCTGCCATCAGATTTTTGAATGAACCTACCTCACGTTAAGTTGATTTTTCTTTACTTCC
The DNA here is from genome assembly GCA_024679065.1 of Sphyrna mokarran. Lineage (NCBI taxonomy): Eukaryota > Metazoa > Chordata > Chondrichthyes > Carcharhiniformes > Carcharhinidae > Sphyrna > Sphyrna mokarran. The sequence goes on from JAGIQG010000002.1 coordinate 82,647,466, forward strand.
AACTATATCTGTAACATTACATTCTATACTCTCTCCTTGCCCTCTCTATGTACGGTAGACTTTATTTGTATAGGACACAACTTTTCACTGTACTCTAATGCATGTGACAATAATAAATTAAATCAAATCAAACCATGTTCAATTCTCACCTCAGGTGACTATAGAATCTGCTCATTCTCTCTATGTCTGTGTGGATTTCCTCTGAGTGCCCTGGCTTTTTCCCACAGTCCAAAGTTGTGCAGGTTTGGTGGATTGGCCATGCTAAATTGCCCCTTAGTGTTTGGGGGGAGGTAATTTGGGTAAATGCGTGGGGTTAGGGTCTGGGTGGGATTGTTCTTGGTACAGGCTTGATGGGCTGAATGGCTCCTTCTGCACAATAGGATCTCTATTTTATAAAATGCTTTCTTTCAATACCATAACTATTGCCACTCTCTTTATTCAATGGCATTTTTATTATTCCATCTCCCCTCGACCAGATTATAGACCTTCCTTTTTACTCTAACTTGCCCTCTCCACTTTTTACAGCCTAAAACCCATCACGTTTTTACCTCACATTAGTTCTTAAGAATAGTTGGTTTTTTACAGCAGTGGGATCTTTTGGTCCTGCCGTGTATCTTTTGTATCCCTGCTGTGCGTTTCTCACCAGCAAGGGGTGGAACCATTGGGAAATTCAAGGAACCAGAAGATTCTGCCACTGGAGAATGCATGCTGTGGGAAACGCTGCAGGGAGGCCAGAAAATCTCCATTAACTGTTCTTGCTCCACCGATGCTGCCAGATCTGCTGGGTTTGGCCAACGCTTGCTGCTTTCATTCCCTAAGCTATGGTGTCATTTGCAGGAATTCCAAACAGAGCTTTCTTAGAATCACAGAATCCCTGCAGTGCAGAAAGAGGCCATTAGGTCTGCACCAACTCTCTAATAGATCATCCCACCCAGGGCCCTGTCCTCATAACCCCACCAATTACCCCACATCCCCCTTATTGACACTTCTTGGGACACGTGATGAAAGAGCAGTGCTCCAAAAGCTTGTGATTCCAAACAAACCTGTTGGACTTTAAGCTGGTGCTGTGAGACTTCTTTCTGTGCCCATTTTGGGACACTAAGAGGCAATTTTGCATGGCCAATCCACCTAACTGCACATCTTGGGACTGTGGGAGGAAATCGGACCACCCAGAGGAAACCCAGGCAGATACAGGGAGAAAGTGCAAACTCCATACAGACTAAAATTGAATGTAGGTCTCTGACACTGAGAGGCAGCAGTGATAATCACTATGTTCTGTAGGCAGACAAGTCCGCTTGTAAAGTGGAACACTGTCTCCTTCCACAGTAACGTGACCAGCTCCATTTTTCTGTTGTGCGCTGCAACTTTAAGGAGCTGGGCGGTACTGTAAATTCTCCGCCATTGACAGAACTACAGTAGTGAGTTGCACACAACGAGTCCTCACGCTGCAGATCATATATCAAACACAACCGGGAGATGGGGGGGAAGCCGCACTGAATTAATATCAAGGAAGCTACCGAGTGATTACTGCAAACAAAAAAATAGTATCGCCCTTTTTCCACTGAGTGACATAATAATTAGAATTCACCTTCAGCAGACCGGGACCATGCTGGGGCGAGTGAAACTTGACCCACATGTGGTGGAAACAGGACCGTTAACATAAAGCAGCAATCTTGTACTGTAAACCGCAAAAAAAGTGCATGTGAACGTATCCCGTTCTCTCCAGTAATTCTTTTAAACATCAGTAAAGATTAACAGCAGCCCTTTGTATGTGATTTAGGTTACACTTTAAATTGCTCTGTTGGGACTACTGCGGTTTAATTATTTGTGAGACACGATACACTTTTTAGTGCACGATTAATTAAATCCTAAGGAGTCCCTTGTTCCTGACACTGAGCAACTCCAGCCACTTGTGAGAGAGCGAGCCTGCATCTGGAAAGTGTGTTTGTGCCTGCTCGCCCCCCCTCCCCCTTCTCGCCATAAATCTTGTCGTTTAGTTTGGAAATACTGCAGGGAGCTTTAAGTACGGGCTGTTGACCTTGGTCATAGGACTTGACTCCTTCTCTTTGACTTCTGTGATATTTGAACCGTGTTGAAGTGCAGGAGCAAGTAGTCCACGCTTAGCGGGAGCAAAGACTAAACATTCCCACTTCCCAGCGCGTCTCCACTCCACGCTGCACAGAGGAAGGTGGCAAGGATAGATCTGAGCCGATTGAGTGTGTTGCCCCTGCTCAATTATTTTGTCTTTTGAGCATTTTCACGATGATTTATAATTCAGTCGGTTAACTGTGCTCTTGTTTGCTGTCTGATTTGCAAAGCTCCCCGTCACTGGTGTTGCGAGTGCAATGTTCATGTTGCAGCTGAACTATAAAAACTCCAGTCGTTTATCAGTGGTGCGGCCTTCATTGTACTTCCCTGCTTAGGCTCAGATCAGTGACAAAATGTCACTGCATGCACACGGAGCGCCATTCCTGGGGACATCTATACATTGCAGAAGTCAGGCCATCTATTGTCTTCTAACACCAGAACTTTAAGAAGGACACGCCTTTGCAAGACCAGAGTATGAGCCCTTTAAACAGTGGCGTTGGTCTGGCACTAATATGAAAAGAAGCAGCATATCTACAGGGAGTGGTCTCCCACTTCCCAGACTGAAGGCACTGAAGTCAGATCAGTCTCAAATTATGGTGTCACTTGTGTCGTGCTTCTAAGTTTATTTCTTGGGGACACAAGTACGCTTACATTCATACTGCAATGAAGTTACTGTGAAAATCCCCTAGTTGCCGTTTTCCAGTGCCTGTTTAGGTACACTGAGAGAAAATATAGCATGGCCAATGCACTTAACCAACACATCTTCCAGATTGTGGAGGAAACCAGAGCACCCAGAGGGAACACATGCAGACACAGAGAGAACACACAGACAGTGACCCAAGCCAGGAATTAAACCCAGGTCCCTGATGCTGTGCCATTGCATTCAGCAGCCAAGCAGCTGCTGAACAGTGCATCAATGAACCTCAAGTGCATGGCTGGAATAAGGTTTTGCAGTTAATGTTTTTATGCATCAATTCATTGATATAAAATATAAGGAACAGCAGCCATCTCCCGAGCAACAGCATACGGGGGGAATAACTTTCTGAGGTAACATTTCTGGTGGGGAATTTGATGACAAATCAGGGAAACCTGAGGATTGGTGTAGAAAATGGTGGGCATCACGTGCATTTTTCCCATGTCTTGCTGGTGTGTGCTGTTTCTCCAATGATAGTAAACTCAGAAATAACCCTCTTCATATCATACATTTAAATGTGCTTCTGAATCACCCACTACCATCACACTTCTCAGGAAATTTCATTGGATTTGTATACATGGATTAATAGATGCATCCAATTTTGTGAAAGTGAGTTTGTTCTTTTAAAAGTGCACAGATTTAGGGAAATCTCCCCTTTTTATGTTGTAGAGTTGTTGGTTATAAATTTTCAGGGAAGAAACTTTGTACACATCTGTAATTGATATCAGGAGCATAAATACACATCTGAGGGAAGGATATGGACCTGAAAATGTTAACTCTTTTTGTTCGCCACAGATGCTGCCAGACCTGTTCAGTAATTCCAGTATTTTCTGCTTTTATTGCATGTACACATCTGCTACTTGACATTTTTAGGCCCGGTCATTTTTAGTTGTTTCATCAATGACCTTCCCTCCACTGTAACATCAGAAATGGGGGTTATGCTGATGATTGCATAATGTTCCCTACCATTTGTGACTTTTTAGACATGAAGAAGTCTGTCTTCATTTGCAACAAGACCTGGACAACATTCAGGCTTGGTTTGATAAGTGACAAGTTACATTCACATCACACAAATGCCAGGCAATAACCATCTCTGTCAGGAAAAAACCTAATCATTCTCTCTTGCCATTCAATGACATTATCATTACTGAATCCCTCATTATCAACATCTTGGTGGTTACCATTGGCCAGAAACTGAATTGGACCTGCCATGTAAATATTGTTTCTGCAACAGAAGGTCAGTGGCTTGTAATTCTGTGACAAGTCATTCACCTCCTGAATCTCCAAAGCCTATTCACATGAGTATAATGGAATACTCTCCACTTGCCTGGATGAGTGTAACTCCAACAACACTCAAGAAGCTTGACACCATCTGGGACAAAGCAGCCTGCTTGATTGTCCACCACTTTCAACATCACTGACCCACTGCCGTACAGTGGCAGCAATGTGTACCATCTACAAGATACAGTGCAGCAACTCACCAAGACTTCCAAACCCATGACCTCTATCACCTAGTAGGGCAAGAAATACATGGGAACACCACTATCCGCAAGTTCCCCTCCAACCCACACACCATCCGAACTCGGAACCAAATCCCCTTCACTGTCACTGGATCAAAATCCTTGAGTTCCCTCACAGCACTGAGGGTGTTCCTGCAATATATGGACTGCAGTGGTTCAACAAGGAAGTTCACCATCACTTCTCAAGGGAAATTTGAGTTGGGCAATAAACGCTAGTCTAGCCAGTGGTGCCTGCATCCCATGAATGAATACATTTTACAAAAACTGTCTAGATTCAACCTGAAGCGCTAACAGTAGTGGGGAATGAGGAATCATTTTACATGTAAAGACAGGGAAATGCATCAGTGCACTGACATGCAAAGGATGCACCACCTTTGTCAACAGATTGGTGCTGATGAATAAAACGCCATAATTGCTGTTGGTAATCTTAATAAAAATGTAATGATATGGTGGTCTTCTTTCGGCTATTTCACCAGTGGTGTCCACTGATTTATTTTGGCAAATAAAATTGTAGCTATAGAAAAGATATCAGTGCAAAGGTGAGTAGACGCACAAAAAGTATATCTTCAGCAAATTAAAATGGAAGACAAATGCCTCTGTATCTTTGACTCTATGTGCATTCAGCAGAATAATTGAGTATGTCTAAAGATAGAACTTGATTCATTTAATCTAATCACAAAACTTTTGCACTGCATTCAAAATATGTCAAGTTTGGTCTTTAAAAAATGAAACTAAAACAAAATTGTAATTGTGTAGAAGTGAATTTCCATAATTTCTATAATCTCTATTTCCACAATCAAGATCCTGAAAAAAATCATTATTTTAAATATTAATATGACTTTTAATACATCCAGATTTGTTTGACATTTGGAGAGTGATTTATATTACATGCGTAGCACTTTCATGAATGGTTAACATTCAGTGGTTTATGGATTTGGGCACTGTTGGAGTTACATCCAATCATTTCTGCCTGTCTCCTCCTCCCTGACAGTAGACTATAGCTCAGAATATGCTTCCAGTATCTCTGTCTCCTGTCTGTCTTGCATATTTGCCTCATCTGTTTCCCTTTAGTCCACTTGACTTTTTTCTTCCTTGACTGTCTGCCTTCTTGTTTTTGACAGCCACCTCCCTCACAATTTATTTCTTCAGGTTTATTTCTCTTTGTTCATTTCAGGTATTCTTTATTTGCCTCTTCCAGCTCTTTCATCCGCATCATCTGCACCTTGATACACCAGTTGTTGTGTCTTTTGTACAGTTTTAACCTGAGGAGTGAACTCACATATGGTAACATATCTTGTTACCTAGAAATCTGGTGCCTCATATACTGTATTGTGTATATTCCTAACTTTGCTTAAAAGAACATTGAAAATGTAACTTTCAATTGCAAAAACACAAGATATTTGGAACTGAAATACATTGAATAGAAAGTTGGTGGCTTTTGTTATGGGAGTTTGAGAGGTGGCGTTGCTGTTAGCTTTTGCTGCGCTTTTTAGTGTGCTAATGAGAACAGGCTCTCCAGCAAGATCATTCTCACTATTTTGAAGTATGCAACTCTAAACCCTCTTCTATCCACAATAACAGAGTAAAGGTATGTAGTGATACTTATGAAACCCCAACTCACTTCATATTTGCCACTTTCCCATGCAGGCTAACATTCATGAGTTGAAAAAGTGAGGCGATAATAGATGTCAAAGCCATAATAGTGGAAGTCTGAGCTCCTATCAAATAATCACTGGGGCTCCATCATTATAGGCTCCATTATAATGCTCATAGAACTGACCCCCTCACTCATGTTTGATGGCATGATCTAAATGCTTTGCTGGATGATCCCACAGAAGCTAGAACATGACTCCTGCATGGTTTGTGTCATTGATCACAAGTTCACTGCTGTCCAGTGCAAGGTCCTGGAGTTTAGGAATCCGTTCTAATTTTAAGCTATTCCATGAAGTCCATCATCTGTATCCTCTGCAGCTGGACTATGGGACAAGCTGTCCATCTGCTTAGTTTCTTCCTAGACCATCCCATATCTTTACCTAGATTCCTGTGCATTAATACTCAGTAAGCCTTCTAGCCCATCCCTTGTATCATATCTTCTAATGAATGCATATTGACAGTATGAGTGGATGGTTCTCTTGAACTGTGGATTTAGTATTTATTGCCCATATGCAATTCCTTGGTGATGGGCCTTCTTCTTGAGCCAGTACAGACCAAATATTTGAAGGGAATGGTTTGAGGATCTTCCTTGTCCTTCCAGAGAGAGGAAGTCATGAGGAGGAAAATGTTATTGATATGAGAATCATGTGTTATGCTGTGCTCTCTCTAGATGATATATCTACATAATGATGAATGAGTAAATATTGAATTCAGTGGCAGTAATGAACAATTTTGCCTTGGATTATGTTGAATTTTTTGATTATTGCTGGACACAATCACAAGAATAGCAAATGTTTGATGATACTCCTGATCGGAACCTTATAGATGGTAAAAATTTTGAAGCATGTTTGCTGTTGTTATGGAAGCCAATACAACAGCCAGTAAGGCACTCAGCAAGATCCCATGGACAATCAAGAGATTAATGACAGTGGATTTGTTTTTGTGACATTGTTCGAAGGATAGATGTTGACTAGAACACCAAAGGAAACCCCCTACTCTTCTTTAAAAAATACTTAAAGTCCATTTTATGGCAGATGGCAATTTCAGCCTAATTGGTTTAACTTCTAATCTAAAAGATAACACCCCCAAATAACACAGACTTTTCTCTGGTTTGCATTAAAATTTCAGTCTAGATTATCCCCTCAAATCCCACAGTGAGATGTGAACTGATGACTCAGTATCTCTGAAGTAAGCGTTCTCCCATTGAACCAAGCTGGTTGTTCCCTGGCACTTGAATGCCATAACTAGATCTAGATTTTATCTAGATTTTAACCATCTCCTCTGTAGGCTGGAATGGGCTGCTCCATTATTAGAGATGTAATGGATGGAGATGAAAGTTATCAGTCAGCAGTCTCAATCTTACCCGATCAAGAAAAGGCCATTGATAAACCAGCTGAAGATATTTGGGATAAGGACGGTGCTCTGGGTTTATGGTGATTATCTTCCAACAGCCACAACTATCATCCTGGATGACAAGCATTCCTTCTGACTGTTGAGGGTTTTGACATTGAACCCTGTCTTTAAAGTTCATCGGTAGCACGGATGGTTGAATGTTGCCTTGATGCTATGTGCAACATCTCATTTCTGCTTTGGAATTTATCTCTTGGATCCATGTCTGGATCAAGATCATGATGAATTCTGAAAGCATATGGTTCTGATAGTATTTGAACCACGTGTCAGTGAAATTGTTATTGATGAGTGGGTATTTCTTGATGCACCAGCTGATGTGTCTTCCATAATTTGCTCATGATTTAGAAAAATACATAGGACAACAATTGCCTGTTTTAGGTGCTGCTCTGCTTTTTCTGGACAATTTTCCATATTTTCCAATGGAAGCCTGTGCGATAGCTGTATTGGACTAGCTGGTAGAGGGGTTAGTTAGTTCTATGTACTGGTTTTCAACAGTTCAACCAAAATGTTTTTACTTGTATTCTTTGCTGTGTCCAGACTAACTGGATTGTTACCTTGGTGCCATTCATGAGGCCTCACTTTGCACATATTAGTTCCATGCTGATAAATAGCTATTGCAACAACGCAGAACTTCAAAACAATTCATTAAGTATAAAACTCTTTGTACTGCTTGAGGCATTTTTCTCTTTTTACTCAGCGGTCTCTTAATGTCATGTGATGTGAAGCAAAATAGCTGCACATTGGCTTCTCTGATGGTGGGGCCTTCAGAAGAAGGTCAAATATGACTTGGTATTTTTGATTGAATATGAATGCAAATACTTCAACCTAATTGGGCTGTTACGAAGCAAATAGAACATTAGATTGTGTAAAAAGGAATGTTGTGTAAAAGGGGGACAATTTTTAACCTGCATAATTGATGGTCATTATATAGTGTAACATTATGTTTAGTTCTAGTGCTTTACGCTAGAAAGAATATCAAAATAATGGAGATGTTTTAGAAGAGATTCACTGAGATTTGATCATGTTCCACATATGAACATACAGATTAGGAAGAAGAGTAGGCTACTCAGCCCCTCGAGCCTGCTCTGCCAATTAGTAAAATCATGGCTGATCTGATTGTAACCTCAATTCCACTTTTCCATTTATCCCTGTTAATCTTTCACCACCATCTTGTTTATCAAAAATCTATTGATTAGATAGAGAATATTTGAAGATTCTGTTGTCACTGCCTTTTGAGAAATAGAGTTCCAAAAACTCATGAACCTCTGAGAGAAAGAAAAGTCCTAATCTCGAACTCTATGGAGAATGTCTGATGTTTATTTTTAATTAAAAATCAGTTATCCTTATACTTATATATGTTGTGTTTTCTTTTGTTTTGCAGGTCTAAAAGCATAATCTTGCAGGTGCAGTGTAGTTGCAATTCCTCCTGTCTTACTGACTTCATTGGTTTCAGATGGTACTGAAAGCAGAGAGTTGGAGCCTTTTTCATGAGGGACATATGCTCCAGCACCATACCTCAATTTTTAACATATTTCAGAATGGGAAGGGTGAGAGGCTCCAATTGTGAGGAGATGTGAGAGAAAATGGAATTTATCCATTCAAATAAAGAAGGGTGAGAGAAGAGTTTCTCTGTCTTTTTAGAGAATATTCTTCAATTAAGAATTGCTAACAATTTTTTTTTTCTGTTGTGTCAACAAGAGAGACAGTATGGCAGTGTTATTGACAGTGGGCTAACAATCCAGAGACCCAGGGTAATGTTCTGGGAACCTGGGTTCAAATTCCACCACTGGTAAAATTTGAAATCTATAAAAATCTGGAATTGTCAATTGTTGTAAATACACATCTGGTTCATGAATGTCCTTCAGAGAAGGAAATTTGCTATTCTTACCTTGTCTGGTCTACATGTGACTCTAAATCCACAGAAATGTATTTGACTCTTACACAAAAACAGAAAATGCTGGAAATTCTCAGCAGGCCTGATATCATCTATGGGATGCTAGAAATGCCTTCCCTGAAGAAGTATTGCTCTTCTCTCCAACTTCTAAGAATACCTTCCCAGAAAAAGTATTGTTCTTCTCACCAACCCCACAGAAACTGCCAGACTGCTGAGACTTTCCAAACCTTTCTGTTTTTGTTTCAGATACCAGCATCCGACACAATTTGCTTTTATTTGACTCTTAAGTGTCCTCTGAAATTAGTTTGAGGGCATTTAGGGATGGGCAATAAATCAATAACAAAACAACAAATTAATAACAAAAACGTATCTGTCTATATCCTGTGCTCATTCAAAACATATTGTTGGAGTTCTTATTGAGAAAGTGCTAATTTTTCTTGACTGCCACAATTAGTAATAGGGAACAGTAGGCATCCTGGTATACTGAGCAGGACAGGTTCTGACATCAAATAATTATAATATTGATACAATTGTATCAGAAGCAATGCAGGCACCAAGATTGATGGAATAATAAAGGCAAATTTAGTACTCAAACTTGTAATCATGCATAAAGCACACAGCAAATTAGAAGAGGAGATATCTGTAAATTATGAATCACCACAAACTGCTGGACGATTTGCACCTCTTTGCCATTCAGCGCACAAAAATATTCAATATTCCCATGAATTTTAAAAACTTTCTGAATATATGCTGACTGCAAAATGTCTGGACTGCTATCTTTCAGCATAAGGATCTTGTTAATAAGATGATTTGTGGTCATGACCTGTTACTTAACTTTGTGTTACGATTTTGAGGGAGACAAGTAACTTTAAAAAAAATTCAAAAGTTCAGTTATTAACAAGGTTTCACATTTTGAAGAAACTTTCACATTACGAGAGTTAAATAAAGCAAGTTGTTACAACCAAATTGATAGGAGGCACTGTCTATCGCCAGACAGTTCCAACAGTCCATAGGTCACAATATATATTTAAATGGCTTCTGCAGCTAGCTATACAGCCAAATCACAGAATGACCATTCAATGCTCATGTTTCTCCAATGAACAATAAAATTATTTGTTTATCTAAAAGTGGACCTGTCAAGTTGAAGGTAAAACTTCTTAACATACAGTAGGAAATATGAAAGTCCAATAATTACTTTTGCTAAGTACTCTAACTCTGTCTCACACATTGTCTAAACAAAAAGAGGGATTCTGCCAAAAGGCTAGAAGTGGTTCAAGGGAAAAGGATAGATAATAAAGTCCCTGACCTGGCATCTGAATTATACGTTTGGTCTCTCAGCACTGGTCTGTGAAAGAATTAATGACACTTCCGCCATTTTTCAGGTGGACTTTGTGGAAAGCTTGTCACTGGTCAATGTTAGAATGTAGGGTGACTTTGGAACAGCTTGCATTCACTTTTTGCTTTAGACTCGGTTGGAGAAACTACAGTTGTCTTTATACAAGTATTTGATCTTTCTTGTTTTCTTTCCCTGGGCAAAACGAGCCTACCAGCTTTTGCAACACGGTTTTTCAGGCATTGTTGTTTTTCAGACCAAAAAACATCATAAAACTCTTTTGTACACAGTTCAAAAGGGTCAAGAGATTTTCAGCTTCTTTAAAACTGCTTAATTACCTTTTCTCGTAAAATACTATCTTTTTCAGGTGTCTTTTCATTAATCTTTCAATGGAGAATGTCTTTTATAAAAGACAAGTTCTTCTAGAATGTTCTTAGCCCTTGAAGATGAACCATTTTCCATGAGTAAAGTGTTTATGACAAATTGCTACTTTCTTAATCCTATATTTCATGAATATTTGTAAATATAAATACAAAAGTCTCCACTATACTCTCCTTGTTCTATATTTCAACCCAATAGTTTCTCTATGTATTCCTACATCTTAAGGGACACAGTTTGCAGTACCAACTGAAGGTGTGTCACAGCTGTGAGGAATTCCTTTTGATTCTCCTCACTACTTTCACTATTCACTGAGGTATAAGATGCCTTGGGATCCTTCTATTTGCATCTGGATGGGCAACATTTCAAAATCCATTTGCATCTGGATAGGCAACATTTCAATTTTCCTGAAACAGCTCATAATGTTGGATGCCTCAGCTTCAGGATGAGCTGCACTGTTTCCTTGCCTGGAGATTCCAAGTGGTTTCTGACTTGGAATCTCCAGGCAAGGAAACAGTGCAGCTCATCCTGAAGCTGAGGCATCCAACATTGTGAGCCTCATGGTTGCCCTTTGCTTCTGGATTACACCCTGGCAGATTTCTCATTCCGCTGTTTCAAAGCTGTTTTCAGGTTCCAACTGCCTGTTTCTGTGAGAAGTCAAAAGATAAAACTCAGCCAAGAAACATCACTCCAATCTATTCTCATTGCAATGATGCACCCCTAAGATGTCTCAGATAGAGAGTTGAAATATTCTCCCCCATTCCCAAACTTTCCTTTTGTTCAGTGAAACCATATTAATAAGTTAAATTCCTTATGAAGACAGCTGTAGACACCTTTGCCACAATTTTGTGCCAGAGGCTCCGTAAGATCCCGCCTGAGGCCAATAGAGAATGCTGTTCTGCGAGCCTTGTTCGCCCTGATTCTGGGATGGGTGTGCCAGTAAAATTCTGGCACTTGTCTCCGCCGAGAAACTCAGAAAGGTGTTACCCATTGTTTGGTGTTTTCCCACTTTAAGCATTGGCCATATTAAATACATACAAACTTTTATCTGTATTGCAATTACTTTAGTTTGTTTACTATCACCATAACAAGGAATTTTCATTTATTTTACATTTAATATTTTTACTCGTTGAACTAAAATATGTATTCACAAAACAAGTGAATCAAGAAATTAGCTATATTTGCAGCACTTGAGGAAAGGAAACAATTGGAACATAGCCTCACTCTTGTAGGTAGTAAGTCACTCCTAAGTTTTTTTTATAAAAATTGGAGATGGTAGATGAGAGATTCAACATGGCATAAAGCATTATTACTGGCAAGGGATGGGGAGATAAACTTCCAATTCTTCACCCTTCTATCTGCAATCAATGTGGTTTATTTTTAAAAGATAAATGTGTGTGTTTCTAAGTCCCTGTTCATGTATGACTAAAAGTTGCCACCAACAGTTGCCTGTGGCTTTAAACTAAGAGGATTATTTATTCACACTCAGCTAAATGAATCAGTCACACATGTATAGTGTGCAAGAAACATTACTTTTCACTATATACCAATACATGTGACAATAATAGATCAAATCAAATCAAAATAAAAAACATATTACTCAAAAAGAATACCATGAAACAAGCTAGTGAAGTTTACAAGTATTTAAATTAGCAAAATAGTTAACAGTTCACATGAATTTGAAAATCCAATGAGAAGGGAAGGCTTTTCTTATTCTGCAATTGTAGTCCATCCAATTGTACTTCAAAGTGAAGACTGTTCAGCAGGTCATGCATACAGGCATTCAGTTGTTGTAACCAAAAATCCAGTTTCTTTACAGGTGAACTCAGAGTTTTTGGAATCAGGATGGAGGCTTTCAAAAAGATTATTAATTCTTGCAGATCTTGAAAGGCAAAGATGGTGCAACCTTTCTCCCTACCTGTTGGTGTTGTGGAGCAGACTCCCTAGATCTTTCTGAATTTTGGGATAAAGTGTTTTGGTACCAGAGAACCAGTTTCAATCACATGATTAATAGCTATTGATATACAATATTAGGTAAATGGAAATCATTTGTTCTTAACTTGTGGATGACTGGCTTCTTCAGCTTTCCTTCTTTATATTGCAAACCTGGAAATATAAGGGTGAATTTTTCTGTTCTGCCCACCACAGGAATTGGAGCAGATGAGGAGCGGGCCATGAGAAGGTCCGTTGACCTCAAGTGGGATTTTCCGGTTTCAGAGTGAGCATGGTCAGAAAATCCCACCCATAGTTTTGGTGGGTCTATTGTCTCTGTGCTTTGGACTGAGCTTCAACAATAGGACGCATGAAATTCCACAAAGGAGTGCTATTTCAACTTGTCCATTCAAGGAGGATACTCCACCCATTATAATTCTGGACCTTCCTGGACACTAGATAGGTGTTGATGTTGCATAGGTCACCTGATCTTGCAGCTATCTTAACAATTCACCAGTGTTCATTTAAAGAAAACAATTTTAAATTGTGTAATATTTTAGACCTCTGAGAAATACACTGACATTTGCAAATAAATCAGAATTATCAACAATACACCAGAGAGTTATTATCCAAGTCCATCCATTGTGATGCCTGTACTGACATGACACCATGAGATGCCCCAGTTCAGCAAATTCTGGGCGAATATACTCTCAAGAGTCACAACAATAGGAAGAGACAGAGCACAGCTAGATATCAAACTTAAAAGACGTATATTGTGACTAAGTACAAGGACTGCAGACTCAAATGTAAATGGAAAGTTAAAGGTTAGCTTCAAAAAGGCCAAAGTGACAAGCTTACTTCAAAGACTTTTATTACTTTGGCTATCATACTGTGAGCAATGATCTTCAACGATCAATGATCAAATTTCTGCTCCGTTATGCTTATACAAATACTTCTGCGCTCCTCCCACTTAGTCTGTTTGTAAGCATTTTGGCTAAATATATTGAATGAATGTAAAATGCTGTTTTCTGGTGCAGGTACTTGATAGAGCAATATTTATTACTGAATTGTGTGAAAGTATCCTTAAAGAATGACAGAAAGGGAGAACTTGTTTCCTGATTCAGCACTCAATCAGAAGTTATTAGTCCATTTTCTCAAAATACCCATTGAGTTCCCTTCTGTTAACATTGCACAGCATTGAGTAAATTTCCCTGAGTGTCAGGGGGACTAGCTATGGTAAATACATGGGGTTAGGGTCTGGGTGGGATTGTGGTTGGTGCAGACTTGATGACCAAATTACCTCCTGCAGAGTATGATTCTATGAGTAGGTTGTTAACTAGTGATGGCCAAGATCCATCCAGGGTGAATGGGAAATCTATAATTCAAGCAGTTTCTTTCAAAATCATTTTCAAAAGTAGCTGATCAAATGGAAATGGGCCTCCCTGGTCCTGTCTCCCTGGTCCTGTAATGCCACTATTAACATGATTCAGCAATACCAGTATCTTGTGCACCTGATATCAATTTTAAAGTGAATTTTCTTCCATCCATTAGAAAAGTAAGTAAACTGACTAGAGATCAGCCCTGTTTTCATTCCTTGACACCTGCAAGAATGCCATGTCAGGTTCCCAGGATCACATCATGACTTCAGTGTTATCCTTCTGCTTGGAAATGTTAATAATGTAATTATATAAATTGGAGAAAAGCCATTTTGATTGCCTGTGCCAATAAGTACTTTGCTCTAGCTGGTTCAGGGGTCATGTAGCTAACCTTCCAGTGCCAGGAGAATTGTAATCATCTATTTTTCTGCAGTTATCAATAGCAATTGGTTTAGAGGAAGCCAGAATTTAGCTGAAAGATTTCAATGGTGGGTCAGATGTTTGGCAATCTTATGTCTATTTTCTGCATTTAGATCAGCAAGGAAGCTAACATTTGAGGATAAGTTTTCTGCGTCCTCACTGTGACTTGCAAGTCACAAAAGCTATAGGCTAATTATCCATGTTATTGGATATCAATCAGGTCCCTGATTTTCCAAAGTACTCTTGTATCATGCCAGATACTTCACCATTTAGATGGATTGTATTGGTGTATTGTTAATAATTCTGATTTATTTGCAAATGTTAGTATATTTCTCAGAGGGCTAAAACGACATATAACACTAGCATCTTGCAGGAATGGAAAAGGAGCAGTCCTAGGATTACTGACAGACAACTTTGACTTTGTGATGGTTTAAAATGGGTGATGTGGAATCAGTTGTTGGTTTTACATCTTTCCTGATTGTTCTGTCCATTGAAATCAAAGAAAGCAAAGTCAGTAAGCAGTTGTGAAATGCACTGCCAGGTCACAATCACTACTTTACACTATTGAGCAAAGTCATTGATTAGGATTGTCCCTTGGGTAAATGCATAGTTGGTATATTGTGAGTCATTATAAAAGGCACATATTGGGATATTTGGCAAAGGATTGTATGCCTGTTTTGCAGTTCAGCAGATTTATATCCCTTCATTTTAAGATATAGGAAATCTGACAAGCTTCATATTGGGCACACTATCCATTTCTGAGCAATATTCTAATATGTGGTGCCAACATATGATGACCTGATTGGAAAGTTTACCTTTATATTTCAGAAACAGTCAATAGCTACAGCAGGGGATGAAATAAACCAATGAGAAACTCATGGGAAAAAGAAACATATAAAGAGGGGAGATACCTCTATTAATGGTTGATGTTAGGTACTTCATCAAACCCTGCGCTGAAAGTCACATCATTGCCTAAATTTGATATTACCATTGCATAATAGAACAATAAAGCATTGTTTTTTCTCCGTAATTGAGGAAAAGGCACACTTAAAATTCTACCTTGTGAATTATTGTTAGCATTAAATTATTAAACATGAAATTTAACGAGGAAGAGAGGGGCAACACTCTCTGCATATCACGCTTCAACTGCTTCAACGTACCATTCTAACAGCCAAAGTTTCCAGGCTGCTTAACTTCTATTTCACATTCCTTTCAAAGCCAAAGAGTTTATTGCCAAACTTCTAAAATAGCAGCACATAAATTCATTTTCCTAGCAGCAGTATTTTTGGAGAGTCTGCAATCTACCCCCTGGTGGCAGTTGCTTCTTATGCTTTCCTTGTTTTCTTTACTAACAGGAAACATGATGCTCACATTCCAGTGATTGCTATGACAATGCTGAGAAACTACAGCTGCACCAGGGTAGCTGCGAGACTATGAAGTAATCTCAGACACTAGAGGCTAGGTAAACACTGCCTCAGAAAAGCAACGATAAAACTGTAAGCAACACAAACACCATGAAGGAAAATTTGGTCATCCCCCTCCTCCTGTTCTCCAAACATTTTCAGTCATAGCCCTGACAAAAATGAAAATTTGTTTTTCATATACTCTTCGTAGTTTAATGCCAAAGTTTTATTTCATGAAGTTACTCAAATGTGCAAACCTAACCGAGTTTAATTCACTTTTGTCTTTAAGGGTTTATTTTCCAATGATAATTTATTTCAATGGCTAAACTGCCATGAGAGAAATATTTTCCTTGCATAGTGCTTTTTTCTTCCATATTATAGTTCTTCTTTATAGCTTCTTTAATGTCATTGTGAAAAGGAATATTTTTTCTCATCAAGAAAAGAGAATTTAGAAGAGGTTTGCATCTTATTTGGTACAATGTCATGGCCTACCTTTTTTGATGCAATTTACCTAATTTTAATGAAATTTAATGAAAAGTTTCACCTCACATTTTTTTGATGAAGATTGTAGGTACTTTGCAAAGAATATTCTCACGGAGGTAAGCAAAATTACCACAAATGTCAAAATATATCAAATTCAACTCACATTTATCTGTTTTTCTGCATGAAAAATAACTAGTGGATGGTCCAATGTTGGGGCAGGGAGTGGGCATCTCAGACACCTCACTGATGCCCGAGGCTCATTATGCAGATAGGCTTGTTAATGGGCAACATGCCCATTGGTCCCAATTGGAAAAGTCAGATACAAATGAGCAAAACATACACTGTGAATGTGCCAATTAATTGTGAAAGAGAGGTCCCATAAAAGTGGGTGCAAAAATCATTGCATTATAGAACATAGAACAGTATAGCACAGTACAGGCCCTTCGGCCCTCAATGTTGTGTTGTGCCAAGCTATGTCCAAACCTAAGATCAAGCTATCCCACTCCCTATAATTCTGATGTGCTCCATGTGCCTATCCAATAACCGCTTGAAAGTTACTAAAGTGTTTAATTTCTCTATCACAGAAGGCAGTGTATTCCACACACCAACCACTCTTTGAATGAAGAATCTACCCTTCTGTATCTCCACCATGAACCTTATAGTTATTCTCCCTTTTTAACAGCTACATCCACCTGAGGAAACAGCCTCTGCACGTCCACTGTATTAATCCCCCTCATCATCTTATAAATTCTATTAAGTCACCTTTCATTCTCCTCCGCTCTAAAGTGAAAAGCTCCAGCTCCTTCAACCATTCCTTGTAAGACTTACCTCCAAACCAGGCAGCATCTTGGTAAATCTCCTCTGCATTCACTCCAATGCTTCCACATCTTCTTATAGTGAGGTGACCAGAACTGAACACAATATTTGAAATGTGGTCTCACCAACGTCTGGTACAGTTGCAGTATAACCCCACAGCTCTTAACTCAAATCCCCTGTTAATAAGGCTAACACACTATAAGCCTTCTTCATGGCTCTATCACTTGAGTGGCAACATTCAGAGATCTGTGGATATGAACCCCCACATCTCTCTGTTCCTTTATATTCCTCAGAATTCTGCTGTTGACCCTGTAATCTGCATTCAAGTTTGTCCTACCAAACTGAATTACCTCACTCTTATCAGGGTTAAACTCCATCTGCCACTTTTCAGCCCAGCTCTGCATCCTATTAATGTCTCTTTGCAGCCTGCAAGAGCCCTCCACCTCATCCACTACTCTACTAGTCTTAGTGTCATCAGCAAATTTACTAACCCACTCTTCTGCCCCCTCTTCCAAATCATTGATAAAAATAACAAATAGCAGAGAACCCAGCACTGATCCCTGTGGTACACTAGTAGTAACTGGCCTCCAGTCTGAAAATTTTCCTTCCACCACCACCCTCTGTCTTCTATGAGATAGCCAGTTACTTGTCCAAATGGGCAAATTTCCTTCTATCCCACACCACTTATCTTCTTCATGAGCCTACTATGGGGAAACTTATCAAATGCCTTACCAGAATTAACTGCTCTACCTTCATCTACACACTTAGTTACCCCCTCAAAGAATTCAATCAAATTTGTAAGGCAGGACTTACCCCTCATGAAACTGTGCTGACTATCCCGGATTAAACTGCATCTTTCCAAATACTCATAAATCCTATCTCTCAGGACCCTTTCCATTAACTTACCGACCACCGAAGTAAGACTAACTGGCCTAAAATTACCAGGGTCATTCCTATTTTCTTTCTTGAAGAGAGGAACAATATTCGCCACTCTCCAGACCTCTGGCACAATCCCCGTGGACAGTGAGGACCTTCAGATCAAAGCTAAAGCGTCTACAATCTCATCCCTTGCCTCCCAAAATATCCTAGGATGTATCCCATCAGGTCCAAGGGACTTATCCACCCTCAGGTTTTTCAAAATTGCTAATACATCTTCCCTCAGAACACCTACCTCCTTCATCCTATCAGCCTGTATCATACATTCATCCTCAAAAGCATAGTCTCTCTCCTTAGTGAACATTGAAGAAAAGTATTCATTCAACACCTCACCTATCTCTTCTGACTCCATGCTCAACCTCCTACTATTATCCTTGACTGGACTTAACCTCATCCTGGTCATTCTTTTATTTCTCACATAAGAGTAAAAAGCCTTGGTTTTTTTTATCCGATCTGCCAAGAACTTGTCATGCCCCCTCCTAGCTCTTCTAAGCCCTTTCTTTTACTCATTCTAGCTATCTTATAACCCTCAAGTGACCCAAATGAACCTTGTTTATCATACTTACATACACTTTCTTTTTCCCTCTTTAACAAGACATTCACCCTCCTTTGTGAACCATGGTTCCCTCACTCAACATTTCCTCTCTGCCTGCAAGGGACATACCTATCAAGGACATACAGTATTTGTTCCTTGAAAAAGCATCACTTTTGTGAGGATTTAGTGAACTATGGTTGGATATAGATACCTCCAGTTTGCCCGTAGAGATTCATCATAATGATTTTTCCAAAAATAGACTTCATTCATAAAATTTGTGAAAGTATATTGCAAGACATACCAAATTGTATTGGGTTGGGTTGGGTCAGGTTAGGTGGTTAGCCTGATCACATTGTCAGGGTAGTTGGGTTGGGGTAGATAGTCAGGTTGGGGGGATAGTCAGGTTAGATTAGCGATAGCTTAGAGGGATCAAGGGGTAACATTGGGGTCATGGGTAGGGTGGGAGGTCAGGAGGTAGTTCTGGGAATCAATTTTATTGTTACTCAGATGGTTCTTACTCTGTTTAACATTTCCTGGATAGCTATTCAGGTAAGTACCGCAGATCTCTCCCAGTCTCTAATGTCAAGTTGAGAACATTTGCAGGGGGTCCTGGGGAACAAGGAAATTGCCATCAGAAGTTAAAACTTCCAGTTTCATATAGATCAGTACATCAGGACTTCCACAAAGTCCCCTTGGCACACATCTCAGTCACTGGTCTGGTCTCTGAAGATCTTAAGATTGGATAATTTGGCTGCATCATGGTAATGATCAAATAATCTTTTTAGTGAGGCTCCCTGGAGGATAAATATTTGCCAGGATTGGTGCCATTGATTCTTTATATACATCTGACAGGATTTAGTTTGTATAGCACTCCCTCAATACAGTATTAAAGCTCAGAGCTGTGGAATAAGACATAAACCTTTGACCTTCTGACTCAGAGGCAAGAGTAATATAATTGAGCAAAGGCGAACAACTTGTTTGGGCACTATTGCGCCTGCTTTATGCTTGTACAACAGACTGAAAGGGCAGAATTTTACATATGTGTTTCCCATATGGGGCACATAAAATAGGATCATTCTGCCACCCACCCACCAACCTGCAAGTTCACCTCCATAATATCTCCTTCCTTCCTGCCAACTCTCTTAAACACACCCCTCCTTCCCACTCCTCTCTCTAACCCCCCCAAACCCTCCTGCTCAAGATCCTGGACTGACCTGCTCTCAGGATCCATAGGCCTTCTTCTTCTCCAGTCCTGAAATCCTTCTGTTATTGCTGGGACTGATGAAGCTGCCAGCCAATCAGCTGTCTCTGCTTGGCTCTGGTCAGCCAATCAACTGGCTCTGCTTGGTCCCATAATGCTTCATGGTTGTGGAGCGGGGTGACGTGGAGCATGTTGTTTCCACGTCAACTTTGTTTCTGAGAGGGCTTGTCCCCTGTATTATTCCATTCAAAGAGGTCAATTTCTATTACATTAAATACACACTTCCCACTTTAATTCTACATAAACAATTAGTCAACCTTTTTGACATGCCATTTTCTCGGCCCCTCCTTGTGGAAAGATGTTTGTCATGATGTGGAGACGCTGGTGTTGGACTGGGGTAAACACAGTAAGAAGTCTCCAGATCAGACAGTCTTAAAGCCTTTAAAGTCTTAAAGCCTCCAGATCAGACAGCATCCTGGTAAACCTCATTTGCACTTTCTCCAAAGGATCCATATCATTTTACATCTGGTGATTAGAACCTCACACAATATTTCAAATGTGGCCTAACTGAAGTTTTATACAGCTGTGACATAACTTGCCAACTTTTATATTCAATGCTCTGGCTGATGAAGGCAAGCATCCACCTGTATTTTCACTTTCAGGTATTTCTGGACCTATATGTCCAGAGCCCTCTGTGTATCAACACTCCTAAGGGTTGTGTCATTTACTGTATAATTTCACTTGAATTTGATCTTCCAAAATGCATTACCTTGCACTTGTCTGGATTAAACTCCACCTGCTATTTCTCTGCCCAAGTTCACAATCTATTTATGATTATATCCTGCTGTATCCTTTGAAAACCTTTGTCACTACCTGTAACTGCCAATTTTTGTGTCATCCAAAACTTACTAATCAGGCCACCTACATTTTCTTCCAGATCGTTTATATATATTACAAGCAACAAAGATCCCAGTACTAATCCCTGTGGAGCATCACTAATCACTGATCTCTATTCTAAAAAGTACTCTACTGGTGTGAGAAATACATTTTACTCTTTAAGCCATTTTTTTAACTATGGGAGGAAGTGGTAAAGTTATAGTTTACATTGCTGCCTCTGACCTTACTGGGGCCCAATGATAAATGAAGCATCTTTTTTGATGACATATTTATTCATTTAGTTAAGTATAATCATGTAGTAATGTATTTGTCCAGTGGACTGTATACAGAGGACAACTATATAATTGACAGGCTCAGCCTGGCAGTCATATTACTGTTTATAGCACTCTCCCACATCCAATACTGCTGGGTTACTGTATAAAATATTGTGATAGCATCACAGAATTGCTATCAGTATCTACTTAAGACAATTTTTGTCAACAAAAGACAATCCCAAACTCATTTGCTGTGTTATATCAGGAACTCACAGCTTAATTCCTTTGTTGCTGCTACATTACCCACTGTTATCCATCCTGCCCTCTGACCACCCACATATATCCACACACATACTCGTTAAACTAATATACACAAAGAAAAATTAATACATTTTCAAGTGTACTAGAGTGACAAATGTCTGGCAATTCAAAAGAAAATGTGATATCAGTTAAATTGTTATTGTTTTGCCTATTTTTTGGTTCAACTACTTTATAATTCTCTCGGCCAGCTGGCACACTTACATGCGATTTAATGATCTTTTAGTTTCAAATAGAGGACTATTTTTTAATTCAATCGCAGAATTGCTATTCTAGCTAAAGATTATGAAGATGAATAATATGGTTATTTCAGAGGACTAGCCTTAGAATTCTGGTCCCAAGTTTTGTTCCATATTATGGAATAAGGTTGAAAACCACCTTTACTACTGCAGGTAAAAGTTGCATTTAAAGTAAGCTTGGATACCTTCAAGCCAGTTGCAATGGGACAAAGGCCGACATAATAAAATTGCTTGCATTTGGCTGTAAATTGGTATCTGACTCAAGACAGCTCATGTGGAGAATGGAAATTTTCACATTGGTACAGTCCAGAGTTGAATAGGTTGACCATTGCCCTTCCTGCCACACATGACACCTTAACCCTGATAACAATATTAAGGTGGGGCAGGATCTGAGGGATGAGTTTGACAGCTGCAAAATCTGGATGTACAGCTTTCCCAGAAGCCCTGCCAAACTTAACGCCAAGACCTCTTGTAATGTTTTGAATCAGTATTTTGGTCATAGCCAGCCAGATTGAAAGTTTTGCTGGCTGTCATGTAAGTCGGCTTGAAGCCTCAAGCTCCAGCTGGGAGTCAGACGTTTCAGTGGTGGGTATGGGGGACATGTGTGTGGAGCTGGAGCCTGTATAGGAAATTAGAGTGTGGTAGGTGCGGTGGATTCAATTGATAATGGAGACAGCAGTACGGGGCTCCAATTGTGGAAGCCTAATTACGAGGAGTGGCGGTAATAAGCTTGCAAGGCCTTGTTCGTCTTGGCACACCAGCTGTGCTGTAAAGGCATTTTCCTCGTCTAGCCAATTGCCATTACTCCAATATAAATGATAGGTTTCCCAAGGCCCAGGAAACTTGGTCAGCCAATATAAAATCTGAAACAAAGATAAAACTAACTTCAGGCATGTAGCCTCATTAAAATATTTTAATGAGTGGCTGCCCACCACCTATTCCTTCACCCAATCCTCTTACATTAAAACTGGAAGTGGATGGATTGAGATCAAGTTTCTCAATTTTTTATTTTTAAATTCCCCCCAAACCTTTCCTGCCTGAGCTTGGGGATTAAAATTTGCCTCCCCATCCTTCCCCCCTTTATTTCCAATGGGAGACATGAAAGAATATGATATTATTCCTCTAATCTTTGTTTAGTGATGCTACATTCCTGGCTACTTTCTATCGCTAAATAACAGTTGAATTGTGGCCTGCTTTTTATTTGGGCTCAGCAGGGGGTATTGCCTGATAGTAGTATGCCTGAGGCCACTGACTTCCTCTACACAGCTGGTTTCATACAATGAATCTGCTTTTTACTTCAAGAGTGCCAATAGTGACAAATCCCTTTTACAATTGAGGTCGCACTCACATTCTCATGGCAAAGAAAATAAAGTTATTCGGTAACTAAGGAATGCTGTAGGTCTCCTGAGGACACTCAATATTGAAACTGAACAATTAATTTGATCTCACAAACTCTTTTTATTTGATTTTTGTTGTTTTGGAAGTTAATTAATGTTCCTTGCTCAGGTTTGAATACTTGGTTTGAATACTTGGACTTGAGTATACCCCCAGACTCCGAATCATTTCTTTTATTGTCTGATCAGAAATATGCCCAACATAACATCAATCCTGTGAATTGAGGGTGCTGATGAATAAAAATTAGATGTCTTTTTTTTTGAAAAAGTCATACTGTACTTGAAACTTTAAACTCTGTTTCTCTCTCCACAGGTGCCGCCAGACCTGTAAAATTTTTCCCACACTTTCTGTTTCTATATCAACTATGAGATTTCTGGAAGTACCACGAATGCCAGTCAACAGAGCTTTTCCTCAACTGTGACGCTTAAATCAACCCTGTTTCTGGACTCAAAAATCATGCATTCAGCATATAAATTGACTCCACCTTTTCAGCCATGAGGTGTGATAACTTGTGTAAGTAGTTAGCCTCCATTTTTCACTGCAGAAATGCATGTATTATTATACATCACAAGGGATCAAAAAGGTGATGGAAGCTACATTGTGAAAATGCAATGGAGTTGAAGATATTCCCACACACAGCAAACCTTGCATAGTGAACAATTGAGTGAAATGGATCTTCCAACAAAATGAGTGAAATATGAAACTGATTTTAAGCTAAAAGTTGCAGTGAGAGAATTGGTGTTCTTTAAAAAAAAGACTGATATGAGAATGGAAGAAAAAGGAATCTGCACTGAAAAAGATCCCAGGACCGAATACACCATCAGAACAAGGATCAGCCAGTGGCCTTATCTTCAGAAGCAAGTATGGAAAATCATCAAAATAATTTCACCTTCATCAGAAATGCAATGTATATATATACACACTTACATTGGAAAATTAAACCTCGAGTCCAGCAAAGCTTCAGGATAACTGCTAATTGATGCAACAACCTTATTGAATGAGAATGTTTAGTATCACAGCAGAAGATCAAGTTTGCTCAGATCTTGTCAAAATTACCAGTTTCCAGTAACTCATCATCACATACAGCAAAAAAACACAAGGACCTATTGTGTCACATCGGCAACATGGATGAAATGCCTGGTGAATTTCCAGCAGCTGAATTGTGGAATGGAAAGAATCAAAAATAATTCTAGTGAAACCCATAGGATGTAAGTAGACAGGATTCATGGTGGCGCTAGTCTGTATGGCTGATGGAACAAAATTAAAGTCTATGGTAATTTTCAAACACAAAATTACATCAAAATCAAATTTCCTACAGATATTTTATGTTTGTCCATCACAACAGTTGGATGGATGAGGCTCGAGTGAAGTTAGGGATTGATGATGTGTAGAATAAGTGTCTCAGTTGCCGATAAAAAATGAAGCTTGTGCATGTGGGCTCTGTTCAAATTCCATATAACTGATAAGAACAAGGGGCACCTGCTTCTTGAAGAAATAATATGCAAATTACAGTTATACCAGGGGGTCTAATGTTGTAATTCAACCTTTGGATGTGTACCACAACAAGCCAGTCCAGGATCATGTTCACACAAAACAGAATAGGTGGATAGTTAATGGAAAAAGACCTTCGCAAAGAATAGAAACTTCTGTGCTGCCCCACTTAATCTTTTGATGGTTTCATCATCAAATTGTAGGATGCATTAGTACACAAACATTATTAAGTTCTTCAAAACATGCAGAATATCCAATTTAATGGAAAGAGTTCAGGAAGGATGATTCTGAAGCCAATGGGTGCCACATCTGATCTACAATGAGATCTTATGATGATGCCTTAACCACAGCCAAAGTGACTCAGAATAAGTTTGATAAAGTTGCTGTTGGATGTTAAAGTCAATGAATTTTATGCGTTTTAAAATGATCTGATGAAGAGTCGTCCAAATTCTATTAGCTCTGTTCATTCTCCGCAGATGCTGCCAGATCTCTACTGAGATCTTCCAATATTTTCTGTCTCAGTTTCAGGTTTCGGCATCTGCAGTAATTTACTTTCATTTTAAAATGTTGTTACAGTGATATTTGTACAATTTATTCACTGAACATTAATTTAATATAAATGATTAGTGTTCTGGCCTTTAAAATCTCAGAATGGTGATCACCTACATCCAGACTAACAGTTCATATTTTATACTTGGACTAAAAGTCAAGCCTTGTTTTTGGATCTAATTACGAAGGCTTCAAAAGTTGACCTTCTACTGTGATGTCTCTCATGTAAAGTAATTATATCAGTGTTGAAATGTGATTGTTCATTTCCTGATTTTGCTTTCCATTTTCATTGCTGGCCTGCTGATCGCTGGCCAGCCCCATGACTCCCCATCACTGCCCCTCTAACCCCCTCACCCTTCCAATCACTGGTCTCCCAGAGCTCTCTGGCCAGTCTTGATGGTAGCCCCCCTCCTCCCCCTACCAGCCCATCCTGATCTCTCTCTACCAGGTCAACCCTGATCTCCCGATGCCCCCGACAGTGCTAAATCTCATTCCCAGCAGTCCTGAATCTCCCCCCGACCCGTCAGTACCGATCCCCCGGAAGCTCCGCACCACCCCCGCACTCAGATGGCCACTTCCAATTTTCTTTTCCCTCCCTATGCTTGCAATTCTGTGGCAGAGTGGCAGCAGGAACCCCCCCCACGATTGCTCCAATAGGCCTCGCCCATCAATTAGGCCCCACCCCTGTGGACCTGCATCCTTGGCAGTGCCCAATGCCTGAGAAGTAGCGCTGAAGTGCCCCTTTTTTTTGAGCATTTCCAGCTTGCCTTTTGGACAGTGCTAGGGGACCAGGCTAGCTCTGCCAGATTGACACTACCCAAGAGGACCACTGCTTACACGCAACCTCATGGGGAGGCATCAGTGGCTCCTCTTCGCTCCAGCGAGTCAGGCCATTTGTTCCGAGCAGTTAGTGGGGAGCAGTTGTAAATACTGCTGGAAGGAACCACTTCCACCAGGTGGTGGTGGGGGCTGGAGGCAGAGGGATGGTGGTGGTTGAGGAGGAGGTACGAGTGGGCCCAGAGATTTCAGTTCTGGGCCTGCTACTGATATAGAAATACTGATTTCTATATTATAGTCAGCTCCATGCTGATTTCAAGTATGGGACTGATTATATCAGGAGTCTTGGAGCCAGAGATACATGAAAGTC
The DNA here is from genome assembly GCA_024679065.1 of Sphyrna mokarran. Classification (NCBI taxonomy): domain Eukaryota; kingdom Metazoa; phylum Chordata; class Chondrichthyes; order Carcharhiniformes; family Carcharhinidae; genus Sphyrna; species Sphyrna mokarran. The sequence goes on from JAGIQG010000002.1 coordinate 82,673,828, forward strand.
CACGGGCTCGGCATGTAATCTGTGAAATGGCCTCTGCTATTGTCTCCCGGTCTGGTGTGCTGCTAGAGGTGGGATAATCGCTCCGTATTGTGTGTATTTGGTCTGTTCAATAAATGTACATAGGTAGATTTAAATGAATTTTAGACAGTTGCAATCACTGAACTGTATCAAAACTATTCTATGTTATGGCTCCACCATGCGGTTCCAAACCAAATTACAGCCTGGATTATGGTCATCTTGCACTTTCTAAGGTTGAGTGTTTACTGTAAAATCATTTCTTTTTTCTTGTAAATTGACTCCAGAGTTCATCGATTATGGAAGTGTAATGATTTAAAAAGTTTATTAAATATAACTGCACCCTAAGTGCCGAATGGGCTTAGTTCACACTGCCCAAGACACCTGTTAGATGCAAATTGAGGTATAGCCTGCAAGGGAATGTGGTCAGGATAAAGTTTGCTTGAAGAATCTGCAATGGAAAAAGTTTTAATGTATTATGGCACCATGAAACAGTAAGAAGTCTCACAACACTAGGTTAAAGTCCAACAGGTTTATTTGGTAGCATTATTTTGTAAATTGATTTTGTGTTCTTTACATGTCCTCTTTATAATAGAACTCCCACTCACCTGATGCAGGAGCAGTGCTCTGAAAGCTAGTGGCTTTTGCTACCAGATAAACCTGTTGGATTTTAACTTGGTATTGTGAAACTTCTTTCTGTGTTTACCCTAGTCCAACACCAGCATCTCCAGATCATGACTAGGTTCTACTTTCATAGAAAATCTTAGAAATTCTACAGTGCAGAAATAGGCCATTTGGCCCATTGAGTCTGCACCGACCACAATCCCACCCAGGCCCTAACCCTGTATCCTACATATTTATCCGCTAATCCCTCTAACCTATGCATCTTCAGACACTGAGGGGCAATTTTAGCATGACAATCAACCTAACCAGCATATCTTCAGTCTGTGGGAGGAAACCGGAACACTTAGAGGAAACCCATACAGACACAAGGAAAATGTGCAAACTCCTCACAGACAGTGACCCAAGCTAGGAATTGAATCCAAGTCCCTGGAGCTGTGAAGAAGCAGTGTAAACCACTGTGCTACTTTGCTGCCCCTTTTTCAGAAGACTAAGGAAATTTGGCAAGTCTGTTACAACTCTCACCAACTTTTACAGATGCACCATAGAAAGCATTCTTTATTGTTTTATCACAGCTTAGTATGGCTCCTGCTTTGCCCAAGACCACAAGAAACTTTAAAACATCATGAACATAGACCAATTCATCACACAAACCAGCCTCCCACCCATTGACTCTGTCTCCATTTCCCATTGCCTCAGAAAAGCAGCCAGCTAATTAAAGACCCCGTGCACCCTCGACATTCTCTCTTCCACCTTCTTCCAATGGGAAAAAGATACAAATGTCTGAGGTCACGTACCAGTTTACTCAAGAACAGCTTCTTCCTTGCTGCCGTCAGGCTTTCGAATGGACCTACCTCACAAGTTGATCTTTCCCTACATCCGAGCTATGACTGTAACACTACATTCTGCGCTCTCTTCTCCTCAATGAATGGTATGCTTTGCCTATCTAGCACACAATAATCAATATGTTTCACTGAGTGCTAGTACATGTGACAATAATAAATCAAATAAGATCAAGGGTATTGAGGGTATGTTGCCTGAGTCAGATCAATGGGAAATTCTCTCCTTCCAGTTTGTCAGAAAGAGTTAATGCAGTTATGTTATTTACCAGTCACCATCAAATAATAATTAACAAGAAGAATAACAAATATGTTAATTAAAGAAAAAACTCTTCATGTATGGAAAGAATAATTCTTGTTCCCCAATAGACATCATCCGATGTTCCTGAAATCTTAGAATCATAGAATACTGACAGTGCAGAAGGAGGCCATTTGGTCCATTGAGTCTGCACTGACAATAAGCCCACCAAGGCCCTATGCCTGCAACCCCACATATTTACCCTGCTAATCCCTCTGACACTAAGGGGCAATTTAGCATGGCCAATTAACCTACTCTGCACATCTTTAGAATATGGGAGGCAACTGGAACATGCAGAGGAAATTCACACAGATGTGAAGAGACTGTGCAAACTCCACATTCACAGTCACTGAGGCCAGAATTGAACTCGGGTCCTTGGTGCTATGAGGCAGCAGTGCTAATCACTGTGCCACTGAACCGCTCGAATGGTGGACGAGTAGGGAGACGGATCATGGATGAGTGTTACAGAATGAAAAAGTTGTGTGGCAGAAAGGACAAATATGAAATGTTATTGTCAGCCCTTTAATCCTCCATTAAATGAACGCTGGCTGGCATTTGTGAATGTTTTGATAGTAATGGAATTTTATTTTGATCTCTGAAAAGATCGAGCGCTTAGGACAAGATTTTTGCTCCTGTGTTGTATGTGCAGAGATAGGAGAATTCCTGACTCTGGAAACCCACGTTTAAAAATGGCTGCCTGCGTTTGCGATTTTGTTCTGCAAGATGGAATAGACAATGAGCTCATTGCTCCCCAAATGAGTGTGGATGCTGCAGAGTGCAGAAATGGACTGGGCAGCAGGCCTGCCTCCATAATGCAGCATTTTTTTGCATTGAATAAAAAAAATGAAAAAAACAAGCCTGATGCTCCTCACCCTCCCTCACATTTTCCCATCCCCATTCATGTTAACCTATGCAAACCCATGCCCCCTCGGCACCAACCCAAATGCCATGGACCCTCATACTTGCTATGTCAACTAATATCCCTCTATACAGACTCAGTAGTACTTCATGACCCATTATATCTTCTATGCTGATTTTGTGTTAACTCTTGCCCCCGACATAACACTCTTTGCCTTTACTACTTTTCATTCCAGCTCACCTAATATTCTTTGACAGTTTTGACAGCTTTACCAGTTCCTTGACAGTTTCTGGACAGAATTCTCCAATGTCCAATTCCTCACCATTGCTGTCAGAGATAACAGAGAATTTGGCACTCAGCCAAATCTGCCTTCCCAGAAGTGCAACTGAAGAATCCCAGCTGCAGACTAGTTCAGAGAATCCTGGCCACTATCTCTGCAGTTTTAAGACCTTAGGATGTAGGCTTTTAGGTTTAATAGTTTAATCTCATATCCCCTCATATCTCTTTGCTGCCTGCTGACCCCATCATCTTAACTCGTGCTCCCCATGCATATCCTATGCCACGTCATATATGATCCATCCATACCAACTCATGCCACATATTCCATGCCCATGCATATGCTCCATACCCTTCTCATTTCACCATTTCACTTCCATAGCTACCTCCCCTGTATCTACTATGGGAAGATCTCAGGAACCATGTGAAGATGAAAAGCACAAACATTCAACAATCTAATAATACAGCTCTCTCTGGTACAAATTAGATAGTGGAAAAAAATGCCCATTCATGAGACTTAATCAAAGCTTTTTAATTTTCTCAGATGTTCAATCTTTTTTAAAATTATGTTATATTTAGGCCCCACGTCAAAGTCACTTAATCCTTTAATAGCCTCTTTGAATTGTCAATCAACCTATGAGTTCAGAACACCCTGCTGAGGTAAGAGAAATCATAATGACATGATACTATGTCAACAAAGAATGTTATTACAACTGCATAAATAGATATTATTTTATTTTCTAACTTCTAGCTTGTCTGTGAAACAAAGTAATCCAGCAAATGACTGGGCCTGCAAGCATCTCCTACCCCATCAGGACTATGTCATTCCAGTGAAGTTTAGACCAACTTCCCACTTTCATGGAATTAATGACCTGACCCTGCTGGAATGAAGGAGGGCAATCAAGGCCCCCCAGGAATTTGGGCACCCTGGCAGTGGGGATGGGTTGTCTCTCAGTGGACGCTCCCTGTGGGAGCAGTGCGTAGGTGGCAATTGATAGGATTGGGTGATCCCTCTGCTGTTCCATGTTGGGATCTAATTGGTGCTGGAGAGAGGGCAGCAATCGGGGCAGGCTGGGGTAGGGGTGGTGAGCTGAGGGGCCATCTGAAAGTTCTGCCGGGGGTGGGTATCCAGGGAGGGGTCTGCTGGGGAGAGTCCATAGGGGGAAGGGTCTGCTGGTGGGTAGTGGTAGGGGGAGTTGGTAGTGGGGGCTTCTGCCAGCAGGAAAGATCATCACTGCTTCGGGGGGACTGGAGATCAAGCCAGACCGGGGTTTGGGGCTGACTCACGAATGGACGGGGAAGCACAAATGGGCTGTGGGGAGATTGGATGGGTAGCACTGCAGGAGTTCTGGGCTGGCCAGCGATCAAGCTGAACAGCGAATCAGGAGCTGACAGCCACTGTTCATGGGCAGAGATCTGCTGGTTTCAGCATCCTGGGTGGGAATAAGCCCCGTCCCCTGAAATTTAATGATATGCACAATGGTGACCTCTGCAGTGCACAGAGTGTGGTAGATTCTCATGTGAACACCCTCTAAAAACATTAACATGAATTACTCCAGTTTTCCCATGAATTCAACACTTTTTTTTTGGCAGTATTGTCCCTTTACTTGTACTTTGAGAGTGTTTATGTCTACTCCATCAATCTCAGACTTCCATACTGTAGGTCAAAAACAATGGACCAGCCAAAACGCGGCAGCATAGTGGCACAGTGGTTAGCACTGCTGCCTCGTAGTGCCAAGGACCTGGATTCAAATCCCGACTTTGGATCACTGTCATTGTGTTGAGTTTGCACATTCTGCCTGTGTCTGCATGGGTATCCTCTGAGTGCTCCAGTTTCCTCCCACAGTCCAAAGATTACAGGCTGGTATATTGGCCATGCTAAGTTCTCCCTTAGTGTACCCAAACAGGTGCCGGAGCGTAGCGACTAGGGGATTTTCTCATAACTTCATTGCAGTTTGAATGTAAGCCTACTTATGACTAATAAATAAACTTAAAAGAGGCCTATTTGAACTCAGCATTAAGTTGATTTTGCCTGCTGAGTTTGTGTTTCCTTCCTATGTGATTCATGCCCTGTGTCTTCCCCCAACAGCAGAAGCTAGATCTGTTAAAACTGGGGTGGAACATCTGCATTTTTAAAGATCTATGAATTTGTGAAAATCCAGCCCTGTTTATCTGTACTTGTACTTGATTCAGAATATGCAGCTTTTAAACTGTGCCAAATCTGTTCTGTGAGCCTGTGAAAATCCCATCTAATAAACAGGGCTCAATTTTCCTGTCCTGACCACCACAGGACTTTTTGCTGGTCTGTCAGATTTTCTGTCCCACCCAAAATAATTCCTTTAGCCAGAGGGACTGGAAAACTTGGACCAAAGTGTCAAACTTGTACCGGACCCAGTGATAACCAAATTATTAACACAAAATCCGACAGTTTCCTCATTGACTAACATTCTGTATTCTCCTCAATGTCTAATATTCTGGGTTCAAGTCCCACTCCAGGATTTGAGCACAAAAGTCAAGTGTGACAGTTTAATCAAATCCTGAAAGGGTGTGTTGGAACTGTCCTTTTTCAGGTGAGACTTTTAGCCAAAGCCCCATCTGCTTGCTTTGCTAGGTGTAAAAGATCTCATGAAGCAAATTTGGAAAAGAACAGAGATGTGCCCTGACCAATATTTAATCCCTCAATTAACATAACAGGAAATTGATTATCTATCAATATCACATTGCTGTTGGTTAAAGTTTGCTGTGTACAAAATCCACTATCATATTTCCAGCATTACAGCAATGATGATACCTTAAAAAAATACTTCATTGACTGTAAAGTACTTTGAGACCTCCAGTGGTGATGAAAAATGATATGGAAATGCAAGCCTTTCATTTTTAATAGGCAAAGGCTCCATATACGTAATATACATTTATAGCAAGAACATAAAAGCCTTGATCAATATTTCTGACAGAGGCAGATATTGGTCAGCTTTATTTATATCTATAATGCTAACCTTTCACTTTTTATGTATGCGCAGTTTTTCTCAATTTAGTGTTTGGTTTCACAGATCCCTGTTGCCGAGGGAACCACTCCTTCCTTGCGGTTTTCATATTTCTCCTTCCTGTTGTACATGAAGAAATGTTCAGACAGCCACGTGAGACAGTTTAGTCCAAGTGTAATATGTTTTCTAAAATATTTGCTTCCCAGTTACAGTCAGTGTCCATGAATCATTTTGGCACGGTTAAAAGTTGCATAATCTGACTGAAGTAAAAGTACCCAAATTCACCTTATGTGGAATGCAAATATTATAAATCAAAGCAAAAATAGGATGGATTTTATACACAAGCAAAATATAAGGAATCATTAATATATAGAGCTTAAGTCCAGAATCCATAATTCCTCCACAATAAGTGCCTGATCTCTGTGATACTGTGTGAGGGTGATGGATACAAGAGACTAAAAGTTATTAATGTGGAGAAGTGATGAGAGAATGATCCTGTGCACTTAACCTAATGTTTCTTCACAGTACAATCCTCTGGAATAGAACTCTTGAGATTATTAAGAGCTGAATACATTTGAGGAGTTCTTTGGATTGTGTTTCTCCTGGACTTGTACCTGCATTTCCTTCAGATGGAACAGCTGCATACTGCTGCATTTCCACAAGACAAGCTTATCTAAATTCTAGCTCCCAGTGAGTCATTGGAAGGTAGTTGGAGGTGGACAGAATTTCAGATTGGTAGCGTTGTTTTGCCACTGAAATTGACAACTATATGAATTGCTAGCTTCAACCTACTATTTCTGTGGGCATCAATGCCACTTTTTGCTGAATGATCTTTGGGTGAGCTTACTTTGATGAAGCCTCCATGTAACCTTGACAATGGTTATCTTCATGAGGAGGAGGAGACATTGCAGCAAAGTGTGTATATGGTAGTAGCCTGAGCCTTCAAGAGGGATGTTAAGATTATTAATGAAGGAGAAAGTAAGATATTAAAAAGGAGATGGCAACAGTTTTACTTATTTCTCATTTCTGGGAAGAATCCCTGTCCTTCTTATTTGTGGCCAGGGGCTCTTATCTCTGCATGGTGCACTTGCACTGATATTCACTTGTTCTCTATTGATCACCCAGTCTTCTGCTCCCAGAGCGTATGCCGAAATCCTTCAATCATAGAATCCCTACAGTGCAGAAGGAGGCTTTTTGGCCCATCAAACTTGCATTGACAATAATTCCACCCAGGTCCTTTTCCCGTAACCCCAGACATTTATCGCACCAGTCCGCCTAACCGCACCAATTCACCCTAACATGACCAATCAACCTAACCTGCACATCTTTGGAGTGTGGGAGGAAACCATAGCATCTAGGGGAAACCCACACACACATGGGGAGAACGTGTAAATTCCATGCAGCAGTCACCCAAGTTCAGAATTGAACCCAGGTCTTTGGGACTGTAAGCAGCAGTGCTCACCATTGTGCCACTGTGCCATCCAATAATGCCACCTCATATGCAATTAATGGAACGAGACTGGTGTCACCTGACTGAGATTGAATAATGAGATATTAGAAGGGATGATACTAAATCATTCTCTGAGACTTTTAAAGCTATTTCATCTGCCTTAATTGCAGGTAAAGAAAATGAAGTTTCTTCAGAGGTTATTGGACACTTGCCTTTGCCAAAGAACTGCTGATGTATGTTGTTCTGTCAGTGCTTATATGAATAAATAGAAAAGAATGTAATGGAACATTTGATGTGAGGCAAAATCCAAGTTATTGTTATCTCCTTTTTAATACCCTACTTTCTCCTTCAAGTTATAACCTTAAATTTGAAGGAATCATTCTTAAAATGGAGTCAAAGGGTGCAGGTTTCCATTCTTTTGCAATTGTGGACACTTGCATCAGTTTCTATTCAAAGTATGTAACGTATTGATTATCTAACATTAGCTACTTTAAATGTTCTGTTTGATTTGATTTGATTTGATTTGATTTACTAATGCCACATATATTAACATACAGTGAAAAGTATTGTTTTTTGTATGTGATACTTACAAAATATAACTTTCATAGAGAAGGAAATGAAAGAATGCAGAATGCAGTGTTACAGTCATAGTCAGGGTGTAGAGAAAGATCAACTTAATGCAAGGTAGGTCCATTCAAATGTCTGACAGCAGCAGGGATGAAGCTGTTTTTGTGTTGGTTGATAGATGACTTAAGAATTTTGTATCTTCTCAGAAATGAGAAATAAATAAAACTGTTGAGCGGTGGCACAGTGGTTAGCACTACTGCCTTTCAGTGCCAGGGACCCAGGTTCGATCCCAACCTTGGGCGACTGTCTATGTGGAGTGAGCCTGTTCTCCCCATGTGTGTTTGGGTTTCCTCTGGGTGCTCTGGTATTCTCCCACAAAGATGTGTGAGTTAGGTTGATTGGCCATGTTAATTTTCTCTAAATGTCAGAGGGATTAGCAGCAAAAGTACATGGCGTTACGGGGATATAAAGAGGATGGGATTGTTGTTGGCGCAGGCTTGATGGGCTGAATGGCCTTCTTCAGCACCCTAGGAATCTAAGATTGTCCTCGTAACCTTTGCATTGAAGGAAATGATAGAGGGTATGGGAAATGGTGAACAGAGCACCTATGAGAAATGCAGGAAAAGTAAAAAAGTACATGGATGAAATTATTTGAATGATATGTCAGCTATTTTGGCATATCTGGTAAAGTAATTGACTCTATTTTTCTCTATTTAACTCTGACAGTGTACCTGGCATTTATCTTATCAGTCATCTCCCGCTAGCTTCTTTTCTTCATAGTCAATCTGTGTTATCAGGGAAATGGAAGCTTCTTTGCTCCACTATCTATATTAGTATTTCAATTTTGTTGTGGTCAAAGCAGAAGAGCCTTGCTTACTCCAACATCACTGCCAGACATCACAGGCAATTCTCACATGAAAATTCCATTTCCAATTACAGGCACCTAAACTGCATTTTTAAGCTATTGCAGGTGTTCAATATCACAGCATTGCCTAACTGCAGGTAAAAGAATCACTCAATTCATGCCCACGTTATTTAAATGGCCTGCAGTTGAAAAATAGGCTGATGCAAAAGCATTTGATTCAGGCACTTCTCTTGAGTATGTTGCCCAACTTTATTTTTAATTAATTTGTGGGACCTGGACGCTGCTGTCTGGTCAGCATTTATTGCCCATCCCTAGTTACCCTGGCAGGACAGATGCAAGTCAATCTCTTGTTGTGGCTCTGGAATCACATGGAGGCCAGATCAAGTAAGGATGGCAGATTTCCTTCCCTAAAGGATACTTGGGAACTAGATGGTTTTTTTTCCAAAATCAACAATGGTTATCAGTAGATCCTTAATTCCAGATTTATTTTATTGAATTCAAACTTCACCATCTGCTGTGGTGGGATTTGAACCTCAGTCCCCAAAACAATACATGAATTTCTGGATGAATTGTCTAATATCAATAGGCCATCACCACCCCCATTTGCAATTGGATGGAGAGGCGAGTGCAAAAATTAGTCCAAACACTCTAATATGGACTGCTGCCTCACATGTGCAGGGACCTGAGTTTGATGTCCGGCTTGGGTCACTCTGTAGAGTTTGCACTTTCTCCATGTGTCTGTGTGGGTTTACTCTAGTTGCTCCGGTTTCCTCCTACAGAGTGAAAGATGTACTAGTTCGGTGGATTGACCATGCTAAATTCTCCTTGGTGTATCAAAGCAGGCACCAGAGTGTTACGACTGGATATTTTCACAGTAACTTCATTGCAATGTTATTGTAAGCCTACTTGTGACAATAATAAATAAACTTAAAAATAAAGAAAGAGATGAGAAAACAAAGGGGAAAATACAGACTGGTTATTGTGTTCCTTTTTGAAATCATGGGGATATCTTATCCACTTTCTAATCATAAGAAGCCCCTATGAATATGACAAACTTAATGAAAAAGTCAGTTAGTTAGCTTTTGATAACTTGAATAGATTTTTAGAAGCAACAGGTTTACAATGTGACAACAAGTACTCTTTAACATTTGTCAGAAATCAAAACACATTCCAAATGCAAATTGTCATATCCCTTGTGCAAAGCAAATAAGATCAAATTTATGTATACAACAATGTCATTAAATTTTTAAACTTAAATTTTACTACTGTGGGTTTTTTAATAGTAAATTCGATATGAAGAAAGGCATAATAAAAAAAAGTTGGAACTAAAATTTGCAGTTGGTCATAATTTACCAGATCTTTGATTTTATTTCGGCTTCTATAGGTTGGCCTCAACTCTACTCCACTGATTAAAACAAAACAAACAGAAAGGTCCCCTCTCCCCGCAGGAGCCACAGGAGGAGTGTTGTTCTTAGTGGGACAGGATTCTGAACAAGACTTCAGTGTTCAGATGCCATTCAGGTGGTGGGTGGGCATCCAGGACAAAAACTTTTTGCACAGACATCATTTTCCAGCATAGGTAGATTTTCCACCCTTCCTCTTTTGTCACCAATGGGTGGCTTTCTGTTCCAGATACTGTTAGGTATTAGGGTTCCATGTAACATAGCATGCCAGTTATTGCCAACACAGAAAAAAATATTTACTAAATGGATCTACTGTACTGTAGTGGTCTAAGCTTTGTAAGTCTTTTAGTATCCAGATAGCCTTCATTTTCTGTACAGTTTAGTAATAGTTTATGAATTGCCTAACTCACTACAGGCTGGAGTATATATCACAAAGTATATTGGCTAGAGCTTCTACTTATTGTGAGGAGCCCATGTAACATTCACAACATCTGTCAATATAAGTAACATAATATATCGCAACACACCGCTCTTAATGTCAGCTTCACTTTTCCATCCAAGCAGTTGATAATAATCAAATGTTGACATTACTAGGAAATACAACTTTGCTAATTGTTGAACCATGCATCTGACATTGACAGACAACAGCTGCACGGTTTTGTCTTTGCACATGCTCTGTGTTCCAAATAATTTGAGATATGGAACACCAAACAATTATAAGACATATCAGTTTCTTACTGAAAGTGAGGCAGTGAACAGACAACATGAACATTGGTATTTTTAGCTTCAAGGCTAACTCCTTTTCTAAAGTACTTGCATGTCTTAAATGGTTACCAACTTAATTAAAAACTAGTCTTGTTATTTACCAACAAGTAGTTCTTGTTGCATTCTCACTTTTCTGTAACAAAATGATAATGGCATTTTGCAATTTTCAAACATTAAAATATCTCCCTTTCCAAACATCAGAAATTTGTAATGATTTTTTGCCAGCTCCTGAAGTTGTTGCTAAGATCCAGTTAGGAACCAATAATATTTTGTTTATTATAGACTATTGTGAACAGGATGGAGTTAATTTGAACAGTACTAATTTCTCCTCTCACCATCCTTAAACAACAAGTTGTTTTAATTTGCTTTTCTCCTCTTTATAATCGGTGGCATATTTCTTAACTTCAGATCAGATAAGTTCATAGGGCTTGATTTTACTTTTTTCATTCTAAGTGCTGAATCTGGGCATGATGCAGATCCGACTTAGAAATCTGCTTTCAGGTGCCCCATCCGCACACAGCCATCGCCAGTACCATTTGTGCTGTGGTGGGACTTAGTGCAGCTTAAATGATTAGAACTCTGAACTGCGCATGCGTAGTTGGAAAGAAGATTTGAAAAAGCGTGCTTGTTTCAGATCGCTCCCAGTTGCTGAAAACAGGGAAAGCAGCCCGGGGGCAAAAAGCAGGAGGATGACCCCCACACACATCACTGTTCCCCTTATCCACCCCTCTCATTACCCAGGCCGATCGCTATCCCTGCCCCCACCCTCATTGATCTCACGCAGAGTAGCAGCGGATCCCCATTCCCCACCCCACCAGAGATCCATATGCCCCTCCAACAGACATCCATCTGCCCCCTCCGCCAGAGATCCGACTGCTCCCTCCCGTCTCCAGAGATCCATTTACCCCCACCCCCCACCAACAGACATCCATTTGTAGCCCTCACCAGTGAGTGATCAGTCCTCCTCACCCACCCCCCCATACAACAAATTGGCCTCACTTCCACTCCTGTCCAAACGAACATCTGATCTGCCTCCCCCCCCATCCCATCACCATTTAACGGTCAGCCCTCCCCCACACTACCAGACAACAGTCGGTCATCTCAGCGCTCCCCCCCCGCCACTGCCAGAGATACATCTGACTGCCTCCTCCCTCCCCACCCCCCGTCCCCAAACCTACCCCCCCCCCTCCCAACCAGACAATGATCTGGCCTCATTCTCCTCCTCCCTCTCAGCAGAGAATGATCTGACCCACCTCCCTCCCTTCCCCCACCCACCCCTCCCTCCTCTTCCCCCGCCCTCCCCTCCCAACCACTGATCTGAGTCAGGGAGCCAATGGAAACACTGAATGTGCTCTTCAGAAGCTGGAGTGCCTGATTCAGTCATTTATTCACTAGGTCCATTATGGTATGGTTCCAGATTGGCAAACGTGGTGATCAAGGGAGAAATGTTGACAAAGTAGGGCAGGCAGGTCATTAATTCAATTTAATTGCATGCAAATGCACTTAAATCACCGTTGCATTTGGGTGTGAAGCGGATCGCTGCCATTCCCTGGTTTCGGTAAAGTGGCAATCTGCGCCGACGTGGGTGCTGATCATAATAATGGCCTCTCACCCGACTTTACCATGTTTTCGAGCCCAAAAATGGGCATCAGGCAATGGTAAAATAGGGCCTAAAAGGTTGGTTTACTTGCACACACTTAAAACTTAAAAGGAGGGTCGCAATGTTGCCTCCACACTCAGACATTAAAAACAGAAAATGGAGAAAAGAGAGATTTACAATGCAGACAATAGAGTAAAAATAGTATTGTTTCATATGGGTTTTAAAGCCCAGAATCAAAGCCCAATGGGGTATTCCTTCACAAAGATCAATGAGTTGAAAGCCGATGCTGCACTTTTCCATCGGTGTTGACTTCACATGATGAGATAGACATGGAGGGATGAATCAATTTTGTAAGTGATAGTACAGAATTGCCAGTTGAATGGTAAACAATGCGCGGACTGAGCTATGTGGTTCAGCAAAGCAATATTGCTTGTTCCACAAACTACCTCTCCGTCATTTGTGACAGAATTATATAACAGGTGGCACGGCAGCACAGTGGTTAGCACTGCTGCTTCACAGCTCTAGGGTCTTTGGTTCGATTCCTGGCTCAAGTCACCGTCTGTGTGGAGATGCACATTCTCCTCATGTCTGCATGGGTTTCCTCCGAGTACTCCGGTTTCCTCCCACAATCCAAAGATGTGCGGGTTAGGGATGATTGGCTATGCTAAGAAATTGCCCCTTAGTATCCAGGGATACGTAGGTTAGAGGGATTAGTGGGTATATAATATATAGAGATATGAGGGTAGGGCTTGGGTGGGATTGTGTTTGGTGCAGACTCAAAGGGCCAAAGGGCCTCCTTCTGCACTGTCAGGTTTCTATGATTTTATGATCATCTAATCTCAAACAGTCTTAACTACTTGGAATTGAAAAGGAGGTCATGGGTTTTTGTCTTAGCAGAAAATTTATCTCCTTCTACTCAATTTGGGTTGTTAAATACAAATATTCTTTGTACAGCTTTCTTTGAAGTTGAGTTGAGTCCATGGTGATTGTTTGTCGCACATCAGAGATAACGAGGTGTGAGATTTGCAAAACTGCAAAGTGGCTCCCTTCTTCCTCTGACTCCAACAGGACTTTAACCTGGTGAGACTTCTTACTGTGTTTATCCTGGTCCAATGCCAGCATCTCCACATCAATAAGTGCAGGTCAGAAGGATGGTGGAGGGAGAGCAGCAATCCAGGTAGGTTGGGGCTGTGCTCTGCTAAGGTGGGGTGCCTGCCTCCCAAGAGGGTGTCTGTCTGGGGAGGGGGAGTCTGATTGTTGGGGGGGGTGGCTGGGCCTGTCTTCGGGGGGGGGGGTGGGGGGGGGGGTGGAGAGTCTGACCATGGGGGAGTGGGATCTGCGGGGCTGCCTCCTGGGGGGGGTGTGTAGGGGGATGGGTGACTGCTTCCTAGGGGAGGAGCGGGTTTGATTGGGTGGGCTACCTCCCGGAGGGGGGGGAGTCTTATTGAGCAGCATCTGCCAGTGGGAGCCTGCCTCCCAGGGATGTCCGATCATGACTCATCCCCTGTCTCCCTCTCTCCAGCTCTCTCTGTTTTGTCTTTCGTGTCCAGATGCAGTTTCAGTTCTTTTTTCCTCAAATTTCACATGTGCAGTTCAGACCGCCGATTATTCTGGTAACACTAAGCTCTGCCCCACAGCACGGACCGGACCGGAGCTGGAAAAAGTGTATGGGTGCTCTGGACCAAGAATTCCAGGCTCAGATCTGTTTTACATCCGGACCCGGCACTTAGCCTCCGATTGGTAAAATGTGGCCCTTTGTCTCTCTCACAAGGGTTTCCAGTCATCATCTTCCAAGACTAGATCTCTGAAATCTCTCACTCCAACTTGGACGGGATCAATAATGACCCACCTTGCATGATTTCAATCTTATTCCACAGATTTTGATCCCTTGAGTTGCTGTGTATACATTCAAACACCAAATCACAAGCACAGTTTCACATCCTCAGTCTTGCTGAGGAGGACATCACTGCTCCAGAGGAGTATCTTCATCCCAGTGGCTCGCACCATGGTGTCACCAAACTTCAGCTACCTTCTTCACTTAAATTCTGCTTTGCACAATCCTTGTCCTGTTTGGAGCCATTTCTAGTTACTGTCTTTGTAACTGAACTGGGATTTTTTCTTGTCCCTGTCCCCTCTCTCAGACTCTATGTATGACAACTTTCTCTCTGTCCCCTCTCCTCTTTGGGGCCTCTCCCTCCCCCCTCTCAAAATATGATGTGGAGATGCAGGTGTTGGACTGGGGTAAACACAGTAAGAAGTCTCACAACACCAGGTTAAAGCCATCAAGTTTATTTGAAATCACAAGCTCCTTTCATCAGGTGAGTGGAGAGGTAGGTTTCACAAACGTGGTATGTATAGACAAAGGCATAATTGCAGGATACTGGCTGTACCTCTAAAGACTTGATTACCTGAAAAGGCTTGCATTCCAACCATTAGCTATGGATGAAAAAAGGGCTACAGAAAGAGCAAGAGTTTCCAAGGGCCAGAAGTTCCCCAGTCCCAGCCCTGACAGAATCCTCACTTTACAATGGAAGCTGTATGCTGTGTTGCTCAAGAGTGAATGTGATGTCTCTCCCATGCAGGTTGAGAGACATAGAAATAGATTTATGATTAACAAATGGAGCTTCTAATAAAAAGAGCTGCTTATGGCATATATCAGCATTTTTCCCCCAGTTTGCAATGTATTGGAATTAATAGGTTCTCAGGGTATGCTGCTATCATTGTGGGTTCCTAGTCAAGGCATTTCTATCAAGTGCATTCATTCTGACCCCCACCAACCTTTGGATTTTCATTGCCAATGCCAATTTCAATCACCATGAAGATTGATTGTCCATTAAATTTATATTAAAAAAATTGTAATTCCTTTAAAATATAACAGATTGATAATGTTTCCCATTTTTAGTCTTTTTGGTTAAATTCATAAAACAAGCGGTGAATAGTCAACAAAATAGAACATATTCAGACAACCACCTGGAGAATGAAGAATAAGCTGTTATTAACAATGTATGGGAACCCAATGTGGTCTATACCAAGCTAAAAATGAAAATGTTTTGTGTTTTAGTTGGTAGCTGCAGTCATGGCAACACACTTCCTGTTTTTATTGTTGTTAATAAACAACTTTACCATAATTATAATGGTGTAGATGCTTTAAAAAGTCATTTGCTGTAATGTTGCATCTTTTGCTTTTTTTTTGAATACTAACAGGAAGATGAAAAAAATACCCGAGAGGTTTTTATAAATGTATGAAAGGAAAACTGATGCCAAGTTAGAAAGGGAGAGCTTAAGGTAATGATAATAGGAGCAGAGGTAGGCCATTCAGCTTGCTGAACCTAGTCTGGAATTCAGTAAGCTCTCAGGGGGAATTCTTCAGCTGTTCATACTGGTGGAATTCTCTGGTTCTGCTGCTGTGAACGGAGATTTAGCTGAGTGTCAAATTTTCCACCCTCTCTTGCAACAGCGGTAAGGCAGCACTAAACAGCCACAAAGTTCCAGCCCACAGCTGATCTGATTGTGGCCTTAATTCCACTTTCCTCCCTGTCCCCCAAAGCCCTAAACTCAGTTATAGTTCAAAATTCTGTCTAATGCAGCCTTTAATATATTTAATGACCATGTCTAATGTTGTCTATGAAGGAAAATTCCTAAGACTAACAACCTTGTTTTCTGGCTTCCTTCTTTCTTGAATAGAGATGTTTGTCTAATCCACCGGAACCTCTCCAGAGTCTCAGGAATTTGGGAAGATCACAATCAAGGCATCCACTATCACTAGAGCCACTTTCAAAATGCTAGGATGCAGAGCATTAGGCTCAGAGAGTTGTCAGCCTTTAGTTTCATTATTTTTCCTTGCACCTTTCTCAAGTGATTACAATAATTTTAATTTCCTCCCTTCCTCTTGATTTTCTACTATTCTAGGATTTTTTTGTGATTTCCAGTAAGAAGACAGATAAAAAAACTCTTCTTCAAAGTCTCTACTCATTCCTTGTTTCCTATTATTTGTTTTCCATTCTCACTCTCTATGGACAAATACTTACTTTAGCCACTCCACCTTCTCATATACATGTAGAGACATTTACTGTCTTTTATTATATTTGTTTATAGATCTCCCTCATGCTCCAATTTCTCCCTCTCTATTTTTCTTTTAGCTACCCTTTGCTGGTTTCTAAAAGTTTCCTAATTAGGCTGCTGTAAATCTTTTCAGCATTCTATGTCTTTTCTTTCAATTTAATGCCATCAATAGATGATGCATTCTTTTCATTGATTCCTTTTTGCAATTTAAAATATCTTTGTTGAGAGCTGTAAAATATCTAATTAAATGTCTGCCATTGATTCCTCACTCTCATACCTTTTAATCTATCTTCCCATTCTACTTTTAATCAACTCTATTTTCATGACCTTGTCGTTGTCTTTAAGTTTAGGACTCTAGTTTCAAACCCTCAAACTGAATGTGGAATTCTATCATGTTATGATCTCTCTTTCCTTTAAGACCAATGAGGTAATTAATAAATCCTCTTTCCTTACTCATTACCGGATCTAAAATAACATGTTCCATAGTTGGTTCTAGCACACGTATTTTGAAGAAACTATCTCAAATGTATCTGATGAACTCATTCCCCAGGCTGTCTTGCCAATTTCATTCATTCAATTGGTATGAAAATTAAAATCTTCTGTGATTATTACATTACTTTTTTACAAGTCCCCATTATTTCTTGATGTATACTCTGTTCCACAATGTAGCTAACAGTTGGGCACTAAAGCTTGGTAAAGTCAGGCATGAGGTGAATAGCACAATCTGCACCTGCCTCCACATTGGTTCCCCTTTATCAAGGCTCAAAATTGGCCGTGATCAGGACCGCACCTGAAATGGGTGCGCTGCCGATTTAAATGCAATCAGTCTGGGTGGCAGGGGGTTGGGGGGATAAGGGAGTCAATAATGTTGTGGGGGTGGGACAATATCTCAATGGCACGGGAGGTATGTGGCAGGGGAGCTACCGTCTATCATTTTTTTCTGTGCATGCGTAGTTGGAGGTGCCAATCAGAGCTGCAAGTTTCTGCGTGTGATTTGGAATTGCTGATATCTTTTCAGGCAGAGTGCATATGGCAGTGCCTATAAATGGGTGCAAAATTCAGATCTGAAATATTCCCCATTTCAAGTCCTCCCATCACTTAGAATCAAAATTGCAAACTACGGCCTTAAATTCGCGTAAAAACTAGGGTAAATCCCATATTTTTTTCAGCAAGATTTTCAAAATGATTCACCTATACTCTATGCACAGCAGAATGTACTCGCGTGATTCGCGCAAAAAAAATCAGGGGCTGAGCCTATTGCCAGTGGTAGCACTGCGCTGAGTGGGCCACTTTGCATGTGCTGATCTATGAGTGCTGTGATTGGATCATGCGCAGTAGCCCCGCACTCAACTCCACAATGCTACCCCTTCAACCCTCCCATGCTCTGATTATTGGCCCCTGGATGTGGCCAGGCCAGTCGCACCCCCTCCCTCCCCCCACCACCTCACCACCCCAGCCTGCCATGATCTCTCTGACTTCGCTAGTCCCCATCTTCTGTACCCCTTCCACCGAAATCCCTGACACCCCGACAGCTCCAATCACCATATCCCCCGCCCAACCCCAACCCCACCCGACAGGCTGGCCACTCCACCCTGATGACCAACCCTGATTGCTGTTCTCCCTCCCTAAATCACCCAGCCGAACTTCAGTATGGAAGCGGGACCCTCCACCCCCACCGATCTTCCCCCTGAGGCTTTGCTCCCATTAGGCCCCACTCCCATCAGCTCCCCCCTCTTGGCACTGCCCATTGCCTGGTGGACAGTGTCAAGCTGTGTCTTGGGCGCTGCCACTTTGCCCCTTATACAGTGCCAGGGGGTCTGGCTGGTGCTGCCAAGTTGGCAATGCCCATGGGGCACCCTCCTTACCCCAGACCTCCTAGGGGCTTTGACAGCCTTGCTTCACTCCACGGGTATTGGGCCACCAACTCCCTGCAAATTGTTATAAACCGTGCTGGAGTGAAACACTCCTGGTGGGGTGGGAGACAGTAGCATGCCATGACACTTCAATCTCAGGCCTGCTAATGAAATGTAAATGGGTAATTGCATATATTATACAGCTCAGCACTGATTCATGGCACAGAGCTCACAGCGCCTGAAATTCTGTGCCCAGAGACTCATAGAGGCCGTGATGCCCAGCACGAAGTCTACTAAATGGCTTCCACTTGAGTCTTCTGGCCCATTTTGCTGTAAAAGTAGCACAGCAGTTTGGGAGAATCACCCCACTGCTGCCCCCCCCCCCATCCCCACACTTTTTGGGCTGAACTTCATGTATCTTGATGGTGGGCGGAAATCTGTTTTAGAATTCAGTAGATTGCCAACCCCACCCCTGCCTTTGAAGAAGTCCAATTATACAGAAATTGTTCAAGAGATAGCTGCGCAGCAGGAAGCTAGACAACAGCTTCAGGAGATGGTGGGCAGTGTGCCTAAGTGGCAAATGAAGGCGGGATGTCCGGGCACGGAAGGGGCAGACTACAACCTGAAGGAGGTCACTCACAGTTTCTTAAAGGTACCCCTGACACAAAATGGTCAGGTAATCCAGGAAACAGATTTTGAGAATCAGAAAGCTGTTAGTGAATTTGAATTTATTTAAACCATTGCAGAAAGTGATCATTTCTAAATCTGTGTGACTATTCATATAGCTGGGTTGACATTTTCCTTCTATAATCTTAAGACAGATTGTTCCACAGCCTCCTTTCCTTTGCACTTTTTCCAAGTCATATGACTCCTCATACTTCTCCTTCTCCTCTTCCTTCTACTCTTCCTCCTTTTCCTCCTCTTTTTCCTTTTCCTTTTCCTCCTCTCTTCCTCACTGTTGTAGGTGCCTCCCAAAGAATGCATGATGCTCATGGTAGACATTGTTCCTTAGCTCAAATAGTGTAGTGATGATCAATAAGTTTTGAGGCACTCTACTAACAAATTCCACAAATTTGGAATGTGTGGAATGCGGAATTTGTGCATTTGTCCTGTGTATGTATGGATTTTCTCCCACAGTCCAAAGATGTGCAAGTTAGGTGGATTGGCCGTGCTAACTTGCTTCTTAATGTCCAAGATGTGTAGGTTAGGTAGGGTTACAAGGATAGAGTGGGAGGAGGTAGAGGGAGGTGGGGATGGTCTTTTGGAGAGTCAATGAAGACTCAATGGGCTGAATGGCCTTCTTCAGTACTGCAGGAATTAAATTGGAAAGTCAGGCTATGGAAATTCCATTGGGTTTCTATAGTGACGTTAAATTCAGCTGAAATCCCAATGATACAAGTGAGTCTTACTCACCAGCGTATCTCCTTAGTCCTTCACAGGGTACCTGATTGGCCAGCAGCAAGAATGGAGATTTCCCCGTCTGGAGGTTTGGCCTGGAAATGAAGCATAATTGTCATGGCAAGATTGTATGTGGCCCTTATTCTTGTTTGGCTCCCTTGCTTGGGTGTTGATTGGGGCAGTAACAAGGCTTATCTGGGGTTGAAACCTGGATTACCTTTTCCCCATGGAATCCTGGTCATCCTCACCTCCATTTCCTGATGTTTGTGACAAGTATGCCTCTCTATGGCTGCCAGTGAGAAAGGAGAATTTGGCACCCAGCCAAATCTCCATTCACTGAAGCAGGACCAGAGCATCCCAGCAGAAGGAGAGGTCAGAGAATTCCGGCCAGAGATGTGCTTCCTGTCTTTGACTGTAATCTAGATCAAATGTCAGGAAGTGTAGCAACCTGGTTGTCCATCCACATTACATACAATGCAATGCAGTCATAGACAAAGATCTGCAGGTGGTCAGTTGAGTTAGTGACACTTTTATGTAGTTTGTACAAATCTTTACCCCTCAACCTTCTTTACCCATGCAATTAAAGCAAACAGTTGCAATGCCACTTAATTGCCCAGCATTGGTATTACTACTGTTACTTTAACTACTATTCAAAGTAGGAGCAAGTGTAATATTAGGTTAAAGCTAGCAGATTGCAAAAACCAATACAAAAAAAAGCACTGCATTTGGACCTTAATTTATTTAACAAATTTGTTATTGCATGAAAAATATAATATCAAAAATTTTGATTGCAGTATAGTGGCAAAACATTTCTGTTGGCACAGCCATTGGCTATTTCCATTACTATGTTAAAAGTACAATATAAATTCCTGTTTACTTTATTTGGTGCCTATGACAGTGAACATATGCAAGAAATCCGGGAAAGAGCTAGCTCCGGTGTCCTCTGGCAGCGGAAGAATGTGCCCCTGAAAATATATATGTGGGTCCAATGCAGCTTACATCATGAATTGTGCCCACTGAACCTCTATCACTGGCCATGGTGGATTTTGTTGATGGTTTCTTAATGTATCCTGTAGCACTACACACTATCAGTGGCAAAAAATATCTGGCCTCCTGGTTGGGACAGGACACCGCCATTCAGGAAAAAATAGAAATCCCCAAACCTCCCCCCCATCCCCTGGTCTATTACTCTTTAATTTAAATTCTTAATTTCAATTTTTGTTAGCCAGGATATGAGGTAGACATAGACTGCAAAGAAAGTCTCGCTTCTAACCCTGGTCTCTCCAAGTTTACCCCCATCCATGAACATAGGCAAACTGAGAACTCTTGATGTGAAGAGACCCTATTACAATCCTCCCCTCTTCATGTGTACATCAAAGACAATGCTTGGGTAAGAGGTAGGCCATCATATAGTTCCTAGCCTAAGACCAGGGCCCAAATGTTATCTGCTTCCACCACCATTCCCCAACCGGCTTCAACACCACCACCCCCCTCCTCTCCCCCCCACTGCTTGAGTGGGTTTTAAGGTGAGTAAGAGCATGATATTGCATGGAGGATAATTCCCTCTGTGTTTCTCTTTGTCCTGACTTGATTCCGATTTTACAATGAGTGGGCAAATTTCACTCATTGTCCTCAAAGTTGCTCCAATTAAATTGAAAACAAACACTCAGATCGGTAGCTCTGCAAAATGGGACAAGATCATTAACAGATAATGAGTAAAATAAAGAGTCTCTGGGTGGGCAGAATTTTCCATTCCTTCACAGCATGTTTTGCAGCCGAGGAGACTACCCGCCGTTGGCCAGTGCTGGGATCTTCCAATCCCATCACTGTCAATGGCATTTGCTATTGTTCACATCCAAGAGATTCCCCTGTAGCAGGGTGGAGATTGCTATTAACAGGAACAGCCACAAAATCCCAGCCGGATCTTTGACCTTATCCAGTTTACAGTCAGACTCCAGTGGGTTTAAGAAATATAAATGTATGTCTTAGGCAGTCAGCCATATTTCTTCTTTCAGCAAGGTTGCTGATCATATTAATAGTCTATCGTTATTTTGTTGCTAAAATTACAGGAGATCATTCTGCCAAGCCATTGCTTGTGACAGGAAAATCCTTCCAGCCTTCCCATGCATTCTTGACAAGGTTTCATTTGATGATGACTTTCATCTTTCATGTCAATATATATGATATAAAAATAAGACAAGTCTTTTCTTGGCATAAGTTGCATGCTGCAGACCACTTCCCTTGTAAATCCCCTTTGTTGGCTTTCCCATGCGTTGTTATTTGCATTCTTTGCAACCACATCCTTTGCTGATTTTCCGAGGGGCATGCTATATAACATTCCCCAAACTCCTATAAAAAGGACATTCTATCCCTCTCTTTACATCTGGTTTGTGTAGATAGCTGCTAATTTTAGTTCCAGCATGCTGGAACTTACTGTATTAAATGTGCCCCATGCGTAGTTTTCCCTATTCATTGAAGTAACAGTATCTCTTTTGTGGCACTACCCAGCCTGTGTTTATAAGTCATTTAAAAGAATCCTGTAATGTTGTTATTGAAATACACCAGTCTTTTCAAAGAAACATTCCCTAAAATCTGTAAAATAGCTCTTAACAAGCCTGTACTTAAAAGATTTCTTCAACTGTTTAGTTCCTTGACGTCATTGGGATTTCATTACATTTAAATATTTATTTCAAAAATACATATTGCTCACAGCAGACGATTTGGATATTTTATGATAGCCATGAAAAATAATTTTTTTCACATTTTAATCTTCTGAAAATAATATTCTCATATTACTTGGCATTTTCTATGCAAGTTTTTGTTCAATATTTTATTCTGCCTGTAGTAACTTGAAAAGACGGGCAACCCCAAGTATGTTAATGAATGAATGGTTTATTAAGATAACTAACTATGGATAGCGAATGACATAAAGACTATCAAACTCCATGGGCAGTATTTTCCTGCCTCACTTACTCCAAGTCTGTGAAATCCTGTCCAAGGTCAATGGATATTTGCATGGTCCATGTCCTGCACAGTACAATTCCTGTGGAGGCGGGGTGGTAAAATACTACCCCATGACTCCAGACACCTAACTGCATGGAAAACCCACACTCAGCTCCAGGATTCATATGCTCTGGCCTGATTGGCCAAATAGGTCACATGATCCTCTGAGAACTTGTTCCTTAAAGGGACACACTACCACATCTCACCCCTTTAAGTTCCCAGTTAACACATTTCAATAACAATTAAAACAATTAATATTATTATACAACAAATGGCAAACTCTCCCTTATAAAGTAAATCAGTCTGGAGATATTCTGACTCTTTGAGAGTGTTTTAATTTTCTAGCAGGTACTCTGATTAGGCGCAATGATCCGAACAGGTGCTGGAGTGTGGCGACCAGGGGAATTTCACAGTAACTTCATTGCAGTATTAATGTAAGCCTTACTTGTGACTAGGAAATAAACTTTTGGATGTGGAAGTAACTTTGGTTTAAACCTCAATGGATGGTTTCTAGACTTGTGAAAGTGCATCTGTCAGATAACTTCTTCAATTCTCATTGGAACATTACTTGGCTCTACTTCAAGGTAGTTTGCTGCTGCATTACTTTTTTCCATAATATCCCACTGGTTCTGTGTGTGATTCTTTCTTTCTCAAATGGTCCAGGTGTATCTTTACCCTGTTACTTTCACTGGGGCTAAAGAGCCTGTTTCTGTGCTGCATGACTTTATGAGGGCGATCTTACTGACTCTCCCACCACTTAATTGGTGAGATGAGCCTGTAAGATTATGTCCGTGCCCAGTTTTTCACCTCTCGCAATGTTACCGGCCCCATTCTGCCAGTGAAACCAGTTTTGTGCCCATGAGGGATGCGAAGCCTATTTCAATATTCATCACCTCAGTTAAATATAATTAATAAGGCATGGACACAATCGGTGGGCTGCTTTGTCCTTATCTGCTGACAGGTCAACATCCTCACCTGCAAAGATCGCGTATGGTCCCCACCAAAGAGGACCAGACATGATGGCCTCGTTGGTGGAACTGGAGGCCATTGAAGCCCACTGACTGATTGGGGACAGAGGCAGACAGTGCCAGTGACAGCTTAGCACTGCCAGTCTGGTACTGTCTATTTCTTCAAAAATTGCCAGGTATTCCACTTTGGATGCTCCTGTAATCAATATATCATCTAGATAGGCAACCACCCTTCATAGGTCCTGTAGTAAATTTTCAATCATCTGTTGCAAAATTGCACATGGATGAGACTGAGTGTACAGGTATAAACCTTTGTGCGTATTTCTTATAACAAATTCTCTAGATTCTTCATCTACTCTAATCAGCTGAACCGCTGTGCCACTATGCCGTGGGGTGGCATGGTGGCACAGTGGATAGTACTGCTGCCTCACAGTGTTAGGGACCCAGGTTTGATTTCTGGCTAGGCTCACTGTCTGTGCAGAGTCTGCATGTTCTTCCCGTGTTTACGTGGGTTTCCTTTGGGTCTTCTAAGTTTTATATTTGATTTTGATATGGATGAGTATAAGATGTTTCACTCCAGGTATGATTCAAGTGACCCACGAGGAAGCCTTTATCAAACAAAGCTTGTTTAAGAACACATTTAGAACACAACAAAATATAATTAGTGTAATTTTTACCAATGACAAGATTTAAACATAACACTTCTATCAGCTAGCTATCTCTACTGTTCAAAGTTGAACATCATCCCACAGATATACATACTTCTTCAGACTTGGCACAGAAACAAGCATGCTCACGCAATGCTGGATTTCAACACCTACGTGAATTGATTCTTTGAATGTTAGATCAATTCTCTGAGACTGCTCAGTCCTGGAACTTACAGAAAACTTCTGGAGGGAGAGTAACAGAAACACTGCCATCAGCTTCTAGCAGCAACTGATACAAAACTAAAAGCTTGAGATGCTCTACAAAAAAGGAATCTGTTCTCAGGCATATCATCTGACCTGTCAATCATCCTCAATCAAGCTCTACTGAGTAATCCCCAAAGGGCCATTGTAACCCCAGAACACTGCATTAGTCCAGATTAAAATCAACCCATTATCAATTATATTGCCTCAGTAACAATACAAAACACTGACTAGAGTCAATACAGTGCCAACAAAATACCAGGGCTTTTCTGAAACATTCTGCAGAGAAACATGATTACAATACATTTCTACAAGGGCAGCATTGTCACAGGCTGAACCACTGGCATAAAAACCATCCTCTCTGGAAACTGTAAAGATTTGATGATGCCTAATTTTTCCAGCCGCTTCAGTTTAGACTCAACATTCTCATGTAAGATATAGGGCACAAGCCAGGCTCTGTAAAACCTTGGCACGGTCTCAGGATCCATGAAAGGTTTTGCTTTTTAGGCCCTGTATCTTGCCTAACTCATTTTGGAATACCTCCGGATTTTTTTAAGACATCATGGAAGTTTCCATCATTGATTTTGAAGATTTCTAGCCAACTTAATCTAATTTGGTGAAGTCAATCTTGGTCCATCAAACTTGGCCCTTGGTCCTATTACTATTAGAAGTAATTGAGCTGAGTGATGGTAGCTGACAGTCATAAAATGTTGTTCCGAGGAGCTTTAAAGATTCCCCAGGATATGTTGCATCATGGAACTTTTGGAGTGAAACACTCTCCTACAACAGTAGCAGAGGCACCTGTGTCCACCTCCATTCTGAGTGGCTGACTGTTTCCCATCAACACAATCATAATGGAGGTCATCTTTTCTGCCTTAATGTTGTTTAACATGTAGACGTCATAATCATTTTCAGAATTATTTTCAAACTGTGTATTGGAGTTGGAATTTTTTATTTGCTGGCTATTAGTAGGGTTTGCTTAGTCTTGCGTTTGCTTTTAATATGCCTCCTCCCTATTGCAGGCATAACGTGAAGCTTCCTTGAAATTACATCTCTCTTGGAGCTGATGTCTCACACACCATACATTATAGCTCATGGTCTGTGGACAAAATTCTCTAGATCTCTGCACCCTCCTTCACTCCAAGCATTTTTCCTCATTATATTCTGCACCTTCCTTCCTGGTGCCTCAATTACCACTGTCTTTTGGCAAACCTAATAGACTTCGCCAGCTCACACGCTCTGCAGCTCCATCACCTCCCTTTTGGCATCATCTATACCTTGGATGACTGCTAATACCTTCTTTAAGTAATCTCTGTCTCTGCTAGTAATTTCTTTTGTATCATCATGTTGCCAACACCACAGATTAGCCTGTCCCTCAACATGTCATTAAGTGCAGATCTTAACACTGTTCAGCCATTTGTCTTAGGCACACCATGAATGCTACTCCCCTGGGATTCTTATCATCAAATTAAATTTGTATCACTGCATTATCACTGAGGGTTCTGGGAGATAATGTCCATTGATTAATTCCATGAAGCTCTTTGAAAGTTTTGGAGTCAGGAACATTTGGAGAAGTCGGGCTCCCTATCAGGCTGTAGATTGGAACCCCACAGGCTATTACCCAAAAGGCACTTCACTTGATCCTCATTGCCAAATATAGTATCAAATGTAGCAAAGGCAGGCAATCAGATTAATGAATGAATGGTTTAGTAAAGTAAATAACTATGTACATTGAGTGATATAAAGACTATCATACTCTACAACTCCAGATTCCAAACTGGCAAGGAAAACCAATCCTCAGCATTAAGTTGATCTTTCTCTAGAGCTTAGTTATAACAGTAACACTACATTTTGCATTGTCTCATTTCCTTCTCTATGAACGTATGCTCTCTCCGTATAATGCACAAGAAACAATACTTTTCACTGTATGCTAATACATATGACAATAATTAGTTGAATCAAATCAAATCAAATCAGCTCCAGGATCTGAGCACTCCACACAGTGGGCTGAATGAGTCACTTGACACTCCGAGGGCTTGCCCCTCTGAGTGCTAACTCACCACTTGAAGTACAAACTCTTCTTTCCATCTGTATTGTCATAGTTCCATAAAATCTTAGATTGAAACTGGTTAGCTAGCATACCCCAGGAATGAAACATTATTTTATTAATTCCAGTATTCTATCTTTGGCTTCTTTGAAAGTTATTAACTTTCTCTTAAAGTCCTCGACTCTTGAAGTAGTCACTCCAGGGCAAGGAAAAGAGACAAAGTTTTGGAGCCATTTAAGAGATGGCTGTGATCAGGGCACTGGAGGGTGTTTTAAAAGAATGAGTTAAATAACTTTCAGAGATCAAAGAAAATAACAACACAGGAACAGGCCCTTCAGCTCTCCAAGCTTGCACCGACCATGCTGCTCGGCTTAACTAAAACCTCCTACTCTTTAAAGAACAAAAACATTTCTATTTTCCTCAGAGGGGCCTACTTTTTTTGTTCTTTCATGGGACATGGGCATCGCTGGCTGGCAGTCAATTACTAATTGCCCGAGGGCAGTTGAGAGTCAACCACATTGTTGTGGCACTGGGGCCTCATGTAGGCCAGACCAGGTAAGGATGACAGATTTCCCTCCCCCAAATGACATTAGTGAACGAGATGGGTTTTCCAACAATCAAAATGGTTTCATGGTCATTAGTAGATTCTTAATTCCAGGTATTTTTTATTGTATTCAAATTTCACCATCTGGCATGGCAAGATTTTGAACGCAGATCCACCAGAACGTTTACTGAGCTTTAATTGATATAAACTGAGTTTTAAGTGATATAAACATTTCCTCATCTGTATTTATTTTCAACTCTTTATATATATTTTAATCTGGGTTACCACTAATCATAGCAATAGCCTAATAGATAATAGAATGAAAATTAATTCCACTTGGTAGCAAATACAACTTTGAGCACTGCCAAATGACTACATTAATCATGTGAGATAATATAAGCTTCGAGTCACCAGCTCAAGCTGGACCAAATACAGAGGCATTCAAAAGTTAAATGATGTATTGAACAAAATGAAAGTCAGTGAGCATTTTAAAGTGGAAAACTCAAGACCAATACAGTTGCCAATCACAATCTTAACTGAAGACAGACATTGTGGGGATACTTGTCCCACCCCTTTGCTTTGGTACTAATCATGCGAAGTTCACCTGAAGTGCACACTGTCTGACTTAACCTAAACCGAACTTGACTGCATTTCCTGCTTCAGATGATCAGCATCATGGATCTGGCATAGCCCCAGCCAAAGCCCAATATTTGGCAGAGACCTATAGCCAAAAATAAGGGAATAAAGGCAAAAAATACCGGTTGGCTGTGGAGTCTCTGATTGCTGCCCCAAAATAAAAAAACACTTAGTCCTGAGGCTCTCAGTAGTGCATCAATGAACAAAAGGTCCCTGCTTGGTATTTGCATGAGCTGATTTATTTGTCTTTTCTATGATTCATACATCAGACAGGACTAGGTACAAGCTTAAAATCATGCACTGTGGGCAATGTCTGCAAGGCATCTCTCCCTCCTCATCCTTACATTCTTCAGGGAAAACCTTATGGAAAACTAAGCAGCACAAATGATGTCTAATTTTTCATTCCTTTCTCGTCTGCGGTTTCTTGAGAGTTAGGCATTCCCTGGGACACACAGTACATTAAAACTGGCATCCAAATTTCTTTTATTTTGTGAAAAGAAAATCTTGGTGCATGACACAGAGGTTTTCAATATTCCTAACACTTTTCTCAATCATCACCCTAGTTTTGGTGATCCACTGAATCCCGGAGAAATGGTATAAATGCTGTTTATAACTTTCATAGATTTTTCACTGACATTTCTTATCGCACAGAACACAATGAAGCAAGGAAACATTCAGAACGGTGTTGGTTGAAGACCCACACAAAAAATGATTCATAGAACATTGATGAAAAGTCCCGTTCTTACCCATTGTATTAGATTTGTTTTTACATTAGAAGGGTGAGGTGGCTGCACGCAACATAAAATACAAATTCACCCGCTATATTCTATCTACAGTGTCACAATAACTTTAACTGAATGAACTGTTATCAAGATGATAATTGGAGAAACAGCAATTCCAGAGCAAACATGAAAAAAGTGGTATAAAATGTACAACTGTTGTAATGATTAGGAGGTTTCTCCTTTTGCTCATAAGATTCTAATTTAATTCAGGTTGCAGGTGATAATGATAAATAGTTGTGCATTGGAAATAATGGTAACAATTCCACTTAGGTATACTGCAAAATATGCAAGTCACAGAAGTGATTTTCATCGTGAGTGCATATTTGGAGGGTAGTGAATAGTGCAAGATGTGCTATGTTCATCTTCCAAAAGGAATTGTTGTGATGTTCAGGGCATTTTTGTGACTGGACCTAATAAACTAAACTGGTGTCCTGCATGTGTGAAAGGGGAAATGCTTTTGACAGTGGTGAATAATGAGTGAAAAATTCATTAGTCAGTAGGAAAATTAATTCAACCATGGCTGTCTGGTTCTCTGTTGTATACTGTTGCTGCTGATTGATCCAATCAGCTACAAGGAAGAGGTCTATTCTATTTTTATATATACCAGGACAATTACGTCAATAAGTATGAAGTGTGATTGCAGAAAATATTAAGGTCATTGGGATTTTGCCCTGGATCTGATTGCAATGCTTGAAAAAAAATGAGTGATCTGATTAGGACCTGCCAAGGCATGACTCCCTATCACTAATCTCACATTATCTGCACATTCCTGTAGGACCTGACTTTAGCTCCAAAGCTATCAATGCCATCAACACTCCCTACTTGACCATATCTTTTTTATGTTGTACTTACATACTTCATATTGTCTTCAAACTTGCCTCCCCCTTTTCTTTTCTGCTTCCTTCTGTCATCATCCACAACATATTATGCTTCGTTACAACTGTTGAAAACTCTTCAAGCAAACACATATTAACCATTTTCGACTCTTACTGCAGGAGAAGATAGCACCCAGTTAAGTTCAAATGTTCTGCCTTTTTAGCCCTTTGCTTTCCATCCTAACCTCAACTCTCCTGCTTATTCATTAAGCTTAACCTTGGTTAATTATTGCAAAACAGTCAGCTACAAATTTTACCTCTCAGGAAACACTATATAGTCACCCCTCTTCTCAACATATACAGTAAAGGTTTCTGTGAAATTCTGTTAGCTTAAACTTAAAGTTTAAAGTTTATTTATTAGTCACAAGTAGGCTTATGTCAACACTGCAATGGAATTACTGTGAAAATCTCTACTCACCACACTCAGGCGCCTGTTCGGGTATACTGAGGTAGAATTAAGTAAGGTCCTTGTGAAATCTTGTTAGCTTAAACTTTTGACAATAGCTGTTTTATTTTTAAATTTATGCTGAGAGTGTGAACATTTGAGGTGAGATTGACATTTATTGTCCATTGCTAGTTGTACTAAATGGTGGCAGTGACCTTCCTGGAAAGTTGTAATCCATGCAGTGAAGGTAATTTGATATTGAGTCAGAAGTGCCAAAATTTGATCTAATTTGACGATGGTGAAGAATTGATAATGTATATCTGAGCCAGGATAGTATGTGACTAAGAAATAAATTTGGAGGTGATGGTATTCCCACGCATCTTGATCTTCTACCTGGTGGTGTGAGTGTGCTGTTCAAGAAGCCAGCTGGCTCCACAATTGAACTGTTAACCATGGGTACAATTCTCCAACCTTGATGTACCTGGTACAGATTGCGTTCATCCTGGAGAATAGCGTCTAGGTGTAAAAATCCTTTTTGTGCCTGGTGCCAAAAAGTTTGAGATTGTTATGGTCCCTTTCCAATGATGCAAACTGGATCATGCCCAAAAAAAAGAATACGAGGCTGATTTACATGAGATTGACTGGATTTCAATATCATTAGTGAGTTTGGCATGCGATAGATCCCCCCTCCCAGAATGCTTTCACCTCTCCGGTGGGAGGTAACACAGACATGAATCACTACTGGTCTCCATTAGCAGAGACCAGGCATGATGGCTGTGCTGCATGGCTTGGAGCAATGGAAGCCCCTAGGTGGCCAGAGGCATAGCTGGGCAGTGCCCATTGGGCTTCCAGCAGCTGTCACCAGGCAACCTGGCAGTGCCAGTTGGGCACCAATAGTGTGCAGTGTCAATGGGATGAGGCCTGAGTGGGGGCCTTGATGGGAGCCATGCATGGGTAGGTCATGTCAGTCATCATAAGGGGAGGGGCTCATGATCGGGAAGACATGTCAGGGATCATAAAGGAGAACTCATTGGCTCCCCAATGCTAGCGACCTGTGTTAGTGAAAGGGGTGGGGAACATGCTGCTGATAATTTGTGGGTGTCTTGATTTCTGTGGGGGGGAGGGAGGGGGTCTCCCAATACACTGTGAGATCGGGACATCATTGTGAAATGACACTTGAGCACACTGAAGCCAGGTTCACTGGTGAGTTTAGAAATACCACCACCACCCCACCACCCGCCCCCCACTCCCCCCTCACAACCAGGGCACAAAACTCACCATTCTGAAAAAGGCAACTAAGTATGGAACAATTGCCTGTGGTGTGTACCTGAGAGACTGTCGCGGATTGCTCCTGTTTTCTCACTGTTCTGGCACTTATCATTTTTTGGGAGAATTCTTGCAACATGTGAAATGCTACCACAACCAATGTTTATTATTTTGAAATGCACATCCCTTCTTTCCGGCATTGTCTCCATCTCTCTCATCTTCTTGCCAGAAATGGAACATTAAGGAATAGAAGTTTGCCCGCGACAGTGGCACAAAGCAGGTGGCATTTGTTTGGATTCACTTTATAAGCAGAGGCCAACATTAATTCCATTGCAGTCAGTGAAATGTGTGGCCAGTCTGATACTGGCCCATTTTGTGCCATTTTCCAAATTTTCTTAGCCCGACATTCAGTGCAATTACATAGTTGACGATATGCTGTTGACTTACGAAAGTATTGCACCAGGACTTGTTCTACTGCTGGTAGTATACCAGGCAGAGTAATCCATTCACAAAGAGAACTATTCAGTGGTTCAGCAAAGAGCTTGAGCTATAAATTCAATTAAGTACATGGTTTGTTTCATGACTTAATCAATTTTGATCTTAGTGCGCAATTTGAAAATTGAGATATTTGAAGTGCTCATAATTTTTTGTACAGTTGCTGCCAGAAAGAATATTGCAAAGAGGGCATTAAGGGTACTTTGATCATATTTACTGTATGCTGCATGTTCAGATATCAGTTTAATAACAGTACATGGTCAGTAAACTAAAATCATAAATTTAACCAAGTACTGGAGGGGAAATTTGAACCATTTAAGTAACTCAGTACATTCTAGTATTTCAATCCCTCACTACATCAGAGCTCTAAGTCATAGTTTGACCAACTTTTATGATTGCTACCAAATGTAAGTCTACATGTTTAACATTTTCTTAAGATATATGAATCAATTCCCAACATAAAACATTTTAAACCATGTTTTGCATGCAGGTGCAGGAAACAGTTAGGAATTTAAATAGCATTTTGGCCTTTATTGCAAAGGGATTGAGTACAGGAATAAAGAAGTCTTGCTACAATTGTACAGGGTGTTGATGAGACCACACATGGAGGATTATGTGCAGTTTTGGTCTCCATATTTAAGGAAGAATTGGAGGCAGTGCAACAAATGTCTATTCTTGTCCCTTGGATGAGAGTGTTGCCCTATGATTTGAACAGCATAGTGGTACAGTGGTTAGCACTGCTGCCTCACAGTGCCAGGGACCCAGATTCAATTCTGACCCCAGGTGACTATCTGAAGTTTGCAGGTTAGAAACCATAGAAAATTACAGCTCAGAAACCGGCCTTTTAGCCCTTCTGGTCTGTGCCGAACTATTTTTTGCCTAGTCCCACTGACCTGCACTTGGA
This sequence comes from Sphyrna mokarran, assembly GCA_024679065.1. Lineage (NCBI taxonomy): Eukaryota > Metazoa > Chordata > Chondrichthyes > Carcharhiniformes > Carcharhinidae > Sphyrna > Sphyrna mokarran. The sequence continues at coordinate 82,706,496 of JAGIQG010000002.1, forward strand.
CTATATCGCTCCACATACCTCTCATCCATGAACCCGTCCAAGCTTTTCTTAAATGTTAAAAATGACCCTGCATTTACCACTTTATCCGGCAGCTCATTCCACACTCCCACCATTCTCTGTGTGAAGAAGCCCCCCTAATATTCCTTTTGAACTTTTCTCATTTCACCCTTAACCCATGCCCTCTGGTTTTTTCTCTCCCCTAATCTCAGTAGAAAAAGCCTGCTTGCATTCATTCTGTCTTTACCCATCAAAATCTTGTACACGTCTATCAAATCTCCCTGTGTCTGCATGTGCTTCCTCCACATGCTCATTTTCCTTCCACAGCCCAAAGATCTGTGTGTTAGATTAATTTGCCATGCTGAATTTCCTTTTAGTGTGAGGGTAATCAGCAGCATAAATACATGGGTATAGGGCCTGAGAGGCATTATTGACAGTGCAGACTTGATGGGCTAAATGGCGCCTTTTGCCTGTAGGGATTCTATGATGACAGGCTGATTAAATTGGACCTTTATATCTCTGGAGTTTGGAAGACTGAGAGGTGATCTCATTGAAACAAACATGATCCTGAAGGGATTTGACAACCAATTGAGAGGCTGGTTCTGCTGGCTGAGGGGGATCTAAAACATGGGGGCACAGACCCAGGATAGAGGATTGATTACATGAGACTGAGATGAGAAGTAACTTTATTCAAAGGGTGATGAATCTTTGGAATTCTCTACCTCAGAGGTTTATAGATGCTCCATCATTGAATATATTTAAAATAGTATAGACACATTTTGCTCTCTTAGGGTAATCAAGGGATATATACAATGGGCAAGAAGTCAACTTGAAGCCCAAAAATCAGCTATAACTGTATTAAATGGCAAAGCAGACTTGACGGATGGTACTTGCTGAAGCTCTTGTCTCTTATGCTTTTGTGTTAAAAGATCTATTACAATGAATTAAACAATTATACTTTTCTAACATTGTTCTCTCATTCATCATGTTCAATGTTCCTTTTGCAGCACAGCAATATTTTGGATGGATATAGAAGAGATATTGACAGTAATTTTGTGAAGTAAATAATTAACTACTCCAACTTCAGAAGGACAACTGAACAAAATTGCACTCCTCTCATGGAGTTTGTCTGACAAAAACTTGACCAGGAATTCAGTTATGTGCGTTAGTGTACACTTGACCTGGACCATTTGGTGGGCAACACGACAGCTCAGTGACTATCGCTGTGTTGTGCAGATACATGGATTTGGGCCTGTATCTGTGGGAGTTTGCACATTCTCCCTGTGCTTGCGTGGGTTTTCTCCAGATGCAGTTTCCTCCCACATCTCAAAAAATGCTCTTAGGCTAATTGGCAAAACAAATTCTCCCTAAATTGTCTCAAATTTGGTTTTTAATCCGTAGATCTATAAACATAAACAGGAATCACGGGTAGAGGTGGGAATATCGGGGTGGTGGTGTGGGCTCGTTGGGCTGAAGGGCCTGTTTCCCATGTTGGTTTGTTCTTTGTTCTTTGTGCTGTCCCAGCGCTCCATAATTTTTCACCATCCAAAAAATGAAAGATCTGAGAGCCTGACCAGAATTGCTGATTAAACTGGTACAGCACAGAATATGGGTAAAAATTGTTGAAATGTTGTGGTCAGAATTTTATGAGGAAAATTCTAAGTGTCTTGCTAGCTTGAAAATGGTAGAGTTGCAGATCTATTTTTTGGGCAAGCTTTTACACGCAATCTTGTACACATAGTGCATGAAAAAATTGACTAGACTGTTTCTAGCTACTACTGGCGGTGGGCAGGGTTTAAGGAAGTATTGTGCACATGCAGATCTCCGTGTTTGTATAGGAGCAAAACCAATGGCATTGTCTTGACAGGGGAGAGATCTGTCAGGACTCTACTGTTCTAGCCATTCTGAACCAACCCCCACCAGCAATTGCACAAGCCCCACAACATCCAAAAATGTAGCCCCCGCTGCCCAGACCAATCTCACCCCCTCCCAATCACCGATCTGATGCAGAACAGGCTCTCTTCCTTACCCAACTGATTGGCTCTGCAGATTGGCAATAGGGCCCCTCCCTTACCCCACTGATTGAAAAATCAGATTGACAGTGACTCCTCCTCCCTCCCCGATCAAGCTACCCCGGCCTGGCTCTGCTGCCCCTAGATCCCAATCATATAGGCCATGCCCCTTTCAGGCTCTGCCCCATACTTCCCTTCAGGCCCACCATGGGCTCCATCTTTCAGGCCGCACCCAATACCATATTCAGGCCCTGCCCCCTAGGTCTCACCCTGTGGCACCTGGTACCTGCTGGCATTGCCCAAGGTGCATCCTGCTCTTGCCCTTGGCCTCCCTGGGGGACCTTAATGGCCTCAGGTTTCACCGGTGAGGGCAACGTGACTGTTCCGTATTCATGGAGAGCAGGTGTTTTCCTTGCCAGAAAGAACCTCCCCTGGCAAGGCCATAAAGGCAAGTGGGTGCAGACGATTGAGCACCAGGCTCACTAATAACATGTAACTCAATGTTTTAATAAATGCAAATAATTTATTCAGCTTCTAGCTGGAAATGGGTGGGAGGTTAAACGTGCCAGAAATCTGACTCCGGGTAGATTGCTAGAGGCGAGGAATCAGGTGCGGTGCTAATCTTTCAGTTCACGTGCGTTTACTGGCTTGTTCTGCCCATTGATGGACGTGGCAAATCGATAAAATTCCCCCTTATATATTATGTCATGATGTAATGGATACATTAAAATAAAGATGGTACTTTCTGAATTTGAGAATATCCTGCTGATCCACGTCCTCAAAGTATGTCATGATACTCAGTGTGCATTTCCAGTGGCTCATGTGCCCTCTCTACCTGCTACAATCTACTCTAACCTCTGTTGCTGGAGGAAAATGTTTTGCAGAGATGATATCATGCATAATCCTTAACCAAAGGTGTGGAATCCTCCCCCAACACAACAGCAACATGTAAAGTCAGGCATTAAATCCTCTGTCATTGGCTGTTGTGCTTGGTCAAATATCACATCTTTCAGAGCCTCCTCAAAGGGAGAAAATCAACTCATGATCATCCTTTAGAATGACAAATGCAAAATTCAGGTACAAATGGGTGAGGCATTGTGCATTGTGCACTGTCTGTCAAGTCATATCAGCCATCAAACAGTTTGCTAACCAATGTCCTTGCATGGACTTCTGGAGATTGCTCATGGAAATGGCCCAGGAAATCTTCCAATTTTTATTTCTGCAGGCTTAGAGTTACTCCTCCTGGCGCCGCAAAAAACCTCCATCTTCTTGCTGCTGACCTCTTAGATTTGTCTCCCCCTCCTCCTTATCCTAAATACCATCTCCCCACCATCCCCCTCCACAGCTTTGATCCCACTTGTATGAATCCAAATGTTTGATGACACCTTTGTCACAAGCCTTCAAAGATTCCTTGAAAAAAACAGCCATTTAAAGAAATCAGTGCTGAATTCTGATGTCTGTATCTTATGCGTTCTTGATGAGGGTTTGTAATTGTAGCAAATATATATAAGACTGCACTTAAGATTTTAAGTACTGCTAACAGTGGGATGTTGATTGCAAAGTAATGTGGTACCTTAATTGGCCTCATGGATAACAAGCTGGCAGAACACAATGAACCCATACTCCATTTGTATAGATAAGCAATGAGGTCAACCTCTAAAAAAGCCAATATCCTCAGCTTGATGAGAATAATTACATCAGTGTCATTAGAACTTCCAAATCCAAACACAGGCATCATGATAGCAGTAGTTCGGTACAGAGCGGGAAAGGATGTTAAAAGAAAGGATTAAGGATGATGACAGGAAACCACTAACCAGTTATTTTTTTAACAAGTTGTCTGGGATTAAGAGCAAAGGCCCCGAATCAGGCAGTAAATATGGTACTTTTACTGCACTTACACTTTGTTCTTGATCCATCAGAGGACCTGTTTAGTCTCAATTGTCATTCTTCATTTTTGTCATCCAAATTAGTTGGCTGGGGGTCAAATGTGGTTGAAAGGCAATATGAATTAGTATGGTTCCACTGTCTAACCCATATGTAGGCATTGAGTACTCTTGACAATTCTGCTCTTTCCATTTTAATACCTGGAAGAAATTATTCATGTTGATCTAACTTAAATGCTACTAATTTTCAAGGTTTAATCGATCAAATGACAAGTATGAAACTCTGAACAAATATCAGAAGTGACATTACAAGCACGACTAATGACAGTAATTGAATATTTTCTTGATACAAATGATAAATGCTGCGATTTGAATGCAAGGAATAATTTTTCCTAGATATTAGAAATCTGAGAGTCACTGGTATTTGATCTTTGTTAGTAATAGGCTCTCTGAAGCATAAGGGGGCTAAATTGGACAGCTCCTGAAAATGGGTCTGAGGATCAGAGTGGATGATTAAACCACCACACCCATTGCTTCCACTGCAGGCAACATGCCAACTTTGTGCTGCTGCCAATTTTCATGACTGCTGCATGCAGCCAGTGCTAAATACATTTTGTGTGGCTGGTGTGGTAGTGTGACCTCTTTAAAAGAGCAATCTTTGACAGCCACATGACTGGGTCAGACCCCTTGGAGAAGCAACATGGGAAGCCGAGCCAATTGGGCTCAAGGACAAACATCCTGGGTCAGTGAGGAATCTCACTAGGAGCCAGGGAGGAGAAGAGAATTTATGTGTATTGTTGTTCTGTTAGGCTTTGTTTGTACATATATTAATATTGATTATAAACTCCTTATAACTTAGAGCCACAGTTGGTTGCCTTCAAAATTATTGTATTGGGGATGAGGAAAAACTTTTGTTGTCTTCGGGAGATCATGGTGTGCAGCTAGAAGGGGAGGAGAGTATGTGATGAAACTGCAGAGAAGCAAGATACATAAGCCATATAAAAATGACTTGAATTGGAAAGATGGAACTGTTTGATCCAGAAGTGCAAAACTGGGGGCAATATATCGAAACGCTGAGTTATTTCTTTGCAGCTAATAAGATCACAGCAGAGAAAAGATAGAATCATAGAATAGAATCTACAGTGCAGAGGGAGGCCATTTAGTCATTGAACTTGCACCGACAACAATCCCACCCGGGTCCCATTCCCATAACCCCACATATTTACAGTCTAAATCCCCTTGATACTAAAGGGCAATTTAATGCCAATCAACCTAACCCACACATCTTTGGACTGTGGGAGTAAATTAGAGAGCTCGAAGGGCACCCACACAGACATGAGGAGAATGTGCAAACTTCACACATACAGTGATTCAAAGCCAAAATTGAACCCGTGTCCCTGGAGATGTGAGGCAGCAGTGCCAACCATTGTGCCACCATGCCACTGATGGAAAATGTCACGACCAATGGCCCAAAAACTTTCAGGATAGTAAAAATTTTAACATGGTCTGATGCTCCAGACAATTTTGACCAGCTAGTTGAATTGGTCAAAAATCATTTTATCCTTGACCTTTGATCATCCTGTTAAGGAATAAACTTCATTCAGCAGTATGAAAGCCAGGATAGATCATCTCCAGTTTTGTTGCCAGGTTGAGATAGTTGGCAGAACACTACGAATTCAGCCCAGCTTTAGGGGAGATGGCAGATCATTTGGTCTGTGGTATATACAGTCTCATTATATAAAAGAAGTTACTGACTGAGACCAAACTCTCTTCAGATAATGCTGTGAACATGGCGCAGGTGACTGAATGCACTGAGCAGTGTGTAAGTGAATTACTATGCATACCAGATGAGATGCACCATTTATGGCAGGAAATGGCTGTTGAGAGGAACAGCCTGAGTAAGGCTCCAGCAGAATCTGAGAAGGTTGCAAGAGCATTGGGTACGGAAGCTTATTTTTGATGCAGAAACTTGCTGGAGAAGATATGATGTACGCTACTGTTATAAGAGGACAGGTCATTTACAAGTATGGCACAGAATGAGGTAATCAAGGCAGAACGTGCAAAAAAACCCAACAATGGTTAGTTTAACTCTGTTAAAAAATATGTGGTTGAGAAGTCTTACAAGGGACCGGACTCATATACATTAAACCAGGTCCAACTCAACAAGGTGGCCCCTATAGAGATAGTCTTGATGGTAAATGGCAGATCTCTTAAAATGGAAGTTGACACTGGAGTTGTGGCCTCAGTCATAGGGGAGTCGGCATTTTGGTAACTTCAAAAATGTCTCCAGCCATTGAGATTAAATGAGTTAGGAGCCATATAGTCTACTTATGTAGGAGGGATATTGAAGAGTCAGTAACAGTTACTGCATTCTACAGAAACCAAACAGTGCGAATACCTGTTCTAGTAATTGAGGGTCGAGATTGATTGAGACAGATAAAATTGGATTTGTTGGAAACATTAAACCTGCTGGATGGAGATTTTCAGGCATTCGTATGCAAATACTTTGAGATTTTCCCAAAGGAATTGAGACAAATAAGATGCCAAATTGTGTCAAACTAGCAAGTACGCCAAGTTAGATCTCAGTCACGCCTATAAAAAGCTGGAGTTGGATAAGGGTTCACAGAGATTAGTTACAATCAACACCGACAAGGGGCTACACATTTACCTGGGCAACACGACAGCTCAGTGACTATTGCTGTGCTGTGCAGATACATGGATTTGGGCCTGTGTCTGTAGGAGTTTGCTCATTCTCCCTGTGCTTGCATGGGCTTTCTTCGGATGCTCCGGTTTCCTCCCACATCCCAAAGGTGTGCTCTTAGGCTAATTGGCAAAACAAATCCTCCCTAAATTGTCTCAAATTTGGTTTTTGATCCATAGATCTATAAAGATAAACAGGGATCACGGGTAGAGGTGGGAACATCGGGGTGGCGGCGTGGGCTCGTTGGGCCGAAGGGCCTGTTTCCTGTGCTGTTTTGTTCTTTGTTCTTTTGGAGTCTCTTTGGCCTATGCCATTTTCTAACATACAATAGAGAGTTTATTAAAGGCAGTGGTGCAGCTAGATGTCCGAAAGACAGCATACTCACTGAGGAACACAGATCAAACTCATTTTTAAACTGTGTTCTTTGGTTCTGGTCTCACACACTGTATCAGGGCACCTCAAGGATACATGGTGTAATTTAAATTCAAAGAATAAAATTTGGAATTGAAAGCTAGTTCCAGGAACGGTGATCATGTAACCCATCTGATGCACTATTGTCCTTTATAGAAGGATATCTGCTGTGGATATCTGCCATTCTTACCTAGTTTAGTCTAAATATGATTCCATACTCACAGCAATATGTTTGAGCGTTATAAATAAAAAATAAATAGTCACTACTACTACCAGCTCCCTGTGTCCCAGGTTGGGAGACCAGACTCTATCGTGCACCTGGTGCACCTGCAACATACTCCACCCCTCCCAAACAACTGCTATCATCAGTACCACTCCACCACCCTCAACACCCCCTCTTCCTCCTGGAAGCAAGGATTCCACAAAACAGGGCACTTTTTTCCCTGGGAAATTTACTGGTTCACATCCCCGCCTTGGGAATAACAATCCAGGTCATAATCACTGCACTGAATACATGATCCTCAAAACAACTATCTCTAAACCATTTGAAATCACAAAGATGGCTCTTTACCGATAAATGTTTCTTTCTAGATTCAGCCACAAGTTTATCAGTTTCACCAAATGAATCCATTATGTCCTCAGCAGTGATGTCCCCAGACAAGATCAAATTTGGAGTTAACCCTATTTATTTTCCTTTGTAAGATGTGCACTGTATAAATGATTAAACAAAAACTCTCTTGACAGCGCTGTATAATCTCTCAAACTACATACAATAAATAAGGTCTTTCCCTTCCAGTCAAATCACATTTTTATGTCAACCATATCTGAGAAGCATACACTTACATTTACTTGAACAATTTGTACTTCTTCCAAGCTCGAACTTTATTGACTCAAGCAAATTGCATCTCATTGTTCCATGTTTATTCATTTGACCTACTTTAGATATATTGACTATGTGCCTGATGTTCACTGCCACTTTCGCAGGATTTTCAAAATTTTGAAAGCTTCATGCATTTTCTTAACAATCTCTTTCACAACTATCTTTTCTCTGTGCGACTAGTGACTCTTTCTTGTCATTGCTTTTTAGTTCCACATTGATTCATATTCTTGACTGAATATCTGCCTGCAATTCTCCCATCTGCACCTGCCACTTTTCTGGCAGATCTGGCCAGGGGTGCTGCATAGGAGATTTAAATAAGTTAAGTGCCCATGGTGTTAAGGGTAAGATCATGGCATTGATAGAAGATTGCCTGACTGGCAGAAAACAGAGAGCATGGATAAAGGGATCTTTCTCAGCATGGCAGCCAATAACCAGTGGTATGCCTCAGGGATCAGTGCTGGAACCACAATTTTTCATACTACACATTAATGATTTGGAAGAAGTAACCAAAGGCACTATTAAGTTTGCAGATGATAATAAAGAAATGTAGAGGGGCAGGTAGTATTGAGGAAGCAGGAGGGCTACAGAAGGACTTGGACAGGTTAGGAGAATAAGCAAAGAAGTGACAAATAAAATATAAATTGGAAAAGTGTGAGGTTGTGCAAAAACTTTGGAAGGAGGAATGAAGCCATAGACTATTTTCTAAATGGGAAAATGCTTAGAAAATCAGAAACACCAAGGGACGTGGGAGTCATTGTTCAAGATTCTCTTAATGTTAATGTACAGGTTCAGCCAGCAATTAGGAAGGCAAATGCAATGTCAGCATTCATGTCAAGATGGCTAGAATACAAGAGCAGAGATGTATTTCTGAGGCATATAAGGGTCTGGTCAGACTTCATTTTAAGAGGTCTGATGACACCAGGTTTAAATTCAACCAATTTATTTGATAATAAACTCACAAGCTTTCGACTTATGGTCTTCATCAGGCGAATGAGGTGTTCTGATCTCCTACAGCACACATACCAGAACAGACAGTTTACAGATTACTGATTAGAATGTGAATCTTTACACCTAACCTGCTATTCAAGTCCTAAAGTAGCTAACAATGTGAGTGGAAGGAGCGCTGAGCACAGGTTAGAGAGATGTGTATTGTCTCCAGCCAGAACAGTAAGTGAGGTTTTTTGCTAACACAGGCAAGTCATGGGAGGTTACAGATAGTGTGACATAAAGCCAAGATCCCTATTAAGACCATCCTCATGTGTGCCGAACTTGGCTATCAGTCTCTGCTCAGCGACTCTGCGCTGTCGTGTGTCGTGAAGGCCCTCTTGAAGAACGTTTACCTGAAGGTCAGAGGCCGAATGTCCATGACCGCTGAAGTGTTCGCCAACAGGGTATGGGGTGGGTCTGATCGCAAGGGGGAGGGCGCCGCCTCCCAGGGAGGGGGGGTGAGGTCTGATCTAGGGGCATCTGCTGGAGGTGGGGGGGGGGGGGGGGGAGGCAGGGGGCCTGCATCCCAGGAGGGTCCGATTGCAGCTCATCCTCCCCCACCAAAACCTCCTCCACCCCCCGCCTCTCTCCCTGTTTTTGTCTTCCGCGACCAGACGCGTCGTTTTCAGATTTTATTTTGAACTGCGCATGCACAGTTGTACACGCTAAGCCCTGTGTACAGCACAGACTGGATCAGAGCTGGCAAAAAGCATATGGGCACGCTGGAATGGGGATTCCAGGCTTGGATCCGTTTTATGTCTGGATCCGGCTCTTAGCCTCTGCTTGGTAAAATCTGGCCTAATGTTTCAAGTCTAGATTTTACTTTGTCATGCTTACCTAGACTCGAAACGTTGGCTTTATTCTCTCACCACAAATGCTGCTGTGATATTCCAACATTTTCAGTTTTTCTTTCATATCCCACCATCTGCAGTATTCTGTTTTTGTTCAAGGCAGGATAGTGCATGATTTGGAGGAGATTACGGTTTTCCCATGATCCTTGTATTTGTCCTCCACAGTTCATGGAGCTTGGTGGTTGCCCTTGGAAGTAAAGACCCGTGAGCACGATTATGTCAGGTTGTTGCTTGACTAGGCAGCTTGTGTCCCCCCCAGGTTAGTGAGGAGTTTTGAAAATCGAATTGGTTGAAACAATCTGATTGTTCTGAACAAGTGCCTAGAGGCTTGGTGTAAATTCAGAATTTCTGAAGCTGGAATTTGAACTCTTGAACTCTGGATTGTGTGAGAAAAATGAATCTTAATATTTCCTTTTTGTAATTTCATTGTCATGTTCTCATATACTGGGAAACATACTTGTGAGAGTGTGACTGATTTAATTGAATTGGATACAGATAGTCTGCAGAAGTCAAAAGCATCAATAAAGATGTGTAAAAGCAAGTGAATTAAATTGATAAATAAATAAAATCAATGTTTAAAAGTTGGTTGTTGCATTTCAAATGGAACATTTACAATTGGAAGATTGTACATAGATGAAGCATAATAATGTAGCTTTATTTTTAAAATATAGTAGCCATATAAAGGGGGGTTGCTCAATTCTGATAAAAGGAATGTCTAAAGGATTGTTTTGGATTTGGTTTGGTTTATTATTGTCACATGTATTAACATACAGTGAAAAGTATTGTTTCTTGATATGCAAAACTTGATTTCCTTCATAGAGCAGGAAATGAGAGAGTGCAGAATATAATGGTACAGTCATAGCTATATGGAAGAGAAAGATCACCTTAATGCAAGGTAAGTCCACTCAAAAGTTTGACAGCAGCAGAGAAGAAGCTGTTCGTGACCTCAGACTTCTGTATCTTTTTCCAAAGGCAGAAGACAGAATGTCTGGGATGCATGAGGCCCTTAATAATGCTGGCTGCTTTGCTGAGGCAGCAGCAAGTGTAGATCAAGTCAATTGATGGGAGACTGGTTTGTGTGACAGATTGGGGCACATTCACAACCTTTTGTAGTTTCTTACAATCTTGGGTAGAGCAAGAGTCATCCCAAGCATTGATGCAACCAGAAAGAATCTGTAAAAGTTGGTGAGAGCCATAGCTGACATACAAATTTCCTTAGTCTTCTAAGAAAGTAGAGGCGTTGATGGTGTTTCTTAACTATAGTGTTAGCATAGGGGACCAGGACAGATTGTTGGTGATCTGGTCACCTAAAACTTGACGCTCTCAACCCTTTCTATTTTGTCCCCATTGGTAGACAGGGACATGTTCTTCTTTACGTTTTCTGAAGCCGAAGACAATCTCCTTCGTTTTTTTGACATTGAGGGAGATTATTGTTGTCACACCAGTTCATCAGATTCTCTATCTCATTCCTGTACTCTGTCTCATCATTGTTTGGAATCCGACCCACCATGGTGGTATCATCAGCAAACTTGAAAATCAAATTGAAGGGGAATCGAATTGAACAGTAATAGTTGTACAAGGAGTATAGTAGGTGGCTGAGAACACAGCCTTGTGGGGCACCAGTGCTGAGGATTATTGTGAAAGAGATGTTGTTGTCTGTCTTTACTGATTGTGATCTGTGAGTTAGGAAGTTCAGGATCCAGTTACAGAGGATGGTGCTGAGGCCCAGACCATGGAGTTTAGAAATGAGTTTTGTGGAAATAATAGTGTTGACAACTGAGCTGTAGTCAACAAGAAGGATTCTGGCATATGTGCCCTTGTTATTAATAGATTAGAAAAGAGAGTTTAGCTCTGAGTTTATTGAAGCCAAAATATTTTAGAAAATGTTTGAAAAGTACTCATCTGTGTAACAGTGTTCTTGTGTTTTTAAGTGTTATTTTCTTTTTTCTTTATTATAATAAATACTTAACTTTATAGATAAAATTGTCACAATTGAATTGAAAGCAATGTTGACTTCAGAAAACTCCTCATAATACACAAATTGTAACATCATTCTGAGAGCTGATTGAAGTTTCCATTTGGGAATTGTTCAGCCTGAAACTTACTATCTGCCATACCATAACATTTGCTGCTCCAAGATCATAATCATTGCAATAATCTAACTCAAATTTGATGTCATTGCACTCTTGGAAAAGATGTTCTGTTGCTACAGGACTGTATGTGAGGAGAGTGTCACAAGAAGTTTTCCGAAGATTTCGAAGTATTTTTAAACTTAGGATGTTTGGTTAACTTGAATGTATGTTATTGGACCTTAATGTCCATCTTCTGAGCATCACATTGAGGGAGTACATCAAAGATGCACTGGAGAACCCTTTCAGAGCTTTACGGGTAAGGGTTTGCATGATAATTGCCCTGAAATTCCAACTTCCTCTGAGTAATTACCAGGCACTGGGAATTATCCAAAATGTGATTTATAGAGCAAACTTCAGATGGTTCTGACAGGGTTACACCAATACTTACTCAAATAATGTTAGAAGAATTAACAGCTCTTCTATCTTCTAGGTAAATATTGTAAAGAAATAGACTGATTCTCCTCTCCCCACAAGACTTCCCACACACATCTGATCCCCTAGGGGACTCCCCTATCTGAATAGGACTTCACCCTCTGCCAAATTAGCAGGATGGAAAATCCATTGCTTTGAATTGAAGAACCTATTTGCAGTGCAAGCAGGTTATTCAAATATGGAGTGGGAGATGCTAGCTCAAGTATTTGGTACCACATAATTTTGTAGATATCTGTTTGAAGTTTTATTATGGAAATGGAGATGAGAGCATACATGGGAGATACACATCATGACCCTATAAACTTATGTGGTAATTTCACAGGCACTCCAAATGTATGAAACTATCCACTTTAGACCTAATGTACATAGATTATCTAAATGATGAGAAGGAAGGAAAATACGGTATCTCACCAAAATTGCATAAGATATCCATCTGACTCAATGAAAGCGTAGGAGATTGACCTGTTTAATTAAATTTCTGTACTCATTTTATGTCTGCAAAATTCATGCAGTGAGGTTCAATTTAATTCCTTAGAAAGACAGGAAATCAGGAATGTGGATGAGCATCTTTTGTGGCTTCTTTGAGAAATCTGCGTTGAACAGACCTTTCCTTTTGTTTGGTTCTTCTCTCCCACCACTACGTACTTGTATAAAATCTGTTACATCCTAAACTCTTTCTGGTTCTGATAAAATATCATTGACCTGAAATATTTAACATGGGATATGGGTCGCTTTCCCACTCGCTGGTTGGATAACTTGGGGACATTCCATATCGCTCTTCTCCTGGAGGCCCTCTAGTCAATGATTTACTTGAACAGCACTTGGCCTTTTGTCAGACTGAGTTCCCAGACATCCTGCATCAGTGAGTTAACAACATGTCAGAGGCTAGCAGTTCTCCAATGTTAGCACTGCCACTGTGAGTAATGGCCATTGCTGGTAGGTACCAGAGTGTGGTCGAGCATAAGGATTGCTGATCAATGCCAAAATGGGTGGGATGGGGGTCGTGGAAAGTACGTTGCCAGTGAAGGGGGCAAGTGAGGTCAAAAGCAAGGGCAGGGTGACTTACAGCAGGATTCCCCACTTTCAGTTGTTGGGTCCAACAACTAAGGACATAATTACTACTATGAGTGAAAGGCCCCTGGTAAGTTTACTGGGCAGTCTCCCTCGGTGGTGAGTCCCCTACACATTGCAGGTTGAATACCTGCTGTGGCAAGATGAGGCCCTTAATTAGCCCGAAAGCTTTCTCAGCCTGGATCTGATCAGAGAGAATTCGGAGGTGGGGTGGGGGGGGGGGGGGGGGGGGGAACGCTGATGGGATGAAGGACAAGATTGACATCCTGCCCCCCTTCCATCTGATCACATAGTTGGCTTTGCCTCAAAATGGGCCTCTCTGAGTGGAGTTGGGGGAGGCAGGATAGGTGGGGAGAGTATAAATTCCACTCACTCCCTTTCTTTGTGACACCTCAGATATTACATTTACCCAGCAATTTTTGTCTTTATTTCAAATGTCCATGAACCACAGTATTTTCCTTTCATTTAACATCTCACCTTAAGGACATAACTTGACCATGCAAGATTAGGCTGAAGTCTTGGAGGGGAACTTGAAACCACAACCTTTTGACTCAATGAACATTGCTACAAAGCAAGCAAAGCCAATAACTGAATGAATAAAGGATATTGTCAAAGAAAAGCATACATTTTATCCAGCCAATCTTTATATTACTGGAAATATGTCACACATTAGTAATTTCCTGTGATTTCAGAAGACATTTTCTGCAGAGACTACTGGCTTTTTTCAATATTAAAATATGTACATGATTTCTAGAAGTGTGGATTATTTATGGATGAATGTATATAGTGTTTCAGTTCATGAAAAGTTCAGCAGAATTCTACTGTACTTCCCAGACATGGCTGCACTAATGCCAAAGGGGAAAACAAGGATAACAGGGTGGGGTGACTGTGGCCTGAGCCTTTGCAAGGACAGAGAGCCTATCCCTCACTGCAAAAATGACAAATATGCCCACAGATCAGGAGTCACGTCTTGAATACAGCAGCTACCATATTTCCCTGGATGGAGATTGTGGCGGGTGATGTTTAGTGCATAGGCGAACCTGTTTAAACGTAGTATTAATAAACAAGGGTTAAGCTAGTACCAGAGAATGTCTACAGTCTAGGAGCCAGATCCCATGCTTACAGTCCAAGACAGATGGACCAATCTCCGAGCATGATGCAACAGTATAGACATCAAAGTAAAAAACACATCAGTGTTATTAAAGGAACTATAGAGTGAAGAAACCTTTGAAAGCAGCTCGAGAAATTTCGGCAGCAGAAGGAGACACGCTGGAGAATGATAATGATGACCACACCAAATGATTCTCTATTTACCTGCAGAGAGTCCAGCAGTGGGTGTTATGAAAATGTCATTTTCCCCAGTACCCAAGCAGCATCAGGTCTTCACAAGAGCCAAAGTTTCTGTTTGCAGTAGCAAACATCATCTTCCTAAGGCAGGGTGTACAAGAGTCTGTTGTAGACTTTGATACCTTCATATGATTCTGTTGGCTGACAGGCAGTGGCCATAACCATATAACAATAACTATGCAAAACCAGGCAGAGGACTGGGAAACTCCATGACAGTGGCCATTTGAGGTGTTTGCATTGTGGCATGAAAACCCAGCATTGATTTCAAGACTGTCCAGCAGGGGGTATGTGGCATGTGTCCAGGATGGCAAAACTGGACAACTCAAGTGTTTCTCCAAATCCAGCAATTTTAATCAAAGTTGCAACTAGTAAGCATTTATGAAACACAGTCTTTCCAAACTACAGCGTTTCTAGTGGAAGTATATAGTCTTAATCCAGACTACTAGTCAGTTATGGTCCAAGTTCAAGGCTTTGATAATTCTTTTACAACTGATACTGGAATGGCTGTTACTATATTAACAGATGGCTGTGATTAGTTTTAGCCATTTACCTTTTTTCAATCAGACATCAAATTCCAATGTCCAGATGGCTTAGACCATCCAATCAAAAGGAGGATTATTGCTCCAATGAGCTACAAAGGGCGACAGATTATTGATTTTCCCTCTGCTCCTCACATTCAATGCAGATCCTCATTGAGTGACAATGTTGGCAGACTTTTAGGAATCCTACAAGAACCAGGTGATATTTGTCTTTTGAAAGACTCATTATCATTTATGCAACAATCTTCAACTTTTTATTTAATAGCAGCAGAAATTCATCTTCCTAAAATTGAGGAAAATTATACGCTCAACAGTGAATTTCTTTCTTTTACAGAAACACCATTCACTAGACTCAGGGCAGATGTAGAATCTTTGAATCTCTCAATTCTTCATGAAGGCTGGAAATGGAGAATACAGAAAGCACTGTAGCAGATGGTGACCATCTCCATGAAGAATTGCAGGACCTGAATCTAGACAGTGATGGTGAAAAATTGCTTCCAGAGCTGAGTGATTGGAGGCTGAGGTCTTAGAGAATGATATATTTTTCCTGTTGTTGTATTCACTTTTTGAAGTCCTTGTTGACATTTTAGAAGAATTAATTGTGTTTTTAGTGGCTGAGCAGCATTCCAATTTTAGTCCCACTGAATCTACTGATGTACTGAATCTACTTTCTCTCATAATGCCTATGAAGTGTCTTCCACAGAGGATGCCTTGCCTGAGTCCAGGTTTGAGTTCATAGAGAATCACACTGCTAAAGAGCTGATACCTTCCCAGGATGAAAGTCAATTGGCACCCAAATTTCAGTTTTCTTAATATCTTCCTTTCTTTGGTTCTGTAGATCAACACAGAAACTGCACCAGAATCTTTACAATTCTGAAGCTTACAGCAATCTTGTCCCTAAGTAATAGTCTACAGGAAATTAATTTCATGAGTGAGGATTGGGTTGTCTTCTCTTCCATGTCCTCAATATTTCTTTCCATTGCTCAAAATGGAGCAGCCGCAGACAATTATGGCATCCTTACTACTGTCTCCTGAAGTACCATTTGGAAATCATCTGATCTTTCTTTCTGACAGCTGACAGAAAGTTGGCCGTATTTCCTTTGTTGTCCAAATTCATTGAAATCTCAGAAATTCAATGACTTTTCAGTCTTTGACGCTATGGCAGATGATACAGCTGTGACAGGTTTTCCCAGAGTTGAAAATCATTCCTCTTCTGAAGCTTCTTCCCAGACTCCTTCGAGCAAGCAACAAGTTCCTCAGAGTGTCTTCTCTTGTAGACCCAGCTGAAAAGTAGGATAGTATACTTAGAGGGGAAACATAATATAAAGGGTTAATGGACGGGATATTCTAATGTATGTCATAACTGATGATATGCTCCTAATATTGGTCAATCATGTGTAAGACTCTCTCGAGATAGACAGAGACAGGAATTGTGCATTGGAACTATGCACCTCCTCTGTAACCTGATTAGATGTAATACTAATAATATGCTAAGCAGATACCAGTATGTTTGACATTTGGCTGTAGGACCAAATTCCACACTTACAGTCCAGGACAGAAAAATCAATCTCAAATTAATTACTGGCAAAGTGTGATGGAGAAAATTGCTCCACTCAAATGCTTGGTGCCATGTTACTCCAAGGTAGTATGCATTGTTCCATGACCACTGACAGTCCTATTGGTTTATTGACTCTTTGTCACATTGTTTTGACATTGCAGTTTGCCTGTGTGAGCGACCTAGCCAAGGGTCAACTGTGTAGGCGCTTTCTGACAGGTGATGACAAAAGGGCAAGTGGATGTGATAATGAGAACTGCACTTTATTCAACCACCTACTGCATCTTCACAGCGAACAGCATGACTAGAGAATATCTGTACCTGGTGATGATGGCAAAACTTCCATTTCCATGACTGTATCTTGAGAATCCATTCCATTCTTCTAGTATATAGGCAGCAATAACTACATTTTCCTCCATGAGAAAGTCCATGATGGGCCATCTATTCCAGACTCAACTGCCAGTTGGACAACATTTAGAGTTTTCACCTATTGAACAAATGAATGGCTTTTCCAGCAAGGCATGGAGATTCACCATGAATGACCAACATTTTTGAAAGTCTAGTGAAAGCTTGAGTCACTCAACTTGCACCATGTACACTTCGAATGCCTCTCTATTTCTGGGTCATCCACCCTAACTCCTAATGCATAGCCTACTGCCCAGGACCAAAAATATGACATTGGGAAGATGTTTGATTTCAAATCAGATTTGCAGATGCAGGAATTCTCCCAATCTGTGCAGTTGACCTGTGGATGAAAAGTTAGGCCTCTGATTGAGCTGCTAGGAAAAGAACAGCACAATAACAGGACAACTAGGAGCATGCCCCAAACCTCTACATCAATTTCAATGTCCAGTTGTCTCAGAGTTCACCCGGGTCCTGACCACTGCCTTGGCCTTTCCTAATCCAAATTTCCACCAGTGCTGCAAAACTCCCCCTTAGCAGCTTGCAGTCTAATGTCCCAGCTTAACCATTCTAAGTGACACCACTCTCTCATGCCCACCCCACAACTGAATAATTCCAAAGCGAATTCTGGGCTCCATCTGTATTATTCTACCCAGGACCAAGCCAAGATCCACTTTCTTTCTAGAGCTGTTTCCAGCAGAACCTGTTTTCTGCTTACTAAACCCAGATCAGATTGTCTCCTCCCCTTTTTCCACTCTGCTCCAAATCCCCCTCCAATTTCATCCAAGTCTGAATGCCTAATGCACCCGCTCCCATCTTTTTGTTTTTCAATTTTAATTTATTTCATTTGTGGAACCTGGAAATCGCTGGTTAGTCCATCCCTAGTTGCCCTTGAGAAGGTGGGGATGAGCTGCCTTCTTGAATCACTGCGGGTTGACCCACAATGCCGTTAGCAAGGGAATTCCAGCAATTTGACCCAGCAATTGCAAAGGAATGGTGATATATTTCCAAGTCAGGATGGTGAGTGGCTTGGAGGAGAACTTGCATGTGGTGGTGTTCCTATGTGTCTGCTGCCCTTGTCCTTCTAGATGGAATGGTCATGGGTTTGGATGGTGCTATCTAAGGATCTTTGGTGAATTGCTGCAGTACATCTTGTAGATAATACTCATTTGCTGCTGAACATTTGTGGTGGAAAGCATTTGTAGATGTGGTGTCAATCAAGTGGGCTGCTTTGACCTGGATGGTGTCAATCTTCTTCACTGTTGTTGAAGTTGCACACATCCAGGCAAGTGGGGGAGTATTCCGTCACGCTCCTGTACTTTGTAGAAGCTGGACAAGCAAGTTGAAAGGTGATTTATTTGGTGCAGTATTCCTAACCTTTGACCTCCTCTTGTAGCCATTGTATTTATGCAAATCTAATTGAGTTTCTGGTCAATGGTAACCCTAAGGTTGTTTCAGAGGGGATTCAATGAAAATAACACTTTTGAATATCATGGGGTGGCTGTTAGATTATCTCCTATTGGTGATGGTCATTGACTGGCTTTTGTGTGACGTGAATGTTATTTACCACTTGTGAGCCAAGTCTGGATATTGTCCAGTTCTTGTTGCACTTGAACATGGACTACCTCAGTATCTGAGGATAGTGCTGAACATTGTGCCATCATCACTTGAACATGATGGAGGGAAGATCATTGATGAAGCAGCTGAAGATTGTTGGACCTAGGACACTACCCTGAGGGGCTCCTGCAGTGATGTCCTGGACTGAGATGACTGACCCTCTATAAGAGGCACCATCCTCCTAAGTACCAGATATGACTCAACCAGCAAAGAGTTTGCCCTGATATCCATTGATTCCAATGTTGCTAGGGCTCTTTGATGCCGCACTCTCACCATTTTTTCCATGTTTGAACCAAGACTGTGATGAGATCAGGAATTGAATGATACCGGCAAAACACAAACTGCATCACTGAGAAGGTTATTGCTTGATAGCAGCATAGGTTTAATTTATCTGGCATCTGAAATGGTATATGTTGTTCATAAAGGCAGGATCCTACCATCAAATCAGTAGAAGTGAAAATCAAAAGGATTGCATAATAAGCAGCTGGCCTTGATAGTCCATATTTTTACACTTCGGCCTAGAATCAGATTGATCTTCAGGACGTCATTGCACTTCATGACACATTTGTTTCCAATCACAATCTCTAATGGATTGGCTTTCAAATGGAAATATT
Organism: Sphyrna mokarran; assembly: GCA_024679065.1. NCBI lineage: Eukaryota > Metazoa > Chordata > Chondrichthyes > Carcharhiniformes > Carcharhinidae > Sphyrna > Sphyrna mokarran. The sequence continues at coordinate 82,725,927 of JAGIQG010000002.1, forward strand.
ACACTCCATCTGCAACCTAACAATAAACAAAAAAAAACTCTGCCTTTTATGTTATTGCTTTGGTTTATTATCCTCTTGTCCTGCAGCATTTTTCAGCTAATTTCTTGCTAATTTCCTACCAATCTTACCGTTAAACTTATGCACATTTAATTAGAGATAGGTAAATGCATGGAATTTTGATCAATATATTGATATTATTTTCAAAATGATAACTTCAGTCAGCATGATTTCATCATACTTATGGCAAAATTCATTAAATTAATGAGAAAGCAAATTTGGTCTAAAAAATTGCTTAATTAATGCTCTCATTGTATGAGAAATCTGATGCAAGATGGAAAAGTGAGTTTTCACTGGTATTAATTATCATTTCAGTTCTCTTGATGCTATATTATGGGAAAAATACTAACTGATATACATGGAGTGAATATCTTTTCCTATTTAGGTCACATTCTGTCGGATAACACATGAATGCTCCATGCATGCAGTAAATGATTGTCCATATCTTAGGGAAACAAGTAGTGAGATAAACTGATAGCTTTGTTCTTGATACAGCTAGTGCTCACTCACTGAACTGTTTATAGATAGATTTGAGATTACACCAGTGTTCTTCCTAATTGGAACAACCAATACCCTAACAACTGACTCCTCCAATGCCAGCATCTGAGATTGGCTTTGCAGCAGAAATTTTGAAAGGAGTAATGACCTTCATTGTAATTGAAGTAGCCACGTGGAGGTGAACTCAGTACAAGTGATTATGAACCAGGTACAACTTAGTCACAGCCTCTTTTCTTTGTCAAGCCTACTCATACACTGCTCCTCAAAAAATTCAATAAGTTAGGACTATTGTGATAATTTCTAAGCCTTCAGTAGTTGTTTATACCATTTTTCACCTCGAGCTGACAGAAACAGCAATGCTACCCCCACATTGTATGGATGGAACTTTAGGAAACATGTTGGCCAGGAATCTCTCAGCTTGCTGCGCTGCTCGAGTAGTGCAGAGGGTCAGGAGACATCAATGGGGATACTTTAACGGAATTCGCGAACAGTGTCTGGCCAATCTTGAGTCTCAGTGCGCTGATTCAGGTCTCTCCAGCAGGATGAGGCTCTGCCTCCATCCCTCCCAGTTTCCAGCATGAATGCCTCTGAGGCATTCTGTGATGCACAAAGTGTCAGAAATTCATTCAAGTAAGTACCTCCCAAAAAATAGGTGGGAAATTCTTCCCTTTTCCTGCCCATTGGACATTTAGTTTTTTTTTAGGAAAAGCCTGGCTTTTGACTTTGAATAAATGGGTCAATGTCAATTGAGTCATCTGTTATATACACCTCCCCGTTTCTTAACTTCATTCACTTCAAAATTACCACCCAACTATTCAGTTCACTTATTTCAGTGCTGAGATGAAAATGAAAAATCTTGCCCTTTTTTCATATTGTACCCACTAAGCAGTCTTTATATCCCCATCTTAATGCAAAGATTTAGCTTGATTTCTGTTTAATATATTTTTAACTAGCTCTTTGAATGATTTCATGAACACGTTTCAGCAATGGGACAAGACAGAAGAAGCAAGTATATTGTGACTGGCTGTTTTTTGTCATTATGGTCAATGAATAAAAGGATTTCAAAACAGCATCCTTAGCCAGCATTTTGATACATTGTAGATAAATTTCACAACAATAGGGTTAATAACGCTTCCGTGTTAAAGCCGCCATCTACACGGGAAGAGGCACGTCTATGCATCTTAATTCGTATTGAAGATATGGTGCTGGCCATTATTGGAAGAGCTATTCCTGAGGACATGTTGAGGGCAGGGCTGAAATCAGTGAAGATGAAGTTATCTTCAGATCTATTCTTCCTTTTCATATTCCCAAATATCTTTTGCTTTATCAGCTGGGAATGGTATAAAGATGCACGCCTTAGGCACCAACCCTATCTCCCCATTTCATTGTTCGGTACAACATTTCCCTTGTTTCTTTTTTAGGATGAAGATTATGAGATGGAGGTTATGGGATGGAGGTTATGAGAAAGGAAGGACAACAGGGTCAGAGAAAAGAGGAGGTGGATGGCTTTCATTATGTCCCCCTTACTGATGCAAAATCCCTCAATCAATGCCTGACAATGAGGGGGCTCCCCAAAAAGGCTATTGGCAAATCCTGGGCGGCCAACCGAGGGGGAAAGCCATAAAGAACCATTTAATTACAGATCCACTGCCTCGTTGTGATGGGCTCCGAAATAATTGATGTCAATTGGCTTTTTAATGGATTTGATTGACATTCTGTCATCAGTGGCCAGAAATTCTACATCAACCCCTTCCATCCTGTGACTTAGTCGGGGGAAGTTTTGCTGTTGCTGGGAAACTGGTAAGAGGTCTCTCATGACTAAATGGGATGGCTGCCATTGTTCCCATCATGAAAGATTGTTTTAAATCCAGCCAAGTGTCTTGATTGGATAGAGGAATAGAAGAATCTGGAGATTTAGATATGCATATCACTAATAATTGTGACTCAGGCTAATAATGTCATCAAAATGCAGCAAAACACTTCAAAAGAAATAGAACCAAAATGTATTTTTTTTTTAAACTTGTCCTGAACCTTGGTTAGACCCCACCTCAAGACCTGAGAACATGATTGCCATGTTATAAAGTGGATAAAGAGAAGTTGCAGAGTAGATTGACCTTGTGGAAGGATGACAAAATTTGGAGGTTTTCCCCATGAAGAGGAATTGAATAGACTGGGGCTTGATTTCCCAGAAAAAAAAATTGACCTGCGTAGAGATAACGAAAAAGATTCTATTTGTGGGTGAGAACAGAACTAGAGTTTGTCATTAATAAATTCAATGGGTACCTGAGAAGCTGGAGACTGGTGAAAATATGGAATTAATTGGCACAAGCAGTACTTGAGATAACAGCAAGGATGGATTTAAAGGGAAGTTAAATGAACAAATGAGAGAGGAAGAAATATAATGATATGTATATGGAGTTAGATGAAGAAGGGTAGGCAGAGCTTGCATGGGATATAAATCTGATACTATTGGACAAAATAGCCTGAATCTATGTTATAAATGTTTATAACATAAGGATGCAGACTTCTGCAGAAAATGCAGATGTATGGGATAGAGGGTGATTTAGCTAATTGGGTTAGGAATTGGCTAGCAGATAGAAGACAGAGGGTGGTGGTTGATGGGAGATATTCATCTTGGAGTTCGGTGACAAGTGGTGTACCTCAGGGGTCTGTTTTGGGGCCCCTGCTGTTTGTAATTTTTATAAATGATCTGGATGAGGGTATTGAAGGATGGATTAGTAAATTTGCAGATGACACTAAAGTCGGTGGAGTGGTAGATAGTGAAGAGGGGTGTTATAGTTTGCAGAGGGACTTGGACAAGTTGCAGAGCTGGGCCGAGAGGTGGCAAATGGAGTTTAATGTGGAAAAGTGTGAGGTAATGCACTATGGCAGAAATAATAAATGTGTAGAGTATAGGGCAAATGGTAGGATTCTTAGTAGTCTAGATGAACAGAGGGATCTTGGTGTGTATGTGCATAGATCCCTGAAAGTAGGCAGTCAGGTCGAGAAGGTTGTTAGGAAGGCATATGGAGTCTTGGCTTTTATTGGTAGAGGGATTGAATTTCGGAGCCGCAACGTCATGTTGCAACTGTACAAAACTCTAGTGCGGCCGCACTTGGAGTATTGTGTGCAGTTCTGGTCCCCACATTATAAGAAAGATGTGGAGGCATTGGAGAGGGTACAGAGGAGGTTTACCAGGATGTTGCCTGGTATGGAGGGCAGGTCTTATGAGGAGAGGCTGAGGGATTTGAGGTTGTTTTCGTTAGAAAGGAGGCGGCTAAGAGGGGACCTTATCGAAACATATAAGATGATTAGAGGTTTAGATAGGGTGGACAGTGATAGCCTTTTTCCTAGGATGGAGAAAGCTAGCACGAGGGGACACAGCTTTAAATTAAGGGGTGATAGTTATAGGACGGATATCAGAGGTAGGTTCTTTACCCAAAGGGTGGTTCGGGAGTGGAATGCCCTGCCTGCAGCAGTTGTAGATGCGCCAAGTTTGGTGGCGTTTAAGAGGTTAGTTGATAAGTATATGGAAGAGAAGGGAATGGTTTAGTTTGGAGGGGCATTGCTTTTTATATTGGTCGGCGCAACATCGAAGGCCGAAGGGCCTGTTCTGTGCTGTAATGTTCTATCTATCTTCTATCTATCTGTAACGCTAATTATACCAGGCCCCTTAGTTCCTGTCCCCACCCTCAGGGAAGATAAGAAAGTGAGGGAGATACCCAGGGAAAGAACAACTTCCTCGCTTTTCATTTGGCCATTTAGCTCAGATCAAGTGGCAGATCAAGCCCACGATGGGGAACCATGCTTTATCTTGTCAGCTTGGATCATGTTTGTCTCACTCAGGGGACTTTGAATTGGATTCAATTGGATTTCAAATTTGGTTTATGGAGCAAGCAAGAAATGGATTTGGATTTGCCCAGTCCATTCTGAGCATTGATTTTGTAACTTTAAGGATGGAATAATATATATTTTTTTAAAGTAGGACAGCAAGTCCCATCTCAAAGAGCAGTGACCAATAAGAGGCAGTTCTTTATGGAGTGGGAATTGTGGCCACTGTTGGTACTGCACTCGGGCAAGGACGAGGCGAACTGCGATGGATTGAAACTTTGTAAATTCAAGGGTTTTGAGAAACCATTAGGGAAGGTAATGACAGAAGATGGGGAAGGACATGTTAGAGCTTGAGGTGGCCTTCCAATGGCCTCAGGATTCCCATTCAGTTGCGACCATCCCTGCCTGCTACAAGTCTGTCCAGGTGAAGCTGCTGGCAGGCAGGGATGGTCTTTATCTGTGGAATTCTCCTGCCACCAGTTAAATGCCAGTGGTGATGGGCTAATGCCTTTAAATGGGTATAAATTGCTCACTTAAATGCTTTAAATGATCCACTGGCCAGCAGGCTGTCTGATACCATCCTCGCCACTGACATAATTACCCCATTCCACTTTGCCTTCAAAACGATTGTCATGGGAGTGATAACCCCATCCTTAAAATGCTTATTTCACAGTATTTCAACAGGAATAAGGAATCAAACATTTTTTTACCCTTTGTGTTTTAATCAGTTCTCTTCATTTATACTTAAGTACAAACTGTTCAGGAAAATTCTATAAATGAGCAAGCTTTCATCCTGCATTTATGGCCTTGTTCAGTTGGCATGTACTTTCATAGAAATATTTCAAGCAGTTGAGATGACCATGCAGTTCCACTACAATTAAATACTACAGGAACAAGAGTTGCAGCTTGAACTGTGCCATCCAAGCACTTAGTTTCATGCAATTAAAGACTGTAAAATATTTACATAGTATTACAAACAAGCTAAAACTGTTAGCCCAGACAATTATTCAAAGTTGAGCAAGAGTTGAAAAGGAATGATTGGAAAAATTGTCAGTGTCCATCCAAAATGAAATGAATTTTGTTCACCAACAGGCAAAGCCAATGTAGGAGGCCCCAAACATTTTCAGGCCTGGGTTTTATCTGAACTGGCACTTGACTGCAGCTCGCTGATTGAATGTGGCTGAGAAATTGGCCTGCGCCCTAGGCTGACCCAACGATTTAAGTATGAAGCAAGATGTGTGTGTCAAAGGTGGGAGAATACTGGCTGGCAGAAGGCCGTAGCAGTTTGGTACATCCAGGATACTCATTGCTGCTTCTCCTGCCCCCACTGCCCCCATATTTCCTCTAAAATAAATAATGAAGCGATTTGGGGTCATTTCATAGAGCAGAACTATTCTTTTGTTACCAGGCCCAAATGGTCAGGATACACATAGTGGATACTTAGCCCTTTTGTACTTCAAACTTTGCCTTGGTTTGTTACAAATGTGTGGGGCACCAAATCAAATACTTCCAGTGCCTTTTCACTTATTTAAATCCTGTTATTTCTTAAATTTATTCACCATTTATTCCTGTGCTCACTGACTTACACTGGCTTCCAGTTAACAAATGAATCGATTTTTAAAGTTCTCATCCCTGCAAAAATGGTCTTGCCCCTGCTATCACTTACAGCCCCAAAACCCTCTGAGCTAACTAAGCTCTTCTAATTCTGGTGTCTTGATTGCCCTTATTTCAAATATTCCACCATTAGCAATTCTGCCTTCAGCTGACAAATCCATAAGCTTTGGAGAACTCTCCCTAAGCCTCTTCACATTTCTAATTCTTTCCTCCTTTAGGACATTCCTTAAAACCTACCTCTTTAACTAAGTTTACAGTCATCTACCCTATAGTGTTAATGTAGCTCTAAGTCAAATGTTACTTTGTAATGTTTCTGTGAAGTGTCATGAGTGTTTCATTATGCTTACATGATATATAAATGTGAGTACTCTTTTCGCAGTTCTTATGAGAGGTTATTGACCTGAAACATTCGGTGGGATTTTCCGAATCTTCACGTTGGTGGCATCTTCTGTTTCCTGCAGGACATGCATGATGAGCTAGTCATGCAGTATGCTGTCACATAAGCTGGTCTGGAAAATACTGCCAATGGCCAATGGTGAACTGCCTCCACTGCTGGTGGGGAAGGGCATGTTGCCCACTAACTCTGTTTCTATGTTTCTATCTTGCTGCCTGACTTGCTGAGAGTTTCAAGCATTTTCTGTTATTGTAATAAAACTGTTGACTTTCACAATCCAAGGTCAATTGGAAATAAAACTGAAGAATTCAATTTGGTCATTAATCATAAGGAATGGCTATCATGTACAGTTTGAAAATGTTTACATACTAGTTATAAATTGCAAAATTCTACTAGAATCATGTTTTACAGAGAAATATTTGATGATTTCTGCATTTCATCAGTGGAATAAAGAATAAACATTAAAAGATAGGTTATTCATTACATTGCCTCTGCATATATGAAATGCCCTTTCTGGGTCTTTATTCAAATACAGGGCACAATGCTATGACATTATTTATTGGTGAGCTCTAGTCCATAACAAATCTTCATCTTTTCCACAATCAATTAAAATGAGAAGAATAAAAATATTGTACCAATTACATGTCATCAAGACTCACAAAGTTTTAAAAAGCTCTTCAGCCAGGTTTTGTTTAATTAGCAAAGTATTTTCAGAGTTATCATAAAAAGTCATAATATGGAGCTGCTTTAAAGTCACTGTATATTTGGTAGTCCTTATGACTCTGTTTCTTGGCTGTCAACAAGTGTTTTGTCTGATACTGTGGAGTGTCCAACTCTTTGGTATCCTGTGGAGTGTCTTAAGATACTCAATCATGTTTTAATGCCTTATTGTGGAAACCACTGAAACTCAAATAAGGTAATGATGAGGGGGAAAAGGTGCTTACAAAGATGAATAGCCAATTAGTTTCATTTATTTTAAGTTTCTTGAACTGGGAAAATTGTTTCTGAGAGTTTGGGGAACTGATTTGCTAGATATTTTTCATAAATTTAGAGTCAATGACATTGTAAAATTAAATAAATGAAAACAAATGGTAACAAAGGTCTATAATAATTGTTTTAGACTAAGTTAATATGTTTTATGCGGAAAAGTTGTTTTTTAATGGGTAGTTTAGATTACTGCCCTCCAAAAATAAAGACCATCAAAGAGTTGAATTATTTTAGTGTAGGGTGATCTGCTTGTTGTGTTTCTTTTGAGAGGGACAGAATCAGTTAGAGATGAAAATTATTTTTGTAATTATGCTGCATGACACACATGATGGGAAATTTGATATATGTTGTTTCCAAACTAAAGGCCTATTGTGGTTATAACGATATAATGGCCTGCCTTTTGCAGTTGTAATAATGGCAAAACTTCTGGCATCTGCACATGTGCAGTTAAATGTGACAATCCAGAAGTTTCTGTCAGTGATTCTCCATTCCTCTATTGGTGCACTGTTGATGTCTCTACAAATGGAAAACATTTAGAAATCAACAGATCGATGTGAACTTTCACTTTTAAGTTATTATTCATGGCATAAAATTCATTCAAAACAATTTCCCATGTGGATGAGGTGTGACTGGAATTTTAATTATTAATGAAAAAATCTCTCTGATCTTGAAAAACTAATATATTTGTGGAATACAATTTTCTCCATTCTGCAGGAATTGGGGCTAATTCTGCAGATGTTTGGATGGGGTCTGGTTTGGATGAGTGGTCCTGGGGTCTGGCTGGAAGATTTACAGGGAAGGATCTGAAGCTTAGGGAAGAATCAAATGCTAGTAAGACTCCTTACTATAATCCACAAAAGAAAGGAAAGAATCCATGGAATATTAGCTTAGAAACAAATTTACTATAAATGTGATTTTCAAAGCCATAGAACAAGCTTTGATGATTCTTTCATTCAGTATCTTTTAGTTGTAACTCTTATCAGGTTCCTCTTAACACTACACTGTAAGAGGACAGAATATCAACAGACAAGCATCTGAAATTTGAGGAATAGATATTACAGCCGATTAGGTATTACAGCCTTCTGGACTCAACATTGAATTCATGAAATCTCATGCATTTAGCAGTTTGAATTCTGCCAACACCATTCAGCTCCTGATCTCTTTAATCCTTGGCCCAAACATGGAGCTGAATTCATGAGGGGAGAAGAGAGTGACTGCCCTTGATACCAAGGCAGAATTTGACATCAAGGAATCTGTGCAAGATTGAAGTTACCAGAGGAAACTTCCCATTAGTTTGAGTCATGCGTAGCAAAAAAGCAAATGGATGCAGCTGGTGAAGGCCAAACATCTTAACCTCAGCACATCACTGCAGGGTAGGGGTTCTTTAAGATAATATCTTGAGCCAAACAGTGCTTCACCAATGACCTCACTTCATCATAAGCTCAGAAGTGAGGATGTTTACTAATGGTTGCACAATGTGCAATACCATTTGTAACTCCTCATCTATGGAAACAGCCTGTGCTCACCTGCAGCAAGCTCTGGACAATATTCACGATTCGTCTGATAAGTGGCAACTAACATTCACACCACATAAGTGACAATCAATGGCCAGGATGAAAGAATGTAATTATTTCTCCATGACATTTAGCAACATCACCATTGCTGTATACATGCTACCAACATTCTAGTGGTTACTATTGGCAAAACATTTAACCAAATCAGTCATATAAATACTATTGTTATAAGATCAGGTCTCAGCTGCTGGGTATTCATGGCCCATAATTCATCCCTTGACTCCCCAAAGTCTTTCCACCATCTTCAAGGTTCAAGCCAGAAGCCTGATGGAATACTCTCCATTTGCCTGTGTGAACACAGCTCCAACAATACTCAAGAGGAGTTGACACCATCCATGACAAAGCAATCTTTTTGCAGCACACTATGCATTAAGTTAAAAGCTCTCTTCCTCCATCACTGAAAAATAGTGGCACCAAGAACCCTTCAACAGCATCTTGATCTCTAGTACCTCGGACAGATGATGCTTGGGAATACCACTACCTGCACATTTCTCATCAATCACATGCTATCCAGACTTGGAAATAGATTGATGTTCCTTTACTGCAACTGGGTCAAGATGCTGGAACTCACTTCCTAAAAGCACTACAGTATACCTACATCATACATAGGTGATTCAATACCACCCTTTCAAGGGCAATTAATGATGGATGACAAATGCTGACCTTTCCTTTGATTCCCACAGCCAATGAATGAATGAAAAAGCACTGATGAGCAAAAGGAATATTACATTGCTGTGCAATGCACCATGCTGCATTACCCTTTTTTTTGGACAGCACCTTGTTATAAGTACTTGAAAGATTGTGAGAAAGAATTCTGATTTATTTTTCAATCTGGCCTATTCTTTTCCACATTTAGTGTGTTGAAGACATTGATTCCAGATAGAGGAGGTGATCAAGTATTTGGAGTGAATGTCATATTTCTCTATGCTTTAACCTGTGTAGATAGGGCCTTAGGCAATATCCTGTGATCATTTAGAATGACTAACTCATTCAGGAATGTATGGAGAGTTTTCTGCAGACATGAAGGGTATATTCAAAAGTTTGAAAAAAACATTTGTTTTTATGGAAAAAGAAACATTGACACAGCTGTATATGTTATTAATCAGAGGTATATAAATGTTATCACCAAAGCAGACTTCTTATTTCATCAAATATCATTGTTCCAGCCACGATTTCTGTTTCGGTATGCTGATTACAAAATATTTTTTAGATGTTAGAATTAATGTCTTTAAGCAAACCAAAGATGTTTTATATTCTAGCTATTTGACATCAAGGCATGTTTTCAAACATATTTATTTCTTTTTTAGCTCATTCAGTTTTGGTCTCTCTGAAGTTCGAAGTCTCTAAAGTCTTGCTTGTAAATTTAAGGCAACTTACTATGCTTGATAAAATTGAAATGGCTCAATAGATATGCAGTGTGCTTAGTTGAAAAAGATGAAGAAAATACCCTTAAGGATTAAGACTGTCCCTCCTATCTTCTCTGTACTTTTGTCTAATTCACACTTTATCTGCTTCAAGCTTTGCAATCTTTTAAATTTATTAACATCAAAAGCAATTCAAGAGATGACTTTAACCTGAATTCTGGCCAATAAACTTTGCTCTGGTGTTTTTAAGTACTGTAACTCGTAAACATGTCTGCAGGCAAACCTTATCCATCACAGTGTTTGTATTATTTCTTGTTCTGGAGTTGCTAACAGAGTCTTTAACTAGAGAAGAAGAGAGGAGGGCCCATTGAAGAGGACAAATTCATTCCCTCCCCCAACACAGCCTTCTAAAATGTTTCAATTTGGGCCTCTTAGCCTCAAAGATCAGCGGCCTAGTAAAGAAAATAGATTAAGACATTTGATAAATAGGAAGGAAATAATATTATCACAGCATGCCATCTGTAAGTGGACACCAGTGAAATGGGGAAATCTGTATGCAAATAGAAACTCAATTACAGGAAGATTTTCCACTTGTCACAAATAATTGTATCCCTCTCAGCAACATTTGAAGTCCACACAAGGGCAAGATTGTCTGCTCTTGTTGACCACAGACAGGAACTGAACAGAACAGATTTTTTTTACAAGATTTCTTTCTGGAAAGTATTATAATCAGAACTACCAGCACAAATGACATGCAAAAGTTTCTCCAATGATTATTTTGCTTCACTCATTCCTTATCTGGCACTTTCACATTGCCTTTTTGATAGGTTAGTATGCAATGGATCTCTGATCACGATTACTAGGGCTGTCAGTAAACTAGCCATAAGTTTTATGTGATAAATTATGTGCGGCTACTTTTGAGTTGGGATTCCTTTGCTGACGTTAAGATTTAGACTAAAACAAAACCACTTCGGAATGTCAGCATTTAGATACAATACAAGACTGTTAGATGTACACAGTGCAGCAAACTAAAGTCTCTACCTCAGTGCTGTATTTGACAGTACATGAAAAAGTATTAGATCCTCTCCTACTCTTGCACAGACCAATTGAGCATGGCCTGGGGGTAAGTGCTGAAAAGATATGTCAGCCAATGTTACTGGAGTCTGCAGTCCCAATGTACTCTGGAGTAAAGCCAGGCTGAGTCTCCCTCCCCCACCTCCCTCCCTGTCCGCTTTGGCGTACACATAACTGTGAAAGCTCTCTTTTAAAAGGAATCACAGAGAAGACTACAACTAACAAAATAAAGCCAAAGTCTCATAAAAGGTCGATTAAAATGATGCAACAGTGAGAATTTTACAAAATGACTGTCCAAAGGAAGGGAATATAAATTGACCCAACTTCCCTAGGCTCACAGGCTTTGAAGTTTCTGTGATACTGTTGCCATCTATAAAAGAGTTTATTTATAACCTGCATGTCTTATTTCTTTTCCCACCATATCAACAGGCTTTCAAGATTTTTTGGAACTGGAGCTGCAAAAGCTGTTTTAAAACCCTGTCAAGCTTTGCTACCCCCCTGAGGAGTCCAACCATCAAACAGTCTGTTTGCTATGACAGGCCTTCATATGAAAGTATTCAGGGAACTGACAGCCCTGGTGCCAGCGGCATTGTAACTGAAAGTGGAGTTTAACTCTAAAAAAATAACATTAGCAAATCAACTTATAATTGGCTTCCCCTTTTCTCAGTCCTTTCTGTGAGTTCTCATCAATGACAGTGCTAAGAAAATAAACCATGGCACCTTCCATGGAGAAACACATTAATTAACCTTTGGAAAAACTATATTCCTTGCTTTGTGGTGAAAAAAATTAAACTTTCTAGTTCTATTTGCTATAAAGATGAATATTGCTGCTTTTGATTGAATTTTATTCAGTTGCGTCATTTTCAAAACGAATGCAAGCTGGACAGACTTGTATCATGATACAGAGAGGATGCATCAAATGCAGACTATTTTAAATTGTCTTGTTACAGCTTAATTCTCCCCCCCTTAAAGTACTAACAAAGAATGACAGAAATTCCAGAGGACAATCATTCATTGCTCAGGCAAAAGGCACACAATTTACTGATTATTCAACAGTCCTTTGGCAAGGAAAACATTCACTAATTTATAACAATACCGTGTAAACAATTTCAGAGTGAAAGAATGCATGGCCAGAGATTGTGGGATATAATTTATCTCCCAGAAACGGTCTGACCTTAAAACTCATGACCAACAAATTCTCAAGTGAGTTATGATCACCACCATAAGTGCGATATAAATCTCACCCTACTATGTGTCATCACATACTTTGTTTTTAGCTTACCTCTTATAATAATGAGAATGAGAAGACTTATAAGAACTTTAACATATAAATAAGAAGATAACTCAGGGTTCAGGAAATTTTATTGCACTATTGTTTCAAGCAGCACTTTGAGTGCTGCTGAAACCAGTCCACACTTCCACTATCATTGAAATGGGGATAAATAATTGGGGTTTGTATATTAAAAGCCAATTAAGCTAATTGGAAAGTGGAGGATCTAACCCAATAAAGCAGTGCAATTTTAAATGCCTTGCCTCACCAGTATTCAAAGACACAAATGAGTTAAAATTTACAATATTGGAAGACTTTAATTAATTATTTTCCAGGTTCGCAGAAAGGAATTGTAAAAATTTAAAATAAATTTTTACTTTACCCTGTTGAATTGTGAATGGAACAAATGTTTTGTTGGTCAGAGATGCTGGGTGTGAGTCATTAGCTGAGTGGTGGCATTCTTAACTTTGAGTTAAAAAGTGGAAGATTTGAACTTCGATCCAGACAATTTTAGCAAGTGGATACTCATGCCACTGTGAACTCCCAGAAGATCGTCATTAGGATCTGCTTGTGTACGGTTAGCCCTCTTTGATGTACATGATGGGGGAGTGCATAGTAGGTGGAATTCTCCCATGTTGAGACTAAGTGTTCCCACTGGCAGGAAAACCGGTGTGAATCACGCTGCCAATGCAGCATTGTTCACAAGTCGTCCTGTCTGGCACCCATGGGAAACACACAGTCCTTCAGTTCCAGTTATGGCTGCAATCGGAAACCATCTCAATTAGCAACAAGCAGGAGAGCAGCTTAAACACATTCCTTCCACACCCCACAGTCACATCACCAGGGAAGATGGCTGCAAGGAGGCCAGCCCCACACTTCCTGGATGAGGATGTGGACCTCATATTTTTTTTTAGAGCAACACAGCACGGGAAACAGGCCCTTCGGCCCAACGAGCCCGCGCCGCCGTCATAACTATATAGTAACAATTCCTTTATCCTATTCTAATTTTAGGTTATTCCTAATATGAAAGAATCTCAATGTAGGGACAATTTGTTTCCCAATCAGCCTAAGAGCGAATTTTTGGGATGTGGGAGGAAACCGGAGCGCCCGGAGAAAACCCGGAGAAAACTCCCCGCAACCACGGGGAGAACGCGCAAACTCCCGCAGACACCGGCCCAATTCCAAGTGTCTGCACAGCTACAGCGATAGTCACTGAGCTGTCATGTTGCCCTTCAGATGGTCCAGATAAAGCACTCATTTACGACATGAAGCACCAGGCAACCCATGAATCAACATCCAAGAGCTGTCCTCGCACCACCTGCCGAATGCATGCTCCTTGTTGGTCAAGTATGGACCGAATTTCCTGTGGAAAAAAAGCCATAGTTAAACAGTCCTACTATATCCCTCTATCTGCATACCGCTCATGTGGCTGTCCAAGAGACCCTTAAACAGCCCTAGCATGCCTGCTCCCACCACCACCTTACTCGGCACTTATTGGACACCACTGAGATGAGGAGGGCCACTCTATTACCCAGGATAAGCCCACAGACTCTCTGCTAACATAGTCGCAAAAGCTTGAGGGGTGGTAGCTGAAGCTGTCACGGTTGACCTGGAGGAACACAATGCAATGCAACAAGGAAATTAACAACCTCCTCAGAGGTGCAAGAATGAGGTCCCACTCATTCTCCCGTGGATTCATCTCCAAGGCTAACACAGCCATGTTACAATAAGCACTTCGGGCCTTGCACCCATGGTTTTCTACTGCACATGTAGTCTGGCAACTTCTCTAAATGCCAGCGCCTGCTGTAGATCAGGGTTCTACAGTATTGCTTTCTTCTTATCCCCTCTTCGGTTTGATGGGTAGCTGGCACCTGGACCTTTGCGGCAGCCATCTCGTCTTCTGGATCCACGTCTTGTGGTGAAGGATTGTGCCTGGGCTGGTACTGGTGCTCTCACAACTTCCTGTTTGCCTCAGTGCCAATGATCAGAGCCATCGCTATCTGAAAGGGATCCAGCCATAAATCCATCCTCAGTCTGTAAGGATGTAAAATTGAGGGCCAGAAAAGAGTGAGTGAAAGAAAGAGAGAGATAATTCACAATGTTATCCATCTTTTCACTCGAACTTCCTTCTTCACCCCTACATGGTGCAGTAGCTGGAGAGTGACTAACCCCAACATCTCCTCTGTGCAACTATGCATTACAGCAGCTGCTGTCCACATCACCCAGCCTGTTCAGTGAGGCCTTTGCCCCTGGTCGCCTCTTCTTGCATCACTGAAGATACTGGAAGGAGGCCAGCCCCATCCACCCTCACTTTGCAGCAGCTATGGGATACTTTAGGATATGCTGGAGGTGGTGAAAACTGAAGGTTCCCTTGAAGAGGAGATTTTTTGAGGAACACTGTGCTGCATTGAGTGACACTCAATCAGAGTTTCCATCGCTGTGTGACCCAGCAGGTTTCCAGGGGTGTTACTATCACCCAGGAGGTTAAGGATAAGAGATGAGGCAGCAGTTGCTATGCAGGGGCAGCGAGCATCATCTTTTAGAATCTTCCCCTGTATGTCTCAGCGATGATGCTGTTTCTGTCATGTGGTTACTTGGCAACACTTCTTTCAGCTGCTACTGGGCACCTGATCTTTGTGTGTGCACTCACCTTTCTGATTCCCCTCTATCATCTGGTGTGGGACTATGAATGAATGGAGTTCCATCTGGTATCCAACATCTGGCGCACATGTAGGTTTGAAGAGAGAGAGGTTCTGGGGTCAGTGATTACTCGTTGTTTGTATAGGGAGTTAGGACACTGAGTTGGGGGACTCTGCATGAGGACAGGACCATGCTAGACTGTGAGGGGTTAACAGGTCCAGATATGCAGGGGTCCAGGTGTCTCCTGAGCATTGTTCCTATGGAGTCAGAAGGTCAGAGTTGAGATTGGACACAGAGAGCAATCAACACTTTTAACATCCAATTGCCTGAAACTGGCAATTGTTAGCTGCAACTTTTTCAAAGAGTCAATGGAAACAATCAGGCAAGGCTTCCCCAGCTCGGGGGACCTCCAGAGGTTACTCCCTTTCCCTACAACTCACATTTCAGTTGTTACCATTGAAACAAAAATTCTCTCTAAGGAAGACCAAATGTTTAAAATTGAGCACTCACCTCCTCAGATGCCTTGCTGCCAGACCCCTGCTTTTAAATAGTAATGCCAAACTACACTCATATGACATCTGGCAGAGGGGATGAGTGAATATCACATAGCCGCTGCATCTGCATCAGTCTGCTAATAACATTCAAATGAAAGGGTTGGTATAATTATCAGGTTTCCTGATTGTGGCCGCGTGCATCGGTCAGGTGAATCCCAATAGCCTTGATGCCTGTCATACTTCCTCTTGCCTTCTCTCACATGCTTTTCACCTCCTTCATGAACACTCTGTATTCAGTCTGGTTCTCAATTTTATTTGCTGACACTTTGTCATAAAAACACTATTTCTTCTTTATCTTAAGTTCTATCTCTTTTGTCATCCAGGGAGCTTTGGTTTGCTCAACCTTCCCCTTTCGGGACAAGATACCCTGACTGTGCCCAGACAATCTATTCATTGTTTAGATGCCATTTTCCTGCCAATCTTTGACCTCTCACACTCTCTTACACGTTTGATAAGGTCCCCTATGCATGTTTGATAAGGTCCCCCATGCAAGGCTTCTGGAGAAGGTGAGAGGGCATGGGATCCAAGGGGCTTTAGCCTCGTGGATCCAGAACTGGCTTGCCGGCAGAAGGCAGAGAGTGGTTGTGGATGGGTCTTGTTCTGCATGGAGGTCGGTAACCAGTGGAGTGCCCAGGGATCTGTTCTGGGACCCCTGCTGTTTGTCATTTTCATAAATGACCTGGATGAGGAAGTGGAGGGATGGGTTAGTAAGTTCGCCGACGATACAAAGGTCAGTGGTGTTGTGGATGGTTTGGAGGGATGCCAAAAGTTGCAGCGGGACATAGACAGGATGCAAGACTGGGCGGAGAAGTGGCAGATGGACTTCAACATGGATAAATGTGTAGTGGTCCATTTTGGCAGGAATACTGGGATGAAGGAGTACAATATAAGGGGTAGGAGTCTTAGCTGTGTTGTAGAGCAGAAGGATCTCGGGGTCCGGTTCCATAGGACTCTTAAATCGGCCTCGCAGGTGGAGGAAGTGGTCAAGAAGGCGTACGGTGTACTGGCCTTCATTAATCGAGGAATAGAGTTTAGGAGTCAGGAGGTAATGATGCAGCTCTATAAGACTCTTGTCAGACACCAGGTGGAGTATTGTGCGCAGTTCTGGTCGCCTCATTATAGGAAGGATGTAGAGGCTATTGAGAGGGTTCAGAGGAGATTTACAAGGATGCTGCCTGGATTGGGAGGCAGGCCTTATGAAGATAGGTTGAGGAAGCTGGGACTCTTCTCACTGAAGAGACGTAGGTTGAGAGGCGACCTGATAGAGGTTTATAAAATGTTGAGAGGAATAGATAGGGTGGATTCTCAGAGACTATTTCCCCGAGCTGAAATGGTCACTACGAGAGGACATAGATTTAAGATGCAGAGAAGCAAATACAAAGGAGATGTCAGGGGTAAGTTTTTCACTCAGAGGATGGTGAGTGAATGGAACTGACTGCTGTTGGAGGTGGTTGAGACAAACTCACTGGGGTCTTTTAAAAGACTTCTGAATGAGTATATGGAAAAGAATAGGGTAGGGGGTTATAGATGGGTCTGTGGATTGGTAGATGTGATCGGCGCAACTCGTGGGCCGAAGGGCCTGTTTGTGCTGTATTGTTCTATGTTCTATGTACAGTTAACTCTTGCTCTTGCAATGTCTCGCTGTACGTGGCCCATTGCTCCTTTCATGCCTCTCCCTATTAGTTACTGTTTGTGTCCTCTCTCGCTGTTAATGTCCTTTCTGCTCTTCTCGCACTTTCTTACTTTTGATTTTCTCTCTGTCCCTGTTGCAGTTTACTACTAATAATCTCCTTTCTGCTCCTCTCATACATTGTCATTATTAAAGAATCCGTTGCTCCTCTTGTATTTACTTGCTCTTATATTATGTATATTCCAAGTAGCTCTGTTCACTGGAAAATGCCCCATTTCTGTTACATTCCTGAGAAAACATAAAAAGACCTTGGAAAAGCAACCTCAAGATGGTTTATCCCTTGAACTGAGGTGTCAATAGATTCGATTTTTGTTGATTTTATTTATTATTGTCACATGTATTAACATACAATGAAAAGTATTTTTTCTTGCATGTTATACATTCAAAGCATTCTGTGCATAGAGAAGGGAAGGAGAGAGTGCAGAACGTGGTGTTACAGTCATAGCTAGGGTGTAAAGATAGATCAACTTAGTGCAAGGTAGATCCATTCAGAAGTCTGATGGCAGCATGGAAGAAGCTGGGGCGATTCTCCCAAAAAAATTCTAAGTGTTGAATTTAAGGAAAACTAGAGTAATTCACAATGCTCTTTTTACCAGTGGGAGTTCAGAGAAGAATTTCCCACACTCTGTGCAATGTAGAGGCCACCAGTATGAATATCATTACACTTCAAGGGATAGAGCCTGTTCACACTGGAGAGGCTGAAATTACAGACCTCTGCGCATGTGCAATGGCCCCAAAATGTCAGCCATTTGTTTGCTGGCCAGCTTGATTGATGGCCAGCCCACGATTGCTGCACAGCCTAATCACAGCATCCTATCCATTTGTGGGCCCCTGAGCACCCCCGTCCCTGCTTGCACCGCTCTCCAATCTTCCCCCTTCCCTGCAGTGATGACGATTTCCCCCCGCTCAACCTTCCCCCGCAGGCACACCCCACCTCCAGATGACCCCCCCCGCCCCAAAATCGGGTGACCACATGCCCGCCACAATTGCTGACCTCCCTCCAAACCCAACCTGATTCCAACGCAGAATGGCAGTGGAACCCCCCTCTATTGATTTACCCCTAAGCCCTGCCTCCAGCAGGCCCCATTTCCTATCCCCCACCACGAATAGGCCCATCCCCTTGGCAGGTACAGTGTGTGATATCAGATCTTTGTATCTTTTTCCTGAACGGTGAAAAAGAATACGTAGCATCCTTGATTAGGCTGACTGTTTTTCCGAGGCGGTGGGAAGTATAGACAGTATAGGCAGCGTCAATGGATGGGAGGCTGATTTGAGTGATGGACTGGACTTCATTCATGACTCTTTGTAGTTTCTTGTGGTCTTGGACAGAGCAGGAGCCAGACTAAGCTGTGATACAACCAGAAAGAATGCTTTCTATGGTGCATCTGTAAATGTTGAGAATTGTAGCAGATATGCCAAATTTCCTTAGTCTCCTGAGAAAGTAGAAGTACTGGTAGGACAACTCTCCAAATCATCTCCTCAGGTGACCCAATGCTTTAATGCTATACTCAGTAAACATATCCTGAAGCAGCAGATACTATTTTGTCAGTCTGTTTGCTCGTTAGAATATTTATATGAACTATTTTTCCTTTCCTTGGTAATTTGTTCAAAACTATTGCTTTCATTTGGTACCAAGACTTTTCCTCTATATTTTTTACATTGATTCCAGATAAAGTTGAGACAGATATTTCTGTAATTGGGATCTCACTGAGGGTTTTCTTTAATCACAAATGCCTCCAACTTAATTAGTCAACTGTCTCGTGGGTTTGTTTCACTTTAAATTCTGGTTTGGTTTAGTTATTTACTGTAAATTATTTGCACCATCAATATCAGACACTACCTTCTGTTTTCAGTGTATGCTGTTCCATTTCTTCACAGACTGAAATATTGATTAACCACATGGAATTTATGAGCATTTGTGGGGTTTGTGGTTCAAGGCGGCTGAAGTTATGAGATAATTTTATTAAAGTGATGCATAATTCTTCTGCAGTCATTATTTTGGCTTTTCTCTTAAAAAAGCTTCCAGAAACGCCCTTAATTTTAAAAGAAGCTGTACATCAGTTTGCTGAAAAAAACTGTGAAACAAAAAAAAAAGGTCCTTCCAAGGCATTCTGGGGAGTCTTGGAATCTGGTAGTTGTTCCATCATATTTCCAAGGATAGCAGCAAAGGAAGGGTCAGGATCTTACAACATGGGTGGCATGATGGCACAGTGGTTAGCACTGCTGCCTCACAGTGTCATAGACATGGATTTGATTCTGGCCTTGATTGACCGTCTGTGTGAAGTTTACATGTTGTTCCTGTGTCTGCATGGATTTCCTCTGGGTGCTCCGGTTTCCTCCCACAGTTCAAAGATGTGCAGGATTGTGGCCATGCTGAATTGACCCTTGGTGTCCAAAAATACGGAGGTTAAATGGATTAACCATGTAAATATGTGGGATTATGGAGATGGGGCTCTTTCAGAGAGACTCAATGGGCCGAATGGCTTCCTTCTGCACTGTAGGATTCTATGGTAATACTTCAAGTTTGTCTTTTTTGAGGGATCTGACATTTTTTTCATTCTGGGGCTGACCAAAATAAGTGGTTGAGGGTCTGGGCTAAAATCTCTTACAATGATGACCACTGAAGGCAGTTGCAGTTCAAAATACTTTCAGGGGAAGACCTAATACCCCTTGTAGACAGGGGTAGAATGACTCCCCACTTTTCCAATTCCTTGGTTGATTGAAACAGGCCTTTCTTTAAAGAGAATTAATTTGCTAAGTGATGAGTGTTTAACTGTTTAAGTATTGTCAATAAAATTCACATGCACACACACAGACAGGCTTTCTTGTAAGTTTTTATAAGAAAAGCATAGTGTATTTAATACACATGATCTAAAAGAAAATGCTCTGATTCTCATTCACACTTGCATTCAAGATTTCACACATACAGAAGCAAGTTACAGAGAGGAAAGATAGGTTAACTTGTGTAAGTGTCCCAAAAGGTCACTTGTATGTGGATTGATGATTTGGATGGTTTCAGATTGGGCTGATGGCTTTTCCAGAGTCTGCATCAAGATAATTTAAAGATGTTGATGGATGATTTCTACCTTTTTTCTGGGGTCAGCAGATATGGGGTTGAATCTAAAGATCCTGCCTGTAGTGTCAGACAGCAGGCGGTGCACAATTTTTCAGGATGGCTGGACCAAAAGCACACTTAGATCTTTCTATTCTTATATTCAGACAAACTTCCTTTCTTCTTCAGGCTGGCTTGGACAAAAGCGATTTCTTAAAACACAAATCTTGGACCATCTTTAAAGCTTTTGAAATATTGTCATTCAGCCTTTTTACTTAAATCGTGCTTTTAAATCACTCAAGAAGTAATTTTTGATTTAAAACAAGGCTTTTCAAATATGTTTCTTCCTCTGTCAAGTCATTTTTCTGCAACCATTGAGGGCAGTTTTGTGAGCATCTAGTGGCATCATGGGCACTTACGGTGCAAATGAAAGGAATTCCCACTGATCCTGGATCTAGCTGGGCAATGTCAGCTGAATGTATCCTGGCATTTACGTTAGGAGGCACATCTCCACACGGATTTTTAGCTTATTTATCTTTTGCTATGCATGTGTCAGTCTACAGATTCAAATGTTTACCCTGAGAAAGTAACATAGAATTACTCCCAGCTTATTTTTTCACAGTAATGACAGTTTTATCCTGCAACATATTTCATTCAGATGAAGGATTTTCTTTTAGATTTGACTTTAGAAAATTTTATTAAGTGACACTATAGGCTTTAAGATGTTTTCTTGTTGGTTTTTTTAAAATACTTGTTGTTGAAGAACTATGTATTCCACAACAGTTGATAAAGCCTGTGATGTCATGATACTTTTGAAATTCTGCCAATTATTAGATTATAATACCGTCATGACAATTTTAAAAACAAATTTGAATGGTTGCAGTGAATTAAATTTTGATATTTTTGAACTGCTGTTTTGGTTTTTAACTGTGCTCTGCTGTTGTAACATTTCTTTACTGAACTGGGAAGGGAAACCATTCACATATTGGAGTGTACACATTTATAAAACTAAATCTAGCTGTGTGGAAGAATTTACAGTTATCCATGATGACAAACCTTTGTACTTAACTTCTGTAGACTATGCAATATATTTTGGTATGGTTTATTTCAAGATAGCAATCTTATCATAGTTTTCTTCATCTATTTTACACATCTTGCACTAAAACACCTAACCATTAAAAATGGAAGACTAAAGATTTGTTTTTGACCCTGTTATAATTCACTCAAACCACTTTTTCCTGTCACCAATACCCTGTATTGATACCAAAAGGAGAACCCACTCTTGCCTTTGCCACAAATAGTGGCAGCACCATCAGTTCCTCAACAGATAAAACTGACACTGGATCTGGTGAAGAGCTTGCCAGTCTTGGCAAAACACATAATTGCGGACAAAAAGAGACTCTGTATTGCCAAAAGTTAAAAAGAGCGTCATGCAAGAGTGGCAGTTTGGGAAATCAGTTGTTAAAACCCTAACAAAATAGAAGGTCAGAAATAATCTGTGAAGACAGGGTATTATTGTCAGTGGGAGGGAGGGGATGCAGATTTATAGTCCCACCCTAAGAGAGATAGCTGCTGTTACAAGATTGCATGATTCTCAACCAGGTCAAAGTAGAATAACAGCTTTAGCCAGGAGTTATGCGTTGGCCGGGCATTAACAAGGAAATAGAAAAAATGGTTAGAAAGGATGCCTTAGTTGCATAGCTCTAAAGGCTTTACCAACACTGATGAATTTGCATCCATGGAAGTAGCTTGGCTGACCGTGGACAAAGCTATATGTAGATATTGCTGTACCACATATGAATCATATGTTTCTTATGCAAGTAGGCACACATTCCAAGTGGTTAGATGTGCAGCTGATGAAGTCTACAACAGCCACTGCCATCATTGACAAGTTAAAGTAGATCTTGCCATCCACAGCATTCCAGAAGTGGTGGTGATGAATTATGGCACATCATTCATGATGGAAGAATTCCAAAAATTTCTCAAGTCAATAGCATTCGTCATATGAGGTTGGCATCTTACCACCCAGCATCAAATGGGCGGGCAGAGCATGCAGTACAAGCATTTAAATTGTCAGTGAAAAAATAGGTGAACTGACTCTTTCCCTTATGCAAGCCAGTTTTCTATTATCATATAACATTACTCCAAATGTTACCACAGAGGTCATGCCAGCCATTTTACTGGTGAGACACTGTTTAAGAACATGATTGGACATGATATTCCTGAATTTGGTAGGGAGCGTGGAGAGTACGCAAGCCTCTCAGAAGAAAATTCATGATTCAAGAAGGAAAAACAGAATGTCTAAAGTGGAGTCATGGTTAGAAACTTTGCAAGAATTTAGCAACACCAATTATTAATCCAACCGATTTATTTGATAGTAAAACAGCGAGCTTTCAACACTCTTGTGTCTTCCTCAGGCAAGTGCAGTGTTCTGGTATGGAGACCAGAACACTGCACTTGCCTGAGGAAGACACAAGAGTGTTGAAAGCTCGCTTTTTTACTATCAAATAAATCGGTTGGATTAATAATTGGTGTTGCTAAATTCTTACTGAGTTCTTACCACCCCAATCCAACGCCGGCATCTTTACATCACAGAAACTTTGCAGCAGGTCCGGCATGGGTAGCTGCTAAATTGTGAAAAGAACAGGACTGGTCTCCTACGTTTTGGAGATATGAAACTGTCAGCTCTGAAAACATGTGGACCTCTAAGGAAGAGAACAGGGATGAACACATCGGATCAACAGACAATCCCTGCAGATAGTTCAAGATGCCAGGATTGATTACTGGGATTTTGGGTGATAAAATGGAACTGAGCGACTGATGATTGAGGAGATTGAGGATGCAGAAACTGCCAAAGAAACACTAGATCTTGGATTAATGAGACTCCCTCTTTTGTCTGTCCAGTCTGACCTTTTATATTTAGAAGAGACTGCCACCAAACTTAGGTGTTCTACCAGAGCCTGGGAGTTTCTGGACCAATTAAATCTTTAATGAGTTTTCCATGATTCTTTCTGAAATCTTTTTTATTTGAAGCCTAATGTGTGCCATATGATTCCTATTCTTTATTCCTTTGTTTTAGGGGGAAGGAGTTCTGTATTGTGGCCCTTTAAGGGTGGTTATTTCCAGAGGGCAACATGATGGGCGAGGACCCAATGGATTGTCCCAGCAAGAAGCTGAGTCAACTAGCAGGAAGGCACATGCCACAGGTCAAGGAGTAACTCACAATTGAAGCCAGGGAGTTGAGTAGAGCAGTTGCATTTGTGACCTAGTCAGACCTTGTGTATGTATAATTTCTTTCATTGGCAATAAAGTGTTTTGTGGTTAAAGTCACTTTGAATCACTCTCAGTCAATTACAAGAAGCTACTGGTGAGCTCCATTCTCAAACTGTTGAAGTCCATCTGGTATAGGTATATCCAGATGCTGTTGGGGAGGGAATACCAGGATTTTGATTCAATGACAGTGAAAGAGTGGTGATATAGACCAAAGTTAGGATAGTGCATGACTTTGATGGGAACATACAAGTTGTGGTGTTCTCATGTCCTGTTGCCCTTGCAGAGGTTGCAGCTTTGGAAAGTGCTGTCAAAGATGTTTTATGAGCTGCTGCTGTACATCTTGCAGATGCCATATACTGAAGGATGCAAATGAGGTGGATAGGGTGATAACCGAGTGGGTTCTGAATATTGTTGAATGTCTTGAGGCGATTGGAACTTTACATATCCAAGAAAGTATTCCATTAAGCTCCTCATGTGTGTTTGCAAATGGTGGACTAGCTTTGGGAAATCAAGAGGTGAGTCACTCACCACATCATACCCAGCTTCTTATCCTTGTAACCACAAATGTTAATTTGATTAGGTTACTGGTTGATGGTGATCTCCATGATGCTGCGAGATTGAGTAATATTGTTAAAGGCAGGTGGTTAGCATCTCTTTTTTTGGAGACCGTCGCTATCTGACAACACTAGAGAAAAATAATCTGGCAATTACATGACAGTCAGTTTAATTCAATGGTTGGAAACTTCTAGAAACAATAATCCAAGAGAAAATTAATGGCCACTTAGACAAGTATAGGCTAATTAAGAAGAACCAACATAGATTTGCTTATGGCTAATCAAGTTTGATTATATTACGCAAATGGTGTGTATGGAGTTTCAAAAGGCATTTGGCAAAGTATCACAACATAGGATTGTAAGCAAAATTGAATCGCATGGGATGAGGGATAGCTGCAGCATGGATACGAAACTGGCTAAGGAATAGAAAATAGAGACTTAGGAGAATGGTTAATTCCAAACCTTCATCACCCCCTAGTCTTCATCCATTTTCTTTATATTCATATTTTTTACATTCATATGGGCATACTACTCCACCTACCCCCAATTCTTTGATAACATTTATTACAGTGGAGTCTCATATTAAAACTGTTTTAAATCTCCATACTCACATTCCTCAAACAATCTATAAAGATCATTCATAAAAGCATTAATAGGCTTACCGGATTGCTGGACCCTTTTGTTAAATTTGGCCCTTTCTAGAATATTATTCCTCCTCAGGTTAAGAATACATATCAAATGCTTTTAAGAGATCTTCAAACTTATAAAATACTTTGGGTTCTATTTTATCATTTTGATTCTAAATTCTGGGAGTGTTTCAGGTCCGACTTTTAGACACGTTCTCAGGCGTCCCTGTACGCATTCTGACTGAAAAAAATATCAGGGATCCTGAAACACGCTACACAAGCCTATGGGTGAGGGTTAAGTGCCTGAAACCCTGCAGCTCCAATCGGCACTTCCAACTGCACACGTGCAGAAAAAAAATGATAGAACATCGTGTCCCTGCCATATTCGTCCCGGGATAACGCCTTCCCCTGACCCCCACAGACATTGCCCACTCCCACAATACTACTGATCCTCTTATCCCTCCATCCTGCCATATCCAGACCGATTGTGGCCACCTCACACACACACACACACGGCTGGAATGCAGATGGCCCTCCAGGGTTGGCAGGGTCAGGTGTTGCCAGAGCTCCTGCAATTGACTGCAGAAGCACTGGGGGCCCACTGGAACCCCAAGGGAGGAGGAAGGATGCAAGCCCATGCCAGAGCCATTCAACCAGGAGACTGTGGCTGTGGTGACACCTTTTGACTCCCCCTTTCCTGACACCAGGACATCTAGGGGCACTGAGATGAAAAGGGTTTCATGGAAACATCCCAGACACTTGGAAATAAGCCAGGGTCCTTAAGGTCCATGGATCCAGATAATGCCCATCATGCGTGTCACAGGAATGGGGTGAGGTAGGCAGCTGGCCCTTCCACCGCTGCTGTATGTTCTGGGGAATCACTGGGACATAGTAGGCCAGATACTGACAAGTCGGTGGGCCCAGTGAGTGGTGAGATTTCTGGATCACTCTCTGGTGAGCATGACACATCTGCTGATGTACATAGGGTGGTGGAGTGTAGTTGTACTGAGATCGCACAGTGCAGAGTTGCACTAGTTGGAAAGATATTTAAGTACCTTAACTTTCTTGTTTGCAAGTTTTTATGTTAGAACATCTGATTTAAACACCTTTATTGCAGTTAAATGTTTTTTCACTACCCACCTGTGACTGATTTGTCCTGAACAGGAATCCTCTTCCATTTATGATCGCCGGAGCGATGCTTCATGTTGATGTCAGTTGGACAGACCCTTAATGCTGTGCCACTGAGAAAAGGAAGCCATTGGTTCCCAGACCCCATGAGTGAACCCCTTCTGTCCCCCACCCCATACGCCCCAGGGTCCTGTCTGGGGATTTCAGATCCCTTACCTACCACACATGGGCTCAGAAGCTCAGAAGCCATATAAGGAGCTCAGATGGAATCTGACTAGTTTGAACTAGGGCATCATCATAATGGTTCTTAGCGAGCCATCATCACCCTCCTGCCTGCCAAAAATCTCACTAATACAGTACTCAGACCCACCAACTGGTAAGACAATGTTGCAGGATATAGAAAGAACTTTGGATGGGGAGCATAGGATGAAACCCATAGACACAAACCCCTAGCAACTGAACTGCTTGGTGGTCATGGCCTCCCTCTCGTGCCTCATTTGGGCTGCCAGCCCTCCAGCGCCTGGTTGGTGTTCCTTGGTGTGCTCTTTCCTTCTCTTCCTCCTGTCCCTGGAGTCACTGGAGGGGCAGTGGGGGGTGGATTTTCCTGGTCCACTAGCTCCCGTGAGTATTACGATGGCCCACAGGCAAGCTGGTTTTGTGCTGGTCACCAAACACATTGCTGCCCCCTCAGGCTGCACTGCCAGTCCCAATTGAGTTGACATTAAATATAACTATGGGTCTTACAGCCTGAATCAAATACCCTTCACTTTTCACTCATCTCCTCAGCCTGATCTGAACCAGGAGGGCTTTCATACAGATCCTCACAAGCATGGACCTAGCATGTTGGATCTTAAAAATCAAAGAAATATCACCAACCCCCTTAGTAACGAGAGGCATCCTCCAAGCTACATCACTCAGGTATGAGATCTATTAGATCTGACACCCCATTCGGGTTTCCCCTCCCTCAGACCCCCTACACATAGTTTCTCCTCCCCCACAGACTGCCGACTTAACCCTTCTCTTGCTTCTCAGATCCTTCACTCAGGCAATTTTAGGCCACATAAATTGGTAGTGTCAACATTTAAAAATGATACCCCAGTATGATCTGGATTATGATGTGATAAGTTGGATCAGCAAATTTGCTGATACAAAGATTGGAGGTGTAGTGGACAGTGAGGAAAATTTTCAAAGCTTGCAGAGTGACCTGGACCAACTAGAAAAATGGAAAATGGAATTTAATGTAGACAAGTGTGAGATGTTGCACTTTGGAAGGACAAACCAAAGTAAACTTACAAGCTAAATGGTAGGACTCAAGTGCAGTTGAACAGAGGAATCTGGGAATTCTGGTACAGAATTCCCTAAAAGTGATGTCACGGGTGGATAGAGACGTAAACGATGCTTTTGGTAGATTGGCCTTTATAAATTGAGTATAAAAGTTGGAGTATTATGGTAAAGTTATATAAGGCACGAGGCTGAATTTAAAATATTGTGTACAGTTTTGGTCACCTAGTTACAGGAAAGATGTAAATAAGGTTGAAAGAGTACAGAGAAAGTTCACAACCATGTTCCTGGGATTTGAGAAGCTGTGTTACAAAGAAAGATTGAATAAATTAGGACTTTATTCCCTGAAGCATAGAAGAAAGATGGGAGATTTGATAGATGTGTAAGATTTTGATAGGTATAGATGGAATGAATGCAAGCAGGCTTTTTCCACTGAGGCTAGGAGAGAAAAAAACTAGACGGCATGGGTTAAAGATGAAAGGAGAAAAATTTAAAGGAATATTAGGGGGCATGCTTCACGCAGCAAGTGATGGGAGTGTGAAATGAGCTGCCGGGTATAGTGGTAAATGCGGGATCACTTAACATTTAAGAAAAGCTTGGACCAGGTACATGGATAAGTGGGGTGTGGAGGGATATTGTCCAAGTGCAGGTCAGTGGGTCTAGGCAAAAAATGGTTTGGCACAGACAAGAAGGGCCAAAAAGCCTGTTCCTGAACTGTAATTTTCTATGGTATCAGAACAGGGCTGGCTGGCACCTTGTCCACAAAACCTATCCCACCTGGTAGGCATTGCTAATGCCAGCAGGAAACTTCTAAATTTCTCACTGGCATCGGCACTTAGTCCCAGTTCAGGAGAATTGTGGCCATAGTCATTACTACCCAGAGCAGCTGGGTGGTGTCAACACCTTGTTGTGGCTCGACACTGGCAGCGATCATCCCATGGCTGGTAAAGAGGACTGGCTCCTTATTCCTGACATGTTCCTAGTGTTTTCAGACTATTTTATCCTGTGCTCAAACTTGGTTATGTATTTCTTAAATACTACAAAACTGTTGCACACTGCTTTGCCTTCAAATTATTTTAATAATCTTTCCACTTGCTTCCCTTTAACTATCGAGTATTTTTAGCCACTTTTGTCCTTTCTTTCTTTTGGGCTGTCCCGCGGTTGTCATGTGCACAAGGTAACAGGATAGGTGGACAAAGTGGTTAAGAAAGCAAATATACACTTACTTTTATTACCCTAGATGAAGAGTTTAAGAGCAGGGAGGTTATGTGGGAAGTAAATAAAACATTGGTTAGGCCACAGCTAAGGTATTGTGTGCAGTTCTGGATTCCACAATATTGACTGAGTTCTCCAGCCCCTCTTGCCCCAAAACTGGACAATCCCGCCTGAGGTCAATGGATCTTTCCATGGTCTGCTGTCCCTCACCCACTACAATTCAGTGATGGTGAAATGGAAATAATTGTCCCTCTAGGAGATGTAATAATCTTACTGAGGATAGGTTTCTGCCACCAATCACCTCTATTTATAATGTGTTCAAAATGTCATTCAGAGGATACAAAGTGC
Source organism: Sphyrna mokarran (assembly GCA_024679065.1). Lineage (NCBI taxonomy): Eukaryota > Metazoa > Chordata > Chondrichthyes > Carcharhiniformes > Carcharhinidae > Sphyrna > Sphyrna mokarran. Next base: position 82,754,951 of record JAGIQG010000002.1, read on the forward strand.
AAATCGTCCCAAAGTTTGTTGACTGCCAGCCTACATGGAGCTAGCTGGTTTTAACCTTTCACTCATAGCTCCTTCCCTATTGGGGAGTCTCCATTTGCCTAATTGAGGAGCTCATATCTAATAAGACTCATAGGGAGGTCCATTGATGATCCCCATGGCCATCATAATATCCAACCCTACCCCCAATTCTGTTTCCTCCCCCGCATGGGGTGGGGTATATTTTCCATTGTTTAGCTATCAGCCTGGGGTCAATTGGAGACAGGATCAGATCGGAGAGTGTGATGTGGATTGGTGGCATTCACTTCTGAAGGAAGGCTGTAAAGTCATTGATGCTGATTCTTCCTCAAGTCCCAATTCAGAGGGGGTGCCGGTTCTTGGAATCCATGTCCTCGTCACCCAGAGAGGCTGGCGTGGGGCCGACATCTAATCATGACTCAACACTGGCATTGGTCGTCCCTATGACTGGTAATAAGGCCTGTTCTGGCAGAGGCTCTCTACCCCTGACATGGTCCAAGTGTTTTCAGATAATTTACCTTGCACTTAGACCTTCCTCCATTAATATCCCAGGGTCCCAATCGAGGCCATCCCCAAAGTTCCTCACATGGACGAGGGTTGCCAATTTTGAACATTCTTTTTGTCCTTACAGAATCATAGTTCTTGTTCTCTTCTTGAGACACCATCCTCCCCACCATGTTTGGAATCTATCCCAAGCCTCCATCCCATTAAAAATTCCACTGGGGTGATTCCTATCATTGTGTGAGGGGTAGTTTTGTAGTCAAATAAAAATCACGCCAGTTTAGTCTCTAATAGTCGCTGCAGATTGCTTATCACAGAATCTCTGCAGTGCAGAAGGAGACCTGAACTGACACCTGACGGAGCATCTTACCCAGGCTTTCTCCCACACCTATCCCTGTAACCTCGTACATTTACCAAAGCAAATCTATCAAACCGACACATCTTGGGACACTAAGGGGAAATCAACCATAGCCAATTCACCTAACAGGCACATCTATGGACTGTGGGAGGAAACAGGAGACTCAGAGGAAACCCATAAAGGTGGGGGCGAATGTGTAAGCTCCGCACAGACAATCACCCAAAGCTAGAATTGAACTCAGGTTCCCTGGTGCTGAGAGGCAGTAATGCTACCTAACATGCCACTATGCTGCCCCTTCATTTTGAGCTTAAAAGTCTGCATCATTCATTCAGCCAATCCAATAGATGAATAGATGATGGGGTGCTTTCCTCTTGTGTTTTATTCCATTGAAAGCACGAAGGTCTGAAACTCAGTGCTAGTAAAAGCATTGTCAGAAACCAGGTATTCCATGTGAGTAGAATCCTTAGAACATAGAACATTACAGCGCAGAACAGGCCCTTCGGCCTTCGATGTTGCGCCAACCAATTGAGAAAAAGCAATGACCCTCTAACGTAAACCATTCCCTTTTCATCCATAAACCTATCTACTGACCACTTAAGCGCCACCAAACTCAGCACATCTACAACTGCTGCAGGCAGGGCATTCCATACCCTTGCCACCCTCTGGCATCCATCCTATAAATACCACCCCTTAATTTAAAGCTATGTCCCTCGTGCTAGCTTTCTCCATCCGAGAAAAAAGGCTATCACTGTCCACCCTGTCTAATCCTCTGATCATCTTAAATGCCTCAATAAGGTCTCCTCTTAGCCGCCTTCTTTCTAATGAAAACAACCTCAGATCCCTCAGCCTCTCTTCATAAGACCTTCCCTCTATACCAGACAACATTCTGGTAAACCTCCTCTGCACCCTCTCCAATGCCTCCACATCTTTCTTATAATGTGGCGACCAGAGCTGTGCACAATACTCCAAGTGTGGCCGCACCAGAGTTTTGTACATTTGCAACATGATGTCGCGGCTCCGAAATTCAATCCTCCGACCAATAAAAGCCAAGACTCCGTATGCCTTCTTAACAATCTTATCAACTTGATTGCCAACTTTCAGGGATCTATGCACATATACACCGAGATCCCTCCTTGTTGTAATCTCAATGATAGGATGGAAAGTGGTGAAACCCATGCAATATATCTCCAAACATTTGGAGTGTACGTTGACCATTATTAAGAACATGGACTGCAAAAGCGGCTTGGCAAAGTTGACATGCACTCTCACCCAGAGCTTACCAAACCGCTCCCATAGATGTAGAGAGGCTGAGTGGGGCTGTGTTTGATTTTCTTGACATGACTCTTACTGTCTGACAAGTCAGTGATGTCTGCATCAAGGCTGGGCCACTATACATAGCCCTTGGCTAGCATTTTGACCTTTGAAATCCAAGGGTGGCTATGGTGTAATTCCATTTGTATCAGACGGCATCCTGAGTAAGGGATAACTATGGCCATAGGATGATGTAATCTGACCTCATCTGTCTTCATCCAGTTGTGCTTCATTCAGCTGTCCTCTGAATCCTCCATGTAATATTGTTTTTTTAATGTAGACAGGACAGGGTCCTTTTGCAGCCAGCCCTTGATTTGCCTTGCAGATACTAAATAAGAATTCATCCCAACCTCTTCCACAGCTTGTAGCAAAGCTGGGTTTATGAGTGATATAATAAGTCTCTCAACAGGTTAAAGTCCAACAGGTTTATTTGGTAGCACAAGCGATTAGCTTTCGGAGCGCTGCCCCTTCATCAGGTGAGTGGGAGTTCTGTTCACAAACAGAGCATATAAAGACACAATTCGGTTTACAAAATAATGGTTGGAATGCAAATCTTTACACATAATCAGGTCTTAAAGGTATAGACAATGTGAGCGAAGAGAGTTAAGCACAGGTTAAAGAGATGTGCATTATCTCCAGCCAGGACAGTTAATGAGATTTTGCAAGCTCAGGCAAATCATGAGGGTTACAGATAATGTGACATGAACCCAAGATTCCAATTGAAGCCGTCCTCATGTTTGCAGAGCTTGGCTATCAGTCTCTGCTTAGAGACTCTGTGTTGTCATGTGTCATGAAGGCTGCCTTGGAGTTCGCTTACCCAAAGATCAGAGGCTAAATGCCTGTAAGTGATGGCCGACAGCTTCATCATCAGCATTAGCTATCCAGGTCTTGGGGTAGTGCTTGAAGAGATGTTCATAAGCTGCCAGTAACAAATCATAATGCTGTATCTGAGCAGACACAATGGGGGAAGGTATTGCCTTGTCTTTTTTGGAGAGTCTTAGCAGTGGTTTGTGATAATCTTCTATGATGTGAATACACTGGACATACTGATGGAATTTTTTTAACGCCGAAGACCACTGCCAAACCCTATTTCTCAACCTGGGAGTATCTCTGCTCAGCTTGCATACACAATAGATTTCCCTGTTCCATCCCTCCAGCGATGTTTCAATACTGCCCCACAACCAAAAGAGGGGTTGAGGGGTTGCATGTCAAAATGGCCAATATATTAGAGGACAGAAGTTGTTCTGTTGAAAGCCTTCAGCTGTAATCCCTCCCAAAACCACCTTTGATGTTTCCGTAGTAAGTATGCAGGAGGCCAGCAAAGAAACTAAATTAGCAATGAACTTCCCATAATAATTCATTAATCCCAAGAAGAATTTCAATTCTGTGGGGGTTCATTGGAGTTGGCACCTCTTAATGGCCCTCAAATGTATTACATGTTAATTGTTGTGTACTTTTGAGAAGGCTCATCCAATTCAAGTTGGAGGTGCACATGCCTCATGTCCAATCACCAAAATGTTTGGCCCCTAGATAACTTGATGTACAAGTCTTCGATCTGGAACATGGGCTATCAGTCAAATTTAGAAAATCCTATTGACAGTGAGCTTATCTCCACAAATGTGGACTGACTTAAATAGTTTAAGGACAGGAAAAACAGATGCCGTCCATTCTGCAATATGTTTGGTCTTTTTAATGCCATCTTCTCCAGGCATTCCAGTTTCAACTCTACTTTTTCCAATTGGGAATATGGAATTGATCTTGCTCTAAAATACTTGGGTGTAGTATTGAGATCTATATAAATCTTAGCTGTGGCTTCCCTTTTTTTCTAAGGCCTTCTTGGAAGACTTTGGAGTCCTTATTGATGACTTTGTAGAGATCCTCACACCCATCTAAAGGATGTCCAACCAGTTCCGTCTGATATGTTGGAACAAATGACCCCATAAGACTAGGTCCTTGTCCCTGTGCAATAATAACTGGAAATTGAAGTGACTGCCTGTAAGTCATTAAAGTTCCATGGTGCCCTTTATCTGCATTGGTTTCTCCCCATGTAGGGCCAGTTTGCCCTTCGTGTATTCCAAGTTTAGGAGCTGAAATCCAGCCCAAAGGAAATTATGACTCTGCTTCCTGATAATGGAGGCCATAACCTCCATATCCATTTCCATTTTTAATGGGTGGCCATTTACTAACAATTCCACCAATATGGAGGCAACCTTTGTCATGGAGATGAAATTTAATTGCGTTGTCCTATTTCTGGTTTGGGCATACTTGCAAGGTATGGCTTGGCCCTTTTTCAAAACAGTAGACATTTTGACTGTTTTTATATCTTAGTTTTGGTTATGGTCTTCTGCAGCATTTGCAATAACCTACTGTCTAGTATCTACAACCTTCTGGAATATACTGCCTAAAGACTTGAAGGTTTTGCTTGACCTTCCTTGACGGCCTGATGATGTGAATCAGGCCCCACTGCTGTAAGGGAGATATTTTACCGATACTGTCATTTTCAGTTGAAGGATGGAGACCTTTCCCTCCAGTTGGAGGACACTACTATCTAACACTCTGTAGTTTTTGAAATTGTTTCCTGATTGAGCAATTATAATGGCCTTCTTCAGACCCAAATTAGTTCTGACAATATTTTTTTGGACTGTCTGTTAAATCTACAGACTAGCCTATTTCACAACATATCATTCAGGGATGGCCAAATCCACAGTGCTCTGCCAATTTTCACAACCTGGTCAGAAATTCAGTGACATTTCCCGGGGTTCACCCTGCCATGCTAAAGCATATCACTGGAGTATTATGGAAGGTTTCATGTCATTATAGGCTATTAAATTAAATACATTAAACATTTTGGAGTCAGAAGTATCTGGTTGGGTCAGGCTTTTTATTACACTGAATGTTAAGACCTTGCAGCTGTCAACAGGATCACTTTTTGCCGCTTATTCCCCTCAATATTGTTTGCCAGAGAAAAGTAATACATGCACTCTGTGTATTGAGCCCAGTCTTTTGTGCTTGCATTATAGGCTTTCACTTTAAGGAAAGAGTCTTTTTTTCCAGAGGATTACTTAACTCAACATTGTCTCAACATTCTCCAGAGGGAAGAAGAAATTCACTTTGCACCTCATCACAAGGTAATAACCTTATTGAGGCTAATTTTCTGTCACCAATCATTCTTTATTTACAGGGTGTTTGAAATGCCACAAATTAGCTACAGAGTACAGGTCAACCCTGAGTTTATTGACCGCTGGCCTGAATGGAGCCAGCTGGTTTTGAACTCCCTGCTGCTCCTTCCCTACTGGACAAGGCTTCACTTGCCTAATAGGGGAACTTATATTCTAAGAGGCCCGCCGGGGATCCATTCATGCTTCCTTGTGGCCATCATAACAGGAAGGATACATTAGCATTGGAAAGGGTGCAGAGGAGATTTACTAGTATGTTGCCTGGGTTGGAGAGTTTTAGTTATGAAGAGAGATTGGATAGACTGGGATTGTTTTCCTTGAAACTAGGGAGACTGAAGGGGGACACGATGGAGATGTGTAATATTTTAAGGGGCATAGATAGGACGAAGCTTTACCCCTTGATGGCATAGATTTAAAGTAAGGGCAGGAGGTTTTGAGAGGATTTGAGGAAAAACCTTTTCACCCAAAGAATGGTGCAAATCTAGAACTCGCTACCTGAAAGGACAGTGGAAACAAAGACCGTAATGACATTTAAAAAGTATTTAGATGTGCTCTTGAGATGCCAAGGCATACAAAGCAATAGGGTAGATGTTGGAAAATGGAATTCAAATATTTTGGTCGTTTGTCTTTGGCACAGATGTGATGGGCTAAAGGACCTTTTTCTGTCCTGTATACTTGTATGACTATGACTCTAACTTTAACTTTAATTTGCTCAGTGATTGCCTTTGCAAACATGAATGATTCATCATTAGGTTACCACAAAAGCAACAACCCTCGTGCCCTCCCCTCCTCCCTGCCCCCATGAATAGCCAAATTCTGTTAAGTAACGCAGAGGTTTCCCCAGTTAACCATGCATCTCCAACTTCAGAAAGAACGACAGAGTCACAGGTACAAATGATGGGCAGGCAGATATCCCTGACTGAACCAATGTAATGACGGTGTGCTAGTCCCGCAAAAACATGTGCATTGGATTCATTTCTAAAATTGGTGAACAGAAGAAAATATGGTCCCTTATGACCCCTGACATGAGTTCCTAATTATAGCAGGGTTGTCAGATATTTGCCTAAAAAGATGGGGTTGAGGCATGCGGGGGAGGAATATGTGGGGGGGGGGGGGGGGGAATTGGGTGGAATCAGTCAATAAATCCCCTCAAGCTTTCCGATAATTTCCAGTTCTGTACTACCTTCTAGACGTGGCTTCAGCAAAGGCCCATCATTGATTGGCTGATTACTCATCAGCTAGAGAAAGGCATTTGATGTAAATAAGAGCCTAGAGGAGAGATTCAGATAAGGAGAATTGAGTTCTGAAAGAAGTTAATGTGACATTGCTATAATTTCCAAAAAACAACCTTCATACTTTGACTTTTGCCCCAACTCCAAACAAATGGAAAGAATGTTCAATGCGCCATAGTTGATTTCTAATTTCCTATTCAACAGGAAATGCAGTATCATTCTTACTGCTCAGATCTGTGTACTGCACAAGGTTAAATCAGATGGTCTCAAGGGAATCATATCAGCTTCTTTTCTACTTTGAGCAACATTCTTGACATTATATAATCATCTCAGTGTCACATTAAAATTCATTGAGATGTTGATGAAAGAATTATAAAGAGAGCCAAATTGTCTCAAGGCTGTTAGCTTGCAACTGGATCTTTGATTTTTAGTCTCTTCCAAGTGTAGTTATTCAACATATCAAAATGTAGTTATACTTGTCACCAGAATCCAGAGTTTGATTATAAGATTGCTCTATAAAAAATGTGGTTGACAGCTGAAACAGCTCATCTAAAATATGAAATATATGTTTGAATCAACATTGCTTCAAACAGCTACAGAGATCAAAATGCAACTGTCTTCTCAGTACTTTGTAAGAACGATTGATTCCTCATGTCTGAAAATATAGTAAATGTTTAATGTTGCAAAAATGTAAGAAAAATTTATGCCAGTCTTTTGTTTTAAAAAGAAGGAAAATTAGATCAGTTAATCTGACTGATTTTCTGAAAGGAAATTAATAGAACATATAGTTTGTGATGTTGCAAGTATATTATATTACATTTTCTTAATTAAGTTATATATAGTCAGTAGGAAATTTCATTAGTAATAATAGAAGGCATTTTAAAAATGCCTTAAGATTTATGAAATTAATTGGATCAGTATTTCAGTAATTACTGCGTTAACTCTTTCACCTTTGAATTTAATCGTCTAATATCCAAAACTATTTTTACGACTTGGAACAAGTATACACGAGTATGGTTTGCCTGTATTTTCTGAATGTTCTATATGTATTTACTTTCTTTACCCCTTTGAAAAGTAGACATCTATCCCAACTACTATGGCTAGTGAAAATGTAATCACTATAAATACCAGGTACTGTCGACTAGACAATCCAATAATCAGGATTTATTCTCTCAGTACAAAAAAGATTCATTTGAGTTTACCGCTGAAGGAAACAAAACTGTCATATGCTCTAAAATGTCTGAGGTAGAAGGTTGTTTTAGTTAATGAATTTAATTAATATATTAATGAATTTGTGTTTTTTTTAAATTTAACTATCAGTGAATGAAAAAAATATATTTAAATGGAAAAAGTACGGCTGGAATCTTACTACTGTTCACATTGGCAGTGAACGGAGATTTGGCTAGTTGCCAGATTTGCTAACCTCGTTGCTGCAGGAGCATGCTGTGAATGGTAGGTAAAATTGCACCCACTATATCGCTCAAGCTACCTAAATAAACTAAAAGACAGATTGGGGCTTAATTTTAACAAAAATAGTAAAACGTTTGCTAAGTAGAATGAACTAATAAGAAGAACTTGCATTTATAGCATTTTTTAAAGCACATCCACAGAGCTTTCAATCAAAGTATGAGTTCTGAAGTTGTGATGACCAGGTGAATGGAATGAATTGGCTTCCCTTTTTATTCAACCTTGCCTCGCTTGGCTGCGACAAAGATTTGTTTAAAGTTCATTCCACCTTGGACACTTTTTCCATTCCAACTGTATTTGCTTTGCAATAACATAGAAACACAGAAGATAGGAGCAGGAAGAGGCCATTTGGCCCTTTGAATCTGCTCTGTCATTCATTACAATATGGCTGATCATATAACTCAATAGCCTAATCCTGCTTTCTCACCATGATATTTGATCTGATTCACCTCAAGTGTTATGTCCAGTCGTCTTTTGAATATATTCAATGTTTTAGCATCAACTATTTCCTGTGGTAATGAATTCCACAGGCTCACCACTCCATAGGTGAAGAAATGTCTCCTCACTTTCATCCTAATTGGCTACCCCAATCCTCAGGTTGTGACCCATGAACCTGAACTCTCCCACCATTGGGAACTTTTGCCCTGCATCTAATCTGTCTACTCCTGTTAGGATTTTATAGGCCTCGATGAGATTCCCCTTCAAAATAATCCTAACCGAGTCAATCTCTCCTCATAAGTCCTTCCATCCCCAGGATCAACCTGGTAAATCTTTGCTGCACTCCCTCGAGAGCAAGAATATCCTTCCTCAGTGAAACCAAAACTGCGCACAATATTCTATGTGTGGTCTCACAAAGATCGGTATAATTGCAATAACACATCCTTACTCCTGTACTCAAAACCTATCGCAATTAAGGCCAACATACCATTTGCCTTCATAATTACCTTTAGCAACTGAGGCACAAGGACAACCATGTCCCACTACACACTTCCCTCTCCCAATTTACAGTCATTCAGGTATTAATCTGTCTCTTTGTTTTTGCTTCCAAAGTGAATAACCTCACATTTATCCAAATTGTAAGGAGCCACTCAAACCAGATTTTTGTGAGTTAAAGAAATAATAGCTTTATTAGTCAGTAAAACTGGAGGAGATATAATGAAAGGTGCAACATACATTCACACAAATCAGAAAAGCAATTGAAGAATCCAAATAAAATTTCAAAAGAGTATGCAAAAGAGTATAGCTGGTGCTAAGTTGCAGCAGTCTCTTAGGTGATATCAATAGAACTCTGCAGCTGACATTGGCAGTTTCACAAATTATTACAGACACACATTGTTTGTCCCTACAGGGAGAGATGACCTGCTTGTATGTGGAGAAGTGGCTGTCCTTTTGTCCTTGTTGTTGGCTTCTCCCTAGTATAACACATGTCCAGATAGAGAGATATAGCAGGATAGCCTGCTTATCTTTGCAGAGATGAATTAGTGCACTGAACTTCTTCTTGTTTCTGCCTGTTGCTAAGTTAACAAGCAACATTTTCTCAGCAAAAGACAGAGTGAACTTATTGCTTTTCTATTCCTCTGCTGCAGTTCACACTAGTCTTAGGAGCCAGTTGGAATTTATTACTGTGTACTCCTGGGAGGGAGAATACGCATGTCTTGTATCCAAAGGCCATTCTGCTTTCATCAGAAACCTCTTGACACATTCTGAGATATAGATCAACGAGAGACGGGGTTTTGTATGTCTGATGAGATATAGCTGGCTGGCAGACAGTTTCCATTCTCTTCACAAATATGGAAGATTAAAGACCAGCTTTTTGCATTTTCCACGTCTTCCTTTCAAGTGTCTTTGTTTAAAATGAGCTTTGACACATCCTCTGCTGTGAAAGTCAATGTCATCTCAGGACAGATACGTCTGTACGATACATGCAGCAATTTTTCTAAAAGTTACTTAATAATATCAGCTATCTTTTGTTCAGTGTCTTGTATTTATTTAAAACAAAACACACGTCTTCTTCAACCAGTTCAACATGTTTGTGGCAAAATTGTAGAATGTAGGTTACTCTCTAATGTTCAGTTGGCTTTCATGACAAAGTGTGGCTACTGGTGTTCTCTAGGCAGATAGAGCAGCTGATTTGTGCATGGCAGGCTCCCACATACAGTAAATGCTGAACTAAATAACCTCTGGGTGTCAGGGAGGGGGCAGGATTCAATAATGCTGGATATCAGGGAGAGACGGCAAGATTCATGGTGTGGTTTGTATAATGAGGCAAGCAGGTAGGAAATGGAGAGTTCTATCCCCCTGATCTGCAAGGGGCACAGCCAAAGATAGGACACCCCTTCTCTCCCCCATTCTTTCCTGCCCTTTGCTTTTGTGGGAAAACTGTTTTCAATCTGTCCAGCTGCCCACACCAACAGTTTAATGGAGTCAGCTGCTTATTATTAGCGTCAGTTGACCTCATAACAAGGCAAGTTGACACTTGATTATTCAAATATGGCAGGTGGGCTGCCAATTTCAACAGCCACCGATCCTCTGTATAATGGGGGTGAGCTAGCAGATGGGCCAAATTGGCCAAATTCTGGGTGAAGCAGGAAACATGGCTCCAAAACAGGGAACAAGTACATCACATAAAAAAAAGTTGTGCAATGAAAACATGAATAATATGATTCAAGGAAAATCTGTTTTAGTTTTGCCAAATTCCCACAGTCAGATATTGTTTCTTCCAGTTGTCCGGACCTGCACCAAATCCTGCCCACTGGACTTCCTGCTGGTTGATGTGGGAGCATAATGAGAATCGAGAGCAGCCAATCTCAGCCAAGATGCTTGTTATCCCCCATGCAGCAGGCAAGGACAATCTCAATTGTCTGATCCCCGGTGAGAATCCTGTTTATGTCGTAACATCTGATTCATGATTCCTGCCAGGGACTAGCGGCCCCGCAGAATTCCCCCAAGTAATGAGTCTTTTAAAAAATTCTTTGTGAGCTGGAGGGAGTTGTGATAATCCTAAGAGCCCCTTTAATGTTCTATTAGAAAAGAAATCGGCTGTCTTTACCTAGCCTGGCCTACATGTGACTCCAGAGCCACAGCAATGTGGTTGACTCTCAACTGCTCTTGGGCAACTAGGAATGGGCAATAAATATCAGCAGTTCCCCATGTCCCATGAATGAACAAAATATAGAAACTTAGAATGCTGGGCTTTCCTCCTGTGATCATGGTTGCCTACACTCATCATCTAAACTATTAATTGTTAAAGGTTGTTTCCATGGGTCCCTAGCAGCATTTGCCTAAATTCTATCCTGATTATTGTCGAGTAAAGGGTTAACATCCAAATCACAATAATGCTGATGCAATAAAGATCGCATGACTGAGACATAAGAGCGATGGAAGGAAGAGAGGCTCCCTTAGTTATGGTGATGGGGATTGAGAGTATTAAATTCAAGCACCAACCTCACATTGACTCCCTCTCCAGTTAAGACCGGTTGCTCATCTCTTACCAGAAAGATGCATAAGTTGTTAATTATTTTGTGCAAAATGATAATTTGTAAAATTTACCAACAATCAAGATTGGTTGAATGCACAATTGAGAATTATGTCTAGAAAAGGCAAAAATACCAACAGAAGGATTGAGGATAGCTGTGGGGAAACAAAGAACAAAACAGCATGGGAAACAGACCCTTCGGCCCAATGAGCTCGCGCCGCCACCCCGATGTTTCCACATCTACCCGTGATCCCTGTCTATGTTTATAGATCTATGGATTAAAAACCAAATTTGAGACAATTTAGGGAGAATTTGTTTTGCCAATTAGCCTAACAGCACATCTTTGGGATGTGGGAGGAAACCGGAGCACCCGGAGAAAACCCACGCAAGCACGGGAGAATGCGCAAACTCCCACAGACACAGGCCCAAATCCATGTATCTGCACAGCACAGCAATAGTCACTGAGCTGTCGTGTTGCCCATCAAATTGTCCAGGTCAAGCGTACACTAACGACGTGAAGCACTAGGATACTCTCGAAAAAAATCCAAGAGCAGCCCTCTCACAACCCATCGCGTGTATGCCCCTCGTTAGACAACAAGGTGGACCAAAGCACCTGTAGGATAAAAACAAGTACATCAATATCATCATCTATTTATACACTTCCTAGGGACTCCCAAGGCTCATGATCCCTATTTTAAATCAGTTTTCTATACCCCTCCATTCCCATTCTGTTCATGTGCCCATTTAAGTATTTCTTAAATAACTCCAGAGTGCCTGCCTCCACCACTTTACTTGGCAGCGCATTCCATACCCCCACCACACTCTGTGAAAAAATTCCCTTTAGCATCCAAATTATAGCTTACCTCCCTCACCCTAAGCCCGTGACCCCTTGTGCTATTCGAGTCGATCCTAGGAAAAAGCTTAACCTTGTTTACTCTATCTATACCCCTCATAATCTTGTACACCTCTATTAGATCTTCTCTAAGTCTACGTCTTTCTAAGGAAAACAGTCCCAATTTGCCTAACATCTCCTCGTAACTCAGACCTTCCATACCAGGCAGCATCCTGGTAAACCTCCTCTGCACTCTCCCCAGAGTCTCCACGTCCTTCCGGTAGTAAGGCGACCAGAACTGGATGCAGTATTCCAAATGAGGTCTAACCAACGTTTTATACAACTGCAACATTAAAGGCCAGTTCTTGTACTCTATACCCCTTCCTATAAAGGCTAGCATACTATATGCTTTCTTCACAACCTTCTCCACTTGCTCTGCCACTTTCAGAGACTTGTTCACCTGCACCCCCAGGTCCCTCTGCATTTCTATACTTTTAATAGGTCTACCCTTTACCATATACCTCCCCCCTACATTCTTTCTCCTGAAATGCATCACCTCACATTTATCAGGATTGAATTCCATCTGCCCAAGCTACCAGCCTATCTATGTCCTGCTGTATCACCTGACAATGCTCCTCAATATCCACAAGTCCAGCCATCTTTGTAACATCTGCAAACTTGCTGATCACTCCACTTACTCCCTCTTCCAAGTCATTTATACATATTACAAGTAGAAGAGGTCCCAGTACTGAGCCTTGCGGTACACCACTAGTGACCGACCTCCAGCTAGAAAAACACCCTTCCGCTATTACTCTCTGTCTCCTATTACCAAGCCAGTTACTTATCCATCTAGCTACCTGTCCTTGTATTGTCATGATTCCCCAGGACGACAATGGACTTTTAGCTGATCAAATGAGAGTCTGAGCCTTGATCTTCCAGGTAGTAAGACTTTATTCTCCAGTGCAAAAGAACAAATCCGGGATGTCCGCAACAATCCAATGAGCCATTCACTCACAGTCTTTTTATGCCTGCCATAATGATTTACTCTGATATTCCTAATCTCTTCCTCAAGGTCATTCTCCTCAACCACCATTGTTGTCAAGCCCACTAGTTATCTACCTTGCTTCGGATTGGCCCCTATTTGGTGCATTACTCACTTCATGAAACCATTGTGGTTACAGTCTCTGCCCTTGTTCAAATGTTCCTGCTTCTGCAACAGTTGTGGCTTAACGCAATCAACTTATGTCAAATAGAAAAGGTGACATATTCACTTCATTCTGCCCTTCCTGATCATAGTTAAGTTGAATAACTGATCAACAACCATTGTTTCCCTTACGTTCATCTATTCTAAATAACAACCACACTAATCATACCACATTAGTCAGCATACTTTGGTCACATTAGCTAGAGTTGATTAACGTGCTGATCTCGTCATACTTTACATACGGACCTTAGTTACAAGTTTTTGTGAGAGTTTGCGTAATTACAAACTTTGTAAGAATTTATTCTCTCACATGTTCCCCCTTTGAGACTATCTTTTAGTCTCACAGAAATGGTAATTCTCTAAATGTCATTCTACATAATCACGTTCATCTTTTGCCTTTACATATTTCCATTGTTTTACAAATAATGTGAAGGAGCCAAGTGTTTTGGTCAAGAGACAATGTTCCCATTCTAACTTTATCATAGCCTGTTCACTAATGTTCTGCTTGAGTCGCTCCCCCAGATTACCTGCGGCGAACAGTCATCAGCCAAAAACCCTCCCACACTTGTCCAGGGAAGGAAAAAGACTGATCACTGTGTACAGACTAAGTTCCTAGGCCTCAATAGAGTGCTGTCAGGGTGTCAGCACTTCTGCCGGATGGTTCCTTGGGGGTGCCGTGTTGCAGGGTAAGGAATCTAGGCATCAATTATAGTCATCGTAAATCCATTCAGTGGGGGTAGTTTGACATTTCCCCACTCCTGCGTTTCTTTTTCGAGAGGTTGATCATTACTCGTTTACATTATCATCTGTCGCACCATCAATCTGATAAAGAGAGATCTTAGGGCTGGCAAAAAACAGCAAAACATTAGTCCCATGATGACCACTGTTACTGCTGCTACAACTCCTGCTTTAGCAAACCATAGTCCCCATCTTCCCAGCACATTGTCTAGCCAGCTCCAGACCCTATAATCAAATCCAGCATTTTCATGCACCTCTTTTCTCAAGTTCTGCAACTTAGTCAGAGCCTTGGTAAATATTCCCTCCGCGTTGGTATTATTGGGGATAAACATGCAACACTGATCACCAAACATGATACACACGCCACCTTTTTCTGCTAGCAATCAATCCAATGCTTGTCGGTTTTACCAGGTCATTTGGCTGGTTGCATCTAATTGTTCACCTAGTGCAGAGAGCGCATCATTAGTGTAATTGATAAATCTTTGTTGATTGTATAATTAATCCATTCAGTGTTTTTGTTAGGAGTAACCCAAACCAATATCGACTCAAACCCAGCAGCTATTTCACTCCTGGCTTTGAATTCATTGGGGATTCCTCGGGGCTGTTCAATTACATCCAGTCTTACTCCTGGGTCAGGAGTATATGACCTTTTCATCCTTTGGAACCTTTTCTCATGATCTATTGGCAATATGACAATACTTTGTGCCAGCATAACCCGGGCACATAGCCCAATCCAATCTGGAGGTAATTTCACCATTAATCCCTTCTTGGGGTCACATAGCCACCATAAGTCAGCTAACTGTTTTTTCTGCAAATCCAGTACTCGCTGCGGGGGGGGTGGGGGGGATTCCTCCTCTTTTTGGGATGTATAAACTACGGATATCAGGTATATCCCAGACCCTCTCACATTCTCCCGTATAATTTCCTACGTTAGTTCCCTCACTGTATTCTCTCCAACAGCAATCTTGGATCTGCAGTCTGGGCTTTATCCTCCACTCTTTTGGGGCTGCATCCATTACTGTTTCTGGCCACTTTGGACACCTATGGGCCAAATTATATGTGTCTTTCCCTACTCCAGCATACAAATTGACATTTAGACATTGTTCCATTACAGAGTTCCTTACAAGCGGATCCTGAGCAGTTTATCATTTGAACGGTGACTGTTTGATTTCCTATAGTGTATGCATATGGATATGTTATGTATTTCCTGCTGCAATTTTCTTTCTTCCAGTTATCTTGCCAGGTTCTACATTCTCCTGATCCCCACGGTATGTCAAAACCTGAATACGAGGTCTTCCTGCTGCACAAACTATGCATTCCTCTGGCCTGTGTATTTGGCCCACTTCCACCACTCATTCCCTTGTGCCTTTTCCCAAATTGTATTCATGTCCATTGATCTTTTGTAATTCATCCACTTTGGCAGTTTGCTACCAGCCTTTTCTCTAAGTGTCTTGTCCCTTCCCTCTCTTAACTTTTTACCTAAGGATTCTGGTTTCTGTACTTCTAACCCTATCATTCTCCCATTTCTTCTTAGCCTTAGCTGTGGGTTTCCTATACTTCCCTTGTCATGGGTTGAAAAAATCCTGGATTGTGATGGTCTCCAAGTCCCAGGTGGGGAAGGAGGCCTCCACTCTCCCTCCTCATCTCCCGTCCCTTGGCCAGGGGCATCATGCTGGACATGATATCATGGATCAAATATATAATCATCTTCGCTATTCTCCGCCTCTGCATTCTTAATCTGATTCACATCCAGGAAGACCCTCCCCTACCTCTCCCTCTTCCTCACCACCACTTCTACCCAGACCTTCGGGGTTTTCGGCTTCCCTAGCATCCCCTACTCCCGGTGCTGTTTTGGTACAATGATTTAAGTGATACCATAGTGTACTGCCTTCTACTTGCAAAGCCGTAGGCAAAATTCTGGTGACTTCAAATGGACCTTCTCTTCTGGGTTCATCCCAGCGCCTTCTGAACTTTCTGATGTATACTTCATCTCTGGGTTTGATCTGGTGCTCCGCTGCCGGATTCTCTTCCTCCTTGGCTTTCTCCTGTTCCAATATAGTTCTGTGTATAACAGTTAATTGCTATATATATTCCTTCATACTTTGATCTAGACATTCTAGAGTGGGACCACCTGATCCCCTAATATCTCTACTGGCGTTCTAGCCTTATTTGTTATCATTTGTATCCTTGAACTATCGCTGTAAACCTTGTCGTTTAGCTCATCTGAATTTGGTACTATAGTTATTATTATGCGATATACTGTTTTTCCTTGGTTGATCCCCTGCTTACTCTCCTACTGCACTTTTCTTGCTATCGCCTGTACTTCTAACCGGGGTCCCGATATCCACTTCCCTGTTTTCCCTTTTCCCGGCACTAATCTCTTTTTCTTGCTAAAGGGTATTATGCTTTTACCTGTTCGTCTATGTGTATTAGGGCCCTACATGGTCTGGGTTCTTTTATTATTCTATTAATGTTTCTGCTACCGTTTCACTTGTCCAATTTCTGCTTATTATTCCCTCCCAGTTTACATACAGCCACTCGTTTCTTACTTTGTCCAAATTTAGCTATATGTGTAATTTTTCTCAACAGAGCCTCTTCTTCACCCTCATGCCACTCCCTAACTCCTCCTCCAACCCTTTTCACTAGTTCTTAAAAAATGTGTACTGACACCACTGCTCAGAAAATCTATTATTGCAGTTTCTCTAAGTGGTTCGTCATTATTCTGAATACGTCCCAACTCCCACATTTACCATCAATCTCTGCACCGCTATCTCGGACCACTTATCACAGGCTGGTCCCTCACAGCCCCTTGTCGCACTTTAACTAATCGTCCCCTCCTTTTCTACCAATTTGCACTTCGGTAACCCTAATTACTGTATTAGGCAGGAGAGCAGTCTCTCACAGACCTCTCCTCCTCCCGGTTGACGTCTTTTACCCGGGGTCTTGGGTAGGTTCGGACTGGCAGGCCTTCCTACACTAACTCTCCTTGGGCAAGTTGTATCCTGGAATCCCGCTCCAAACTGCTCGACTAGGCTAGTTGCATTGATTAGTGTTTGACTTTTGTTGCTTCTCACTTTTACCTATTCACAGACAATACAGCATTCGCAGCACGCTTTGCATGCAAAACTCTACCCTTCAGATCGGACTCAGTCTCTCAAAGTATTTTGCACAGTTTAATTTTATCTACGCAGGATATCTTTTGGGTTGGGGAGATCTAGGACCGGTAGAGAACCGGGCGTAGCGGGTCCCGAGATCCCTTTTTCTGACAACAAGGATTTGTATGCAATGCAAATCTGCTTACCTTGCTGCCAGAATGCCAGCTTTGGGATTATCAGCCCCCACCATACCACTGTCTCCCCGGCTCCCTCCGGGCTTCGCTTTTCCCAGGCGATCTCACACCAACCCTGCTCGCAGCGTCAATTTTTGTCGCGGTTCCCCAGGATGACAACGAACCTTTAGCTGATCAACTGAGAATCTGAGCCTTGATCTTCCAGGTAGTAAGACTTTATTCTCCAGTGCAAGAGAAGAAAGCCGGGATGTCCGGAACAATCCAATGAGCCATTCACTCAGTCTTTTTATGCCTGCCATAATGATTTACTCTGACATTCCATATTTCTTCCTCAAGGTCGTTCTCCTCAACCACCATATTTGTCAAGCCCACTAGTTATCTACCTTGCTTCGGATTGGCCCCTAGTTGGTGCATTACCCACTTCATGAAACCATTGTGGTTACAGTCTCTGCCCTTGTTCAAATGTTCCTGCTTCTGCAACAGTTGTGGCTTAACTCAATCAACTTACGTCAAATAGAAAAGGTGACATATTCACTTCATTCTGCCCTTCCTGATCATATTTAAGTTGAATAACTGATCAACAACCATTGTTTCCCTTACGTTCACCCATTCTAAATAACTACCACACTAATCATACCACATTAGTCAGCATACTTTGGTCACATTAGCTAGAGTTGACTAGCGTGCTGATCTCGTCATACTTTACATACGGACCTTAGTTACAAGTTTTTGTAAGAGTTTGCGTAATTACAAACTTTGTAAGAATTTATTCTCTCAGTATCCTATGAGCCTTGACCTTCTCAACTAACCTCCCATGAGGGACTTTATCAAACGCCTTACTAAAATCCATATAGACGACATCAACGGCTCACCCTTCGTCCACCGTTTTCGTCACCTCCTCAAAAAATTCTACCACATTTGTAAGGCATGACCTCCCCTTAACAAATCCATGCTGCGTATCCCTAGTCAGATCGCAAAGCTCTAAGTGCCTATACATCCTATCTCTAAGAATCCCCTCCAACAGCTTCCCTACCACTGACGTCAAACTCACTGGTCTATAATTTCCAGGATTATCCCTACTACCCTTTTTAAACAACGGTACAACATTAGCTATTCTCCAGTCCTCTGGAACCTCACCTGTGTCCAAAGAAGAGACAAAGATTTGCGTCAGAGGCCCAGCAATTTCACCTCGCACCTCCCTATGCAGCCTGGGATAAATGCCATCAGGCCCTGGAGATTTATCAGTTTTAATGCTACCTAGAAGCTCTAACACTTCCTCCCTTGGTATGGATATTTCCCTCAACTGGTCCATGGCTCCCTCAGACAGGAGCTGTCAACAAGCCCCTCTCCTTCGTGAATACCGACGCAAAGTATTCATTCGGGATCTCTGCCATTCCCTCTGGCTCTAAGCACAGTTCCCCTCCTCTGTTCCTAAGAGGTCCAATTTTTCCTCTAACCACCTTTTTATTCCTAACATAGGAGTAAAAAGATTTTATTCTGATTAATTTATTAATCATTTCTAAGCATTGCCATGATTTAAACAAATTCTACTGTTATTGTAATTTATTTCTTAAATCCTCAGCCTATAGGAAAAGATATTTTTTCCAGTGTGACCTTAAACCCAACATACGTATGTTCTCACCAAAGCCCAGGGCCACCTGCTGCATTTGTGCTGTGGGAGTGTGCCAGACAGGACTGAATATTTTCAGGCCTAACTTTATTCATTTTTGGATTAGGGCCATCACTGGTTTTACTGAAAAGTTGAAATATTTTTGTAAACCAAAAAACAAAGCAGGAATAATAATTTTAACGTGTTTTTTATTGTGCCCTGCTCTTTATTATTCAATGATGGCAAAGAAACAATGTTCCTTTGGTTCAGATACATATCTATCACTTGTTTGTCTTGTCATGGCCAAGTTTGAATTTAATCACAATCTTTCCAGTAACAGAAAGTTGGACTCCCAAACTCTTTTGAATCAAAGTTATTCTAATTTACTTTCTTTTAATAGTTTTTAGCTAGGATTCAAGCTGAGTTTAAAATACCTCATCATAAAGGTGAAGAACAATCTCCGAGGACAAGCTCACCACTGAAAGCAAAGTGTTGTACAGATTGGCCCAAATTCTGGGTGAAGCAGGAAACATGGCTCCAAAACAGGGAACAAGTACATCACATAAAAAAAAGTTGTGCAATGAAAACATGAATAATATGATTCAAGGAAAATCTGTTTTAGTTTTGCCAAATTCCCACAGTCAGATATTATTTTTTCCAGTTTTGTTATTTTGAAGCATGTTGAAACTCAGCATCAGGAACGTCTGTGGGGTTCTCCTGACCTACTGCCCTAATTTCATTGAAAGGTTAATTGAAACCCTTAAAGAAACAGTTAAGAAATAGTCAGTTTCCCCAGGGTTTCGTTCAAAACACTTCCAAAGTCACAGAGGGAGATTGGAAATTCTCTCCCTTTAATCTTTTCATTGTTATTTTTACATCTCTTCATAGAATCCCTACAGTATAGAAGGAGGTCATTCAGCCCATCAAGTCTGTCCTGATCACCGAACTACCTAGGCTTTACTTGCATAACCCACATATTTGCCTGCCAATCCCTTGATAGGTTAATTTAGTATGGCCAATTGATCTAATCCACAAATCTTTGGACTGTAGGAGGAAACCAGAGCACCAAAAGAAAACCCACACAAACATGAGGAGAATGTGCAAACTCCACACAGACAGTGACCCAAGACCAGAATTGAATCCAGGTCCCTGGTGCTGTGATGCAGCAGTGCTAATCTCTATCCCATTGTGCTGCTTTTCACAGCAGATGTGCTCTGGAGCTTGAACTGCTGTGTCTAAATATCAGTGCATCCTTTCCTTTTTTTTATTTATGGTAGAGAATACCCAAAAGTAGTGTGAGTTGGATTGAAGAGTCTTCGTATGTTAGTGTGACTAGCTGGTTTGTGTATTGCTTGCCAAATCACTCACAGGGGTGGTCATTCAATAGCCTTATTACTCCTTTCTGGCACCTATGCTTGGATGCACATTTGAGAAGTAAAGGCTATTGAGCCAGAATGGTAGTTTTACATCTGCTTTGCATTGCCTCAGTGTTGCTCTGATTATATACAGCATCACTGTTCCTCAAAGAAGGATTGCTATTAACATCACATGCAAACACTGTTCCATGGCTGCAAAGAACTTTGGCACATGCTGAGGCTTTGAAAGGTGGTACGAAATGCAAGTTTTATTTGCATGTAAATGGTATGAGAAGTGCTTTTCTCAGTTTCAATAGTCAGGGATCAAGTAAAAACTTAGCTTTCAGGCAACAAAGGCTGCATGAGAGCAGCACCAACTGTTAAAGGGACAGGCAGTAAGTTCTTTGGAAGAATAGTGTTCCTTAGTGTATCTTTAGATCTTGGACTTTGGTTGAGAATTTACAAACCTTAAGTTTGTATTGTAGATAGTATGGACTGAGTCCCTGGCATGTTGGGGTGACTCGTAGCTTTGTCTGCGGGGTATGGTCTATCCTTATATTTTGCACATGAGGAGGAAAAGTAGCCAGTGGGAACTGATTTGAATCTAGCTTGCCAATTTGAGCAGGCAACAGGGATTTCTGAAAGAAGTCTGAGGAGTCCTAGTTTAAACATGCTGATGATCTTCTTGAACTGTCTGCAGCCTTTCCTATTGTTATACCTTCCTCCAACGACTTTCCATTGTCATCCAACTATGTGGGACTGCTCTCACATACTTCCATTCTTATCAGAGCAAGGAGAAGGACAGCGGTTGCTGACTGTGTGCCAAACACTGGGGTCCTGGGGCAAGGAGGAACTGTGCCCAACGTTTTAAACCAAATTCTCATTGTCCTTCAGATAAGTTCCAGACATGGATTTTTTAAAAATTGGAACTGTCAGTCCTACAGTCCTGTTTTTTTTAAGGCGATCATTCACGCCAGTTTCACTGATAGTTATTGCGTTTTTGCTTCCAAGCTTTGGGCAGCTTCGTTATTACAATTTATTTTTTTGAAAAGCCTGCTGGAAAACAATGATTCTGCATGAAGGGCAGCAGCAGTGCAATGACTGATTGTGACCTTGATTAAGAGTGGTAAGTCAATCTCTCTTTTAATGCCAATTGGATACTGTGAGGGTTGGGGAGTGAGGGTGGGGAGGGTGAGATGAGCGTTGGAAAGATTGGGCACGGGAGGATGTTGGAGAGGTGAGGGCGAGATTGAAGCTGTTGGGGAATTGAGATGGAAGGAGAGAGGCTGGAGGTTGGGGAAGTCATGGGCAGGATGGGGGGAGGATGGCAGTTTTGAAATATGGCATGGGGGAGGTTATGAAAGTGGCAGGAATTGGGGGGTAATGTTTTTAATGTTTAATACCACAAAATTGAACACTGTACACATCTCAAAATTCTCTTTTGAATTTAGACCAGCCTATAAATAGCAGTCTGAATTTTCATCATGCCCCAAAGTGAGCACAATTCTGATGACATGCTGTATTGATATACCAGAGACAATGAAATCTTGGGGCCCATCGAATTAAATGCTAGAAATTAAAAATTGCAAGTGAAGCAAAACAGTATGGATTAATTATTGCCCATTTTGTCCTTGCAAAATCTGGGAATGAAGCGTCTTTTTGTCACAAAGTGATTTTTTTTTAAAGAAAGGTTATAGCAATCTTTATTCCATCTACACCATCTGTTTAAAATCTCAAACAAGGTGCACACACTGTAGAACTAACCTTTTTCTTCTGAGAGAGAACTCCCAATTATCCATTGCAATAGCAAAAAAAAAACATTGAAATCCCAGAGAAACAGCGTTAAGAGCTTTTACCATAAAAGGACTTTGTAGAAATACAATCTTCTGATAAGTGCTTCCAGAAAGATTTCTCAAAGGGTATTATGGCCACACTTCTTTTTGCTGCCTGTGTTTCTTATTTATTAATTAGTTTTGCCATTTTAGGCTGTAAATTCAGTGTACAACACAATTTGTCTAATAACTACTAAGGAAAGGTGAAACAACCCACTTCTTGAGTCAAGGTCAGTCTGATTTTTTTGCACCATGTATTAGTCTTCGCCAAAAAATTCAGATCAACAATTCAATAATTTAACACATACAGATTACCCATGATCTTACTGAAGAGTAGCGTAGGCTCAAGGGGCTGAATGGTCTACTTCTGTTCCTATTTTGCATGTTTGTAATATACATTTTTCCTCAGCTGCTCATTGAAGTCTGATTTGCAATTCCTTGAATGGTGTCATTCATATAAAAGGGACAGACGTCATTTATAGTATTTTGTGGACTGAAGCCTGGGAAGTCAGAATAGTAAGGTTGTATTAGCTACAGAATTGAAATGTTTTGTAAATGTAGTGTTTTATTTGTAGCCAGGTTCCTAACATCAGCCTATTGCTCTGTGCTTAATTATCTTTGTGGAATCAGTATTGGGCCTCCAATGTCACCATTGCTACAGTCATTCTGCTTACTGCAGATGTAATGGAAGACAAAATCAACATTTATGCAGCACCTTTCACAATGTCTCAAATTGCTTTACAGACAATTAAATAATTTTGTGTTACAATCACAAGTATAATGTAGGCAACATTGTTAAATAGCTCAGGCTCAATTTGCAGAATGAATTTCTCCTGTTGTTAACATGTTTGCATATCGTTCTACATGGAAAAGATGAACTGGGATGGCTCGCCTTTATCATCCATAATTATCATATGAACAGGGAGAGGAATCATAGTTAAAGCTCTGTTTATTTTGTTGCTAATGGAATTTGACTTTAAGCAAGTTTTGTGTAGTAAGTTTGCCAGCTAGGGATTGCAGAACAGAATAAGTGAATCAGTAACCTGTTTAACCCTATACGTGATCCTTCAAGAGTTTATCCATTGACTTCACAGATCATAGAAACCTTACAATGCAGATGCAGCCCATTGAGCCTGAATCAACAACAATTCCACCCAGGTCCTATCCCCATAAGCCCACATGTTTATCCTGCTCGTCACCCTGCCACTAAGTGGCAATTTGCATGGCCAATCAACCTATCTCACACATTTCTGGACTGAGGGAGGGAACCAGAGCACCACTCAGAGGAACCCATGCAGACACAGGGAGATTCCACACAGACAGTGACCCGTGACTAGAATTGAACTCTTGGTACCGTGAGGCAGCAGTGCTAAACACTGTGCCACCATGCCACCTTAATTTTTCTTGTCCTTTTGTTTACAGACCTACTCCTCCCCAACTCTATCTTGATTTTATGATTCTTTTAAGAAATGAAATATCATAGAATTATAAAAGTACTGCATTACTACAATGCAAAAGGAAGACAGTTAGCCCATCATGCCTTCATTGACTCCAAATAAGCATTTTGACTTAGTGCCATTCTCCTGCTTTTCTCTGTACCCCTGCACATTGTTTCTGTTCAAATAATCATCTAATGTCCTCCTGAAAGCGTCAATTGAACCTGTCTCCACCACATCTCCAGGCTATGCATTCCAGATCTTAAACACTTGCAGTGTGAAAAAATATTTCTGCACATCGCATTTGCTTATTTTACAAATCACTCTAAATCTGTGCCCTCTCATTCTGGATTCTTTTATGAGTGGAAGCAGTTTTCCTTAAGTACTCTATCCAGCCCCCTGATGATTTTGAGCATCTCTATCAAATCTCCTCTTCGCCTTCTTCTCTCCAAGGAAAACAGTCTCAACCTCTACATTTTATCCTCATATCCTCTCCAAGGAACTATTCTTGTCAAGCTCTTCTGCACTTTTTCCAAAGCATTCATATCCTTCCTATCATGTGGCACCCATATCTGTGCACAATATTCCAGCTAATGAGATCTAACTAGTGCCTTGTATAGGTTCAACATGATTTCTTTGATCTTCTATTCTATGTCCCCATTAATAAAGCCCAGAATATTATATGCTTCATTAATTGCTCTCTCCACCTCTTCTGCCATCTTCAATGATCTGTGCACATAAACACCCAGATCCCTTTGCTCTTTCCTCTAAATTCCCAGAGCTGAGGAAATCACACAGACAGTAATGGAGGAGGCTGTGGATGATTTCAAGTTGAGAAGTATATTCTAAAAGTCAATTGTCTGGAATGTAGAATCTTTGCAGTGGTGAAGATAGTGGTTATTGAAGCTTAATATACATGAGGGAGCAATGAATGCAATTATTACCAGTCTGTAGAGAGCCATGGTGGAGTTTTCAGAGTGGTCTGTAATGTTAAATATGGGAAAGCCTGCTGCAGCTTCTCTTATTTTGATTGCATTTGGTATCTTTAATGATGGACAGGCAGAGACATACAAATTAATGCTGAGGAACTGAATTGAAATGTGAATCCTTTGGTGTGACATTGGATTTCACAGGACAACAGATGCACTTGGAGAACTTCTCCAAGCGAGTTATCACAGGGTACACAATCTGCAAGTGCTTCCCCAGTGTCTGCACTAAAGTCAATGCTCCTCAAAAATTCTGAACTCTAAGTGTTGGGTCCAGAAGCACTTTGTTAGCAGACTGACAGAACCTTATTGTTCCCCCTCAGGCCTCACTACTCATTTGCGCTTTGTATGCGTCCTGATGGATTATCCTCTATGTTGCTAGCGATTGCCTTTCAAGCTGCATGCCTCTGGGCTGTTATTTGGGCAGAAGAGGGAGAATAAAGACTTAGAACAAGTCTTGGATGTCCTGAAACAAAAGGTTGAATTTTGCTGCTTGTGTGCAATCCTGACATTGAAACAATTTTGGAGTTGCGAACCTGGAGGCCAGTTAAAAACCCAAGTGCTCTCTCCAGTTAAGGGCATAGAATGAGCTACAGACTCAGAAGAGTGCCCAAAGTGGAAGGAAACAACAGGCACACTGTGAATATGTGTGCTGCTGAGACGATAGAGAAGGAGAGGATGACACAATATGGAGGTGCAGTATTAATGCTACAACCATCAGCCAAATCCTCATCAGGGGGTTAACATAACATTGAAAGTATTTGTCTGCAAATAACCTGAAGATTATCAATTCACCCAGTATGCCAAGAAAGGTAGGATAGTGGTAAAGTTACTAATCTAATATTCCCCTAAATACAGACTAAGCTTTAGAG
Organism: Sphyrna mokarran; assembly: GCA_024679065.1. NCBI lineage: Eukaryota > Metazoa > Chordata > Chondrichthyes > Carcharhiniformes > Carcharhinidae > Sphyrna > Sphyrna mokarran. Next base: position 82,780,639 of record JAGIQG010000002.1, read on the forward strand.
ATATGAATTCAATCCGGAATAAAAAGCCTCAATAATAGTGATGATGAAACTATCAGATTGCTATAGAAATCCATCTGATACACTAATGGCCATAAGGGAAGGAAATCTGACATCCTTATCTGGTCTAGCTTCTTTGTATTTATAGACTCTTAGCAATGTGATTGGCTGTTAACTGCCCTCTGAAATAGTTTCGCAAGCCATTCAATTGCATCAAGCTTCTACAAAAAAGTCAAATAACAATAAAACTGGACAGACACCTAGCATCAACATCACACTACAGACTAGCCAAGCAACATAGTCATACTCACCACATCACACTTTACAGCCAAATGTTCCAGACTCTTCCATTGCCATTCTTGCGTATGTCCTGTCCCATTGGCAAGATAAATCCTCCAGAGGTAGCAGGACAATAATACATAGAGGGGCCCGGGGAGTCTTCAATATGAGATTATTGCCAGATTAACCATGACCTTATTAAGGAGCTCAAGGGATGGCTTAATCTTTTTCTAGTCTTATGTTCATATATATAGCTTCGGCCTCAGGATATTTTATGGCAACAAGCCAACCAAGAAAATCATTTACTGATTACCATTTAGTAACCTCCATCAGCTAATAAGTCAGACCTTTTTTTATTCAGTTATATTGCAAAATTCAGGTCATTTTAGTAAAAGTAAGTTTGATTAATAATATAAATAGTGAGGATCACTAATAGCAGTAAATCTTATTAGATTTGCTGATGAGTGCTTTCTACTTCTGTGGGGAATTCTAAGCAGGGTAAGTCAAAAATGTATTGAAATAATAAGAATATAAGCATAGGCAGGACATTAAACATTAACTGAAATTTAATCAACACAATAGTTAATTAATTAAACATGTTAAGGAATGCAAGATGGATGATGTGTGGCAGCACCAGTTACAGAATGTGGGAGCTCATGGATACCTGTATGATCCAAGGGAAAAAATTCTGCAGTAATTTATTGCTGCTGGAAGTACTTTGGCTCAGAGTGACTGAGCTGAAGGCCAATCTGCAGACATTGTGATATATCAGGGAGGGGAAAAGTTATCTGAACACTTTTTGCAAGAAGGTAGTTGTAGGCTCATCCGATGGTCAGGAAAAGAGGGTATGATTGCGAGTGAGGCAGGTGTGGGAATCAAGAAGGTCAAAGTGGAGCAACATCAGCCTTGGTGATGATGCAATAGGGTCAACATTCTTGCAGGGGCTTGTAGGGTATTTAAGAAAACTGGTAATAGTACCAGAATACAGTCATTCAAGCAGAGGAAGCTATTAGCAATGTCGTGGTAGTATGGGGCAGTCTAATTTGGGGGCTAGACATAGTACTCTACAGCTGAGAGCATGTGCCCAGAATGTGGTGTCAACATGTCTGCGACTAACATGCGGGACATCTACTGTAGGCTAGGGAGAAACTTGAAGTGGGTGGGAGAGAATCTACTTTGTGGTTGACATAGGTGCCAATAATATTGACAGAACTAGGAAAGAATCATAGAATTCCTACAATACAGAAGGAGGCCATTCAGCCTATCATGTCTACACAGAGTCTCCAAAAGAGAATCATACTCAGGCCCACTGTGGCCTCCCCCCCTCCCAATCCTCCAACCCCCTATACCTGTGACTCTGCATACTTACCTTGCTAATTCCCCTTAATTTATACATATTTGGACACTAAAAAGCAATTTAGCATGGCCATTCCACCTAACCTGCGCGTCTTTAGGAATGGGGGAAGGAAGCCACACAGGGGGAATGTACAAACTCTACCCAGATAATCACCCAAGGCCAGAATCAAGCCTGGGGCCCTGGAATTATGAGGCAGCAGCGCTAACTACCTGTGCCACTACGTAGAGTGGCTAAATTAAACAGCAGAACATCAAAGCTAATAACTTCTGTATTTTTACCTCAGTGGAGATTACAGTTAATGCGTGGCTCAAAAGTCAGTGTGGGAGAAAGGCTTATGATTCAACGGACACTGGCACCAGCATAGAGGAAAATGGCAGCTGTACCATTGGGATGGCCTTCACTTGAACTATGCCGGTACTAGTATTCTGGCAAGACGTATAACTAGTGTGGTGGAGAAAGTTTAAACTAAGTGATGGGAGAAAAGGTGTCAAGTGAAGTGAGTTGTGATAAATTAGAAGACAAAGTAAGAAAACAAGGTTGCTACAATGGAATTGATAATTTGGATGTGGCAGAAACCTGCTGGACTTTGACTTGGCTTTGTGAGACTTCTTAGTATGGCAGAAATAGACAGAGTATTCAATCTTAAGAGTGTGCTGGCAGATAAGGATAGGGTTTGCAAAAGTAATAAAAAGACAGAATTTGAGGCACTCTATTGCAATGCACACAGCATTCTCAAAAAGTTCAATGAACTGATGACAAAAATGGAAGTAAACAGTATGATCTAATTGCCTTTATGGAGAGCTGGCTGCAGGATGACCAAGGCTGGGAACTGAATGTTCAAGGACATTCAATATTTAGAAAAGATAAGCGAAAAAAGAAAGGAGATAGGATAGTGCTGTTAATAAAGAAAGAGATCAGTATGTTAGTGAGAGATGATCTTAGATTGGAAGATCAAATGTGGGATCAGTATGGATGGAGTTAAGAAACAGCAGAAGGATAGCAGACTTCGATAGCAATTACTTATAGACCACCAAAACAGTCGTGGTAATGTATATCATGGCACAGATTAGGAAATTAGAGGTGCATGCGACAAGGTAACACAGTAATCAACAGGGACTTCAAACTACATATGGACTGAGTAAACTAATTAACACAAATGTTGTGGAAGATGAATTCCTGGAATATATAGAAATATATATGTATATATATATATATATAGAATTTTTTGAACAGTATACTGAGGAACTAATTAGGCAATTCATTATTTTAAATCTAGCATTGTGCAATCAAGAAGGGTTAATTGATAATCTTATTGTAAAGGAACCCCAAGGAAAGATGGACTACAATAGAATTTTACAGTAAGTTTGAAAGTGATGCAGTTCAATCTGAATCTTGGGTCTTAAGTTTGAACAAAGGAAACTACACATGTATGAGGAGTAAGTTGGCTGTCATAGATTGGAAAATCACTGTAAACGATATGACAGACAGACAGTGGCTAACATTTAGAGATTTGGCAGATGCTTTTCAGCAAATTTGCATTCCTTTAGAGCACAAAAACCCAGCAGGAAAGTTAATTCAACCATGGCTAACACCAGAAGTTAAAGTTAAATCTGGTCAAAGATCTTATAAATTTGACAAAATAAAATAGTGAGCCCTAGGATTGGGAGCAGTTAAGAATTGATCAGTGAAGGAACTGATAATAGAATATGAAAATAGATAAGCAGGAAAGACATAAAATAGGCTGTAAAAGTTTCTATTATCATGTAAAAATTGAAAGATTAGCAAAGGTCCATTATATGCAATCAGGAGAATTTATAATGGGAAATATGGAAATGACAGAAAAACTAAACAAATACATTGGCCGAGATTCTCTGATGTCATCCACAGCTGGGATTCTCCAGTCCCACTGCTGTGAATAGAGATTTGGCTGAGCATCAAATTCACCATTCTTATGGCAGCAGTGCTGTGGCATACGGCATTGGAGAATTCTAGCCTTTGTGTTTAACTTCACAGAGAAAGGTACAAAAAATCTCCGAGAAATACAAAGAGACACGGGACTTGCAAGAATGAGGAGCTGAAATATACTAGTATTTGTAAAAGGGTAGTGTAAATGCAACCTCTAATGGCGTGGTAAGATTTTTAAACTGTCAGACATTAAGGCACTAACAAAATTAACACATTCATTTAAATGACTTTTATAATAAGTTTAAGAGTTAACAAGAAACAATTTACTCATCTGTAATGCAGTAATTGATTCAAATGAGTGACTATGATTGTAAAACACGTATGCTGATATTTTGAATGTATTATTACTGATCTTAAGGAATATTGTTCACTTTGGCCATAAATAATTTATTGATAGGCATCACGGTAAAAAGACATCAAGATGAAGCCATATTTTGAGAAAATATTTGAACCTCGAAAAAAGGCAAGATTTCTCAGTTAAAGTTTCAATTGGAAAGAACATTTAGAACAGTTAATCACACTTCATGAATAGAGTTTATTCACTGTCTGGACGAGATGGACTGGTGCCCAGATGTGGTATCATGAATTAGTCTGGTAGAGAGTGAACTTTAAGGGAACCCATGAGAATGTCTATTTGAACTCTGGGCTGAGCATCTTAGGCTACTAGGCAACTGGGGAGTGTGGTCAGTCAAGACAGCAATTAGCTTCCAGATTTCATGGACTAATAAAGCACTGTTATGCTGAGGGGTGGAATATGACTAGCTAAAGCTTTTGACAGGTATTATTCTTGATTTGTGTACCCTGAAGATGATTGATTTAGAGTTACTGAAAGGCGGAAATGATTGATAAGAAAAAAACTATAATTGGTCTATTTTTGATTGTATATATCAGATTCATCAGCAAGCTTTCTCCGCTATGTGTCAGAGCTACTTAACCCTTTGATGAATGCCTGGTGGCCACTGATTTAAATAAAGTCACATCTTTAATACAGAAACACTGTTTTCTTGAGCCTTTTATTGCCTGAAGTTTAGGCAGTGTTGGTCACTTCAGGTATTCCACCAACAGGTAGTACTGGAGAAATTAATGGGGTAAAAATTGATAAATCCTCTGGAGTTGATCATCTACATCCAAAGTGGAGTTGAGGGGGCTGCAGAGATAGTGCATGGTGGTTATCTTTCAAAATTGATCCTTGAATATTTCCTCCAGATTGCAAAGTAACAAATGTAACCCCACTATTTAGAGGTTTCGTGAGGATGTGAAGAAAGGTTTTTTCACCCAGGGGGTGATGGGAATCTGAAATTCACTGCAGGGTTGTAGAGGTAGGAACCCTTATAATATTTAAGAAGTATAGAGATATGCAATTGAGATTCCAAAGCATCAAAGCTATAGGTCAAATGCTAAAAAATGGGTTAGAATATTTAGGTGGTCTGTATTTAACTGGTATAGAAGTGATGGGCTGAAGGGCCTCTTTCTGTGCTGTATACATCTATGACTCTATGATCATATTTAAGGAAGGAGGGAATGACAGACATATTAGCCTTGTCAGCTTTGGCTGGCTCCTGCTGTGACCATGGCCCTCTTTCTTTTAATTTCTCAACTACTTAACTTTGCAGGAACTGTTTTAAACTGTTGTCTCTCTAATGGATTTCTAACTCAGAGAAAAGATAGTGGAAGACATTTTTTTAATCTCTGCTTCCTTTCCTTCTCTTCATCTCAGATACCTTGTGTTATTGTACTGGCTGTAGACCCTGTTGCTATAGTCCCAGCTTAGACCAATTATTATAAAACTGGCTGTAGACCTGTGGCTGTGGTACTGGCTATAGGCCTGTTGCTACAATACCGGCTGCAGACCTGTCATTATAGTACTGGCTGTAGACCTGTTGCTGCAGCTTTCTTGCAGCTATTTTCTGGATGTGCTGAACCTGATTTGCTGCAGATTTTAAAAGATAATTTCAAGGTTTTTTAACTTTATTTTGTTCACTCTTCTCGCGATTGAACTAGGTGTCTTGACTCTATTTCTGCATTAACTTAGGTTCTTCTTTTCATTTGCACTGTGGATTATTCTGTATTTTCAGCCTCTTTTAGCTTTTTTTTCAAAACATTGTGCAGCCTTTTTGTGATTTGACCAGGTTTCTTGACTCTTGTCTCTGCACTCAATGATTAGCTTTTCATCTGTCCACTCAAGCTTTCTGCTGCCTTTCAGCATTTTCTTTTCCTTTTTTGAAATTTTCTCAGTCTTCCGTTGATCTGTCTAGGTCTTTTGACTCTGCTTTTGATCAGGTCTGGAAAAGGACCTCTTTCTGCCTTAGTGGTATCCTTCATTCTCTACGTCTGCAGTACAACCTTTCAGTTTGGCACTTTTCAACTTCAATGTCATTTTAGACAGTCTCAAAATGTATCCTCAATTTAAGTGCACTTCACTCAAGTCAGATTTCAGTTTTCTATTTGTTCATGCTTTGAGAATCTGGGTTCCTTTTTCAGCTTTTCTGAGAATTTGAAGTCAACTCTTCACTGCCACCATGCTGTAAAAATTGTTTTGCGTCTCAGAAAGAGGTCTAGAGGCTCGTATGGTTGAACATAAACCACTTATTGATAAGCCATAATTATATGCATATCCAAGATGCTGCCATATATGGATGCTGTCTCTATATTAGCTCCTTCCAGACTCTACTACACACACAGTCTACTATCATGTCATACTCTACATCATATTGGGGTGGGATTATTCTCTAGTCCCACATTAATCCCTGATCTGTCAAGCACACTTATTCTACAATGGTTTGCTGCTATCCCTTAAAGACACATTTCAAAAGTGGGGACCCTCTCTAAGAAAGGCAAGCGTGGTGGCACAGTGGTTAGCACTGGTGCCTCATAGAGCCAGGGATCCGGGTTCAATTCCGGCCTGGAGTGACTGTTTGGAGTTTGCATGTTCTCCCTATTTCTGCGTAGGTTTTCACTGGGTGCTCTGGCTTCCTCCCACAATCCAAAGATGTGCGGGTTATGTGGATTGGGCATGGTAAATGTATGGAATTATATGGATAGAGCTGCAGAGAGGGCATGAGTAAGGTACTCTGTCAGAAAATCAGTGCAGATTATTCCATAGACTGAATGGCTTCCTTCTGCATTGTAGAGATCTTATGATTCTATGATTGGCCATTGCTTCTTCTTTATTACTTCATTAAAGAACAAGTTACATTGGTGGGGTCAGATCTTGGGGCTGAAGGTCATATTAGACCATAATACATAGAAGGGTTGGTCTTTCTTGTGATTGGAAGCTTGAGAGTTATTTGCCACACTGCCTTAACTTAAAGAAATGTCAGGTAGGTTAAGAGGACCTAAGCAACAGTTTTTAACTACCTGAATCCACCTGAGGAACAAAGCCTTTTAATTTGAATAGCAGGGCTTCTTCTGTTGAAAGATCTTGAAAATAGAGCCTCTTTGCTTTGTAAGATTTTGGACTTAGTTATTGCTAGTGGAGACACAGCTACATGGGATCCAAGCTGAGCCATTCTGTCCAAATATCAACTGAAGTATGGACTTAGAAAGAAAAACCACAGACTACTAAAGAAATGTAGTGCCACTAACAACTTAACGTAGGACTGCTCTTTCCTCTGGCTACTGTTTCAGTTTAGCTACTTTGCAAAGTTCAGCATGTTAATAAGAAAGTAAATCCCTGAAGCTTTCAATTTACAAGATTAAGATTAAATAGATCTAATTTTATTTCAGATTTTGAATATGTTAATGAATTGAAGACAAAAAAGTGAACATGCAAGGTAGGAGACAATCTATAATACAGCAAGATTGCACTTGTAACAACAAATGACTCATTTCTCCACCTATTATTATTGACAGTTTTGCTGAAAATAAATATATACAGATGTATATAATACATACATAATTATAAATATATATGTTATACGTATTATACGATTGAAATTATTGCAATATTTTAACGTTATGAAGGCACCACTTGAATCCATGGCTGGATGAAAGAATTATGCATCTGTCAAGCTTAGATTTTTGTAGGGGGTATATATGTCAATTTTATTCTCAGCATTCATAGCCTTATTCACCAGCCCACCCTGCCAAAGCCCTGCAACTGTTTGCACAGCTGTGCTTCTGGCTGTGGGAGTCCTAGGAATCCCACGAGCCTTCAGTTCCTCTGACCCCTTCACCGTTACCAGTGCACACACGCACATTGAGCTAAATTAGAGGGAAACTGTCTGACTAGCAGGTTAGTCCCGAGCAACGCGGGGACCTGTTTATTTTCATTGCTGAATTCCCTCTTGTTACACTGAATAAACTGGTCAATTTATGAGCGCTCCTGCATCATTCTTTTCAAGCTTTGTCATTTTATGAATGGAAAGAAAAAAAAACCCGATTGAACTCATTTGTTTTTCTTGTTTTTTTATTGCAAGTGTATACATTTGCTGAAGTTGGCATGCCAAAGAACAAAGCTATCAATGCCAAATTCTGAAGTAATGCTGTGAAATTATTCATTTGGTCTCTAGCAGAAGAACAGAGGGCCCATTCAATACTCACACATTGACCTTCTAGTACTTGTGAAGTGCTTTCTCCTCCAACCACTGGAAAAGCAGTCTAATAAAACATACATCAAATCAAACATTGTCAATTTCCTATGCTTAGGTCTAGCAAAAATATTTAGATTATAAACTAAGGGATGGGGGTGGGGAGTTTGAGAACTGAGAAGTGAGCAGGGAAGGCTCGAGTAACTTGCACATCAGGCCCATAAACTGTTTTTACACCAGTTGAATCAGACTTCAACTATGTGTAATGTTAATATTGAGATTATGGTCAATTATGCATAACTTTGATTAGGAATGTTGGTGATTGAAGCAGAAACCTTGTTAACACTTAAAACCAGACTACATAGAATGACTGAAAGAAAACATAATAAGGGAAATGGAATACAAATGAGATTAGGACTATCCTGTGGAGAATAAACATCAACATGGATTGCTTGAACTAACCGACTGCTTCCATGTTGTAATTTGTGTGAAGTAACTTAAATCATTGTCATACTACAGGTACCAGTTTACACCTGGTATCTGCTTAGAGCAACACAGCTAGCTGATCAGAGTTATCGGGCTACATCTTGCATTTCTTGCCCCAGCAAGATTAGCGATGACCTTATATTTGCTACCTCAATCCCAGTTCTGTTTCCTGCGTTTGGGCATTGCTATTCATGCTGAATTCCTGGAAGAAAACGTGCCAGAAAACAGAGAGACTTGGCCCAAGCTGCAGCCATGTAAGAATGTCACTGGAGCGGCATAAAAGGCCTTAAGTCTCCTTAAAAGGAGCAGAAAGGCCTCAAGGACTGCAGCAATTATTCTACTAAAAGTCTCAACTGAGACCATGGGGAGAGGAAGAAGTAAATAGAGAGAGGAGGTGACCACTAAAGAACCGTCTCCCACCTTTGGAACCATCCTGTCTCTATCCTTCACTTGATTACCAGGTTTCACTGAAAATACCAAATTACCACAGGTAGACGAATGGATAGCAAGAAACTATGGCAGAAGACTGAGATTCAACTATCCACTGGCTTCCATATAAAATAGGCTGGGAAGGAGGGGAACTGGTGGTGTCGGGGCTGGAGCTGAGAGAAATTGAAACTGCAGCATGGTGATAGAAATAGTTCTCAATGCCTGGTTTCCTCTGAAATCCACCTGATTTAGTGGCTAACAGAAGAGAAATACAGGCCACACTGAACATGTCATCGCACTCTATGGGACCTGAATGTTCTGAGAAGTGTGTTAATGGAGGGATGAGTTAGATAAACTGAAAGGTACCCCATACCTTTATGGGATCTGTGAGATTGGGCATGCATTTGACTAAGTTGTCTGTGTTGTTTGAGACATCTCCCAATTTACACTATGAATTAAGCTCACACAGTGGGGAAATGTAATGCTGGGTAACTATGGAGTTAGATTGATGCAAGAGATAATTGCCTTGCAGTGAGGAGAAAATTAGCTGAGATAATAAGTAATCAATCAGTGAAATTGCTTAAAACCAGGTTCTTTAAAAAAATGATGTCCAATGATATCTTCCTTCATTCTTATCAATGTAGAAGAGAACTAGATTGAGTGTTGCAGCGTACCATATTGATGATCTTCTGGCTCGCTGGACTCTTCTTCCTCTTTGGTAATTACAGGAGCAGAAGGAGAAAATACATTACAATGTATGCATCAAGGTACACTTTGAAAAACAGCTGGCAAAAGATTTTGCATTACAGTGCTTGTGAAACTGCCAATGGACCTGACTGGAATTTCCATCTCTCCTGAAGCAGATGTAACAGAAATATATATTAGAAGGAAGTTTGTTTAAAAAAATGAGTTCTATCTAAGTGTTTCGGACAACTTATATTCTTGTCTGATCATGTAGATGTGAGGAACATTTTCCTGGACTTCATCAATTAAATAGCCAACATGAGCAGCAATGTGATAGGTAATGGAGCAGAGAAAAATGAGCTTGCCTGCATATTTAGCAAGATCACTGGTTGGAAAAGTTTCCCCAAGTTTTCTACCTGTGATGGTGAGTATTATTGAAGAAGCTTGCTATATATTACATACCTACCTTGACAACCTTGCACAGGCCAAGAAAACAAAACATTTTCACTTACTCCTACATAAGAGTCACAGTTAATAGCACATTAGTGTGACTTATTATCTCTAGCTTGGCTAGCTCTCTCCAACAAATAGGGTAACTCATTGTTATTGAACTTCCTGCCATAGAGGCTCTTAAACGAATTTACTAATTGGGATTATAAGATAAACACAGTAGGTGCTTGAAGTCTGAAATAGATTCAAGCAATTTGGAAATATTCAGTGGGTTTTTTAGCATGTTTGGAGAGAAGAAGGTATAATTAACATTTCAGAACAATGGGAACATCAACCTTAGCATACTTTCACCATAAAAGTGTGAGATGATTCATTCTGGTAGGACAAGTTTGAATTCAGATTACAGGGTCAACAACAGGGTTCTGAGGAATGTGGAGGAACAGAGAGATCTTAGGGTTCATATTCATGGATCTCTGAAGTTTGCTGTTCAAGTGGTCAGAGCTATAAAGAAGGCCTATAGTGTGTTAGCGTTTATTAACAGGGGGTTTGAGTTTAAGAGCCATGGGGTTATGCTGCAACAGTACAGGATCTTGGTGAGACCACAATTGGAATATTGTGTGCAATTCATGTCTCCTCACTATAAGAAGGAGGTGGCAGCATTGGAGACAGTGCAGAGGAGATTTATCAGGATGCTGCCTGGTTTGAAGGATAGATCTTATGAGGAAAGGTTGAGGGAGCTTTAGAACAGAGGAGGATGAGAGGCGACTTAATAGAGGTTTATAAGATGATGAGAGGGATAGAGTGGATATTCAGAGATTATTTTCTTGAGTGGATGTAGTTGTTACTAGGGTTATAACTATAAGGTTCATGGTGGAAGATATAGGAGGGATGTCTAAGGTAGATTCCTAACTCAGAGAGTGGTTGGGTGTAGAATGGACGGTCTCCTGTAGTAGTGGAGTCGGATGCTTTAGGAACTTTCAAGTGGTTATTGGATAAGCACGTGGAGCACACCAGAATTATAGGGAGTGGATAGTTTATCTTGGTTTCGGACAAAGCTTGGCACAACATTGAGGGCCGAAGGGCCTGTACTGTGCTGCATTGTTCTATGTTCTAAAGGTTACATAACACCATGAGTATTTCCAGCGTATCCTGCTTTTTCCACTAAATGGGACAATTCTGCTACAAACCATCTTTAACAAGAACAATGCCCCCTTAAATTAGCTCAGAGATCCTTAAGAGTTTCTGACACAGGGTATCCCAGCGCATCTCTTCGTTTGTCTTCACCAAAACATGATGTTGAGACAACCTTACCAAGTAGGTGAGATCAGCCTCTTATGTGTTGGTATGGTTAGTATTCCTACAATCAATACTATGATGAAATCTATAGTTTTTGAGCCCAACAGGGAAATATGTGTGAGCGGTTGTTTCATTAACTTTGTTTTCAAAGCCTATATTTTGTTTTGAGAGAGCCCCTAATTGAAAGAGAAACTAAAACTTTAGATTTAGGGGATAAAGGTGGTTGTGAGTTTGGGTTCCTGATTGTGACATCAGATTTATAGGAAATCAGACCAAGACCTTAGATTTCTAAAGGAATGGAGGCTAATTAAAATCAAAAGGAAGTGTAAAACACTTAAGAAATCAGGGCTGCGATTCTCCCATTGTGACTCACATCTTTTCTAGCAGGTGATGTGGGAGATGCACATTGCCAACTTTGTTCTGGGATTTGTGTATGCACGTGGAACACATGCATATCTCTCAGAGTTGACAAACAGTCACTGGTCAGACCATGCTGGAAACCGGCAGGAAGGCAGGTACGTAATTTGAATCTTTTTAAAATATGTTTTAAATGTCGTTTAAATCTAATACTCGGGAACTTACCGGTCCCAATTGAATCTCCTATCCTGCCAGAAGTATTTCATTTTGACGGGGTTTAGACTAGTTCCCCACTAACAAGTGGGAGACCCTGCTGGATTCAAGCTGCCAGGGGGTTGGGCAGCTTGGGGGGTGGGTGGTGCCCTCTGAGCATGGGCACTACGGCTTGTGCCCATTGGCACTGCCCAAAGGGCAAAGTTCCTGTGTTGGGGACACCTTGGCACATCTGGCAGTGCCAAGGGGGTGAGTCCTTTGTGAGTGGAGTCTAGGGGCCATCGATGCTTCCACTCTGCAGACAGGATTGGCCTGGGATGGAGAGAAGGCAGTAATTGGGGCAGATAGGAAGGATGGGTGGACTGCTGGAGAGGGCTCCCGAGGAGGTGCCTGACTCCAGGAGAGGGAGCTAAAAGGGGGGTCTGCTGGGGTGGGGGAGGTTGGGGGATCGGACTCCAGGAGAGGGGGCTAAAAGGGGGGTCTGCTGGGGTGGGGAGGTTGGGGGATTGCTACTGCTGGGGGATAGGTTGGACATTGGGATGCTCCAGGGTGGGAAGAGTCAGGGTTGGCCCAGGAATTGGTGTGGAGGCCGCGATCTGGCTGTTAAGTGTGCGGGAACCCTGGAGGGGCAACACTGTGGGCATTCTGGGCTGGCCAGTGATCGAGCTGGCAAGCAAAGAAGGAGTGACAGATTGGGACCACTGCGCATGCGGAGATTTCCTGAGCTGTCAGATTCCGGCATGAATAGACCTGGCTCCTCTGGGTTTTTAATGATATTCACAACTGGGGCCTCTGCAGTGCACAGAATGGGGAGATTCAGGTGAGAAGCTGAACTGAGAAAATAGTCGGGATCTAGAACAGTTTTCCCACCAATTCAGCACTTTTGGGAGACCCTCCCCCAGATTTTCGTAGGTTGTGAAAAGGTGTGTGTGTGTGTGTGTGTGTGTGTGTGTGTGTGTGTGTGTGTGTGTGTGTGTGTGTGTGTGTGTGTGTTAGTGTGTGTGACAGCTGACAGGAAAATAAAATGAAATGATAAAATAAGTTTATTGCTGCTGCATCAGTTGTTTTATCTCAAGTGTGCTGAGTGTTACTGAGCCATCAGAAGAAGGTGATTCTAGGGAATCCAAGTCTTTGAGACAATCTTGAACTGAGCTAAGTAGGTCCTGGAGGTGTGTGTCATTTTGTTGAAGACTTGTCTGTGGAATTTTTTTTGGTTGGGATCATGTTAAACCTGTGAAGAGAAGGACTGGAATTCTACCAGAAATAGTTCAGAGGTTGAAGGACCTTGTGACTGAAATTACCTCCATTATATGCGAAGTGGACTGACAGTAACCCTGTGAGATCTATTATATATTGTTTCTATTCATGCAATTTTCCCAAGATGTTTAATTTTTGTTGATTTTGATTTGATTGTTAAAGTTATACAAAACAAAATCATGGCCACAATTCTCCCATCAGCACCTGCTACTTTTCTGACAGGTCCGGCTGGGAGACGCATACCTGTGGGCCTTGAATGGAGATTTGTGTGTGTGCCGGGAACACGTGCGCATTTCCCAGAGCCAATGAGCAGTCACCCACCAGACCACACTGGAAACTGGCAGGAAGGGAGGTAAGTCTTTTAAATCTTCTAAAAATCTATTTTAAATATGTAAATTTGATAATTACTGTAATCTCAATCGAATCTCCCACCCTTCCAGGAGTACATCATGTTTGGGGAGCTAGTGGCAGACTCCCCTGGAATGAAGGGGGAGGCGATCGGGGCCATCCCAGGGGGCTGGGAGATGGGAGTATGGTGCCCCCTGTGCATGGGCACTCTGGAAATGTGCCCCTGGTACTGTCCAAGGGCAAAGTGCCCATGCTCCAGGGCCTGTTGTGGGCCAGACTTAAATGTGATTAGGGAGCATAGAGGGTCCTGCTGCCACTCTGCATTGGGATTGATCTGGGGTGGAGGGAGGGCAGCGATTGGAGTAGGCTGGGGACAGGGGGCTTGTCTGCCGATAGGGAGGGGCCTGGATCTAGTGGGGAGGACTGACCCTGGAGGGAGGTTAAGGAGGGATCTGCCACAGTGAAGGAGTTGGGGAGATCGCCATTGCTGGGGGTTGGGGGGTGTGTGTTGGTTGGACATCAGGACTCTCTGGGATGGAAGGCTCAGGGCTGTCCCGAGAATTATTGTGGGGGCGCAATCAGGCCATGGGGCAGGCTGGAGGGGCAACACTGCAGGGGCCCCAGACAGGCCAGTGATTGACTGGCTTTCAAACGGGAGTTTGACAGTTTGGGATCTCTGCACATGCACAGACATCCAGAACTATTAGACTCTGGTGTGAATAGTTCCTGCCCCCCACTTTTAATGACATTCAAAGCTGGGACTTGTGCAGTGCACAGTGTGTGGAGATTCAGGTGAGAAGCTGAACTGATAAAACTGGTGCAATCCAGAACACTTTTGTCACAAATTCAGGACTTTTGCGAAAATCATAGCCCTTGTCTCTTAGTTTATTTGTTGGGGTCATCTGGAAATTTTTGGTTCTAACTAAATTAGGAGCTCATTCTGGAACCGAATGGAATTTGGATGGCAAGTAATAAGATAACACATTTATTTTTACTATGTTTAGTGAGAAATCAAGATGAGTGCTTTTTATGTTCAAGGATTTTTCAAGAGAAAGAATTTGTCTCTTAGTGCTTTGGAACAGTAGACAAAAGATCAATGAGTCTATAACTGACAGAATGGGGTTAGTTTACAAGTAGGAGCTAAGGTGGCCTAGATCACTGCAGAGCTGGTTCATCATTTGAAGGTTGAAAAGGAAAAGGACATTCCTACTGATGATCAGCTGCCATGGTGGGATTTGAACTTGTGTCTGCAGAGCATTAATCAGGGCCTCTGGATTACTAGTCCAGTTACATTACTACATTTACCAGACTCAGGAGGGTTGTGAAATTAAAGCATTTGGTATGCTTTAGATACTATCAGTGTGGAATTCCAGAGTTCCATTCTGTCATAAGACATATGACGGATTGAAAACCCTGGCTATCCATGGATACAGCCATTGATCCCATTCCAAATTGCTTGGATGTGGTTATTTTCATAATCGAGGCAGCTGGCCCCATCTGCTCTGTGCTTCAGAAACCCCAGTTCCAATTTGCTGACATATTGTGGAGTAGCAGATACCCTTCCTAAAGAGGGATCATTCCTTAGTTGTTGACAATGGGAGATAATTATTTTCTTCAGAAAACCAATAAGCACTATTCAAAAAGTAATTCCTATGGAAATAATTACCTTTGGCTTCTTGTTGATTGGGATTAAGGAGGGTGTTCTAGAATGAACCCTTCCCCAGCTCTCTGCTGACAAGAGTTCTGTTGGTCTTTATAGAGGAAATTCCAGAAATTTCTCAAAGTTATTCTGCTCCCTTGAGACAGGTTAGTGAAATGACGTTTCACTTGGAGATTGACTTAACCTTTATCTGAAGAAGTTGAAGCTTGGAAACAAACAAAGAGAAAACTTTGTTTCTAAAGTTTGGGCTAACTAATGTTCAGGCATTTGTTGGTTGGTAAAGTTTAACTAGGATAAGTCGCATGCTTTGTTATTTTCTCCATTGCAAACCAGATTAAAATACACTGAAAATTACACTCTGTTAATATTTGCTTATATATTAATCCAGTAGGGCGATTATTATTAGACTAGGCTCACCAGAGTGTTTGTCAACAGTCAAAGAGTTTGGAGAGATCTTCCTCTCCATGACACTTCCTCTGAGACCCCAACTGCCTCCTTCCTGCACCCCACATCCCCACCCTCACATCCAAAGCCTTCCCAATTTTCCTTTCCTTGGGACTCATTGCACTTACTTGGGCTCCGGTGCCAAGATTTAGAGCAGGATTCTCTGATCTCCATCATTCCTAATCTCTATCAGCAAGAAAGAAGAATTTGGTGCTCATCTAAGACTCTATTCACTGCAGCAGCGCCAGACAATCCCAGCCATGGACAAAGTTGGACATTTCCAGCATTAGTACCAGGTATCTTCCTGCACTTCTTCTTCAGTCCATTGCAGAGAGTGAAAGCCACTGGACAATCAGATTGGCTATCTAAGATGGGACATCTTCCTGAGGGAGGGACACTAGTCCTACATGCAGCCACTTAACACTCATTTGAGCATAAATTGGCTGCAAGGTACTTGGAGTGGGCAGAGATGTGCTTTCCGCCAACTCTTGTGAGATAGCAAGCCAGACCCTGACATTGGAAAAATTCAATCCTCTGAGTTTCCATCCTAACTTGAGCACAAAAATCAAGCTAATACTCCAGTGCTATAACTAAGGGAGTTCAGACATACTGTATTTTAATGAGATATTAAACCGAGGCACTATGTGCTCTCTCAGATGAACATAAATGATCCTGCGATGTTACTTCAAAGAAGTAGAGAAGAGTTACTCCGGGAATGGGAATTGTCAACCACGCTCAACCCAAGACTGGAAAATCCCCACCCCAGGTCAATGGGCTTTTGCATGGTCTGCCCCTGCCTGCTATGATTCCCATCTCAGTGGGATGGGAAACTTTCACCTCAGGTATCTTGAGAAATATTTAATCCAAATTAACATCACATATCTGATTCACTGTTTGATGGAGTTGATTATATGCAGAATCTGCCATGTTTCCAACTTTACAACTTGAGTACACTTCAAAAGTACTTAATTGGCTGTAAAGTGTTTTGGCATATTCTGAGGATATGAAGGATGTCATATAAATGCAAACTGTTTTTGTTCTAGAACAGTGGAAGGCATGTGTATGGTTACAGTTTCCAGCACACAAATTGAGGTGTTTCATTGTTAGGATTCAAGATTCTTTGATGACATGTTGGAAAGTAAAAATAGACATTTATTTGCAACAATCATGCAGTCCACTCTCAGACTCCTGATATTTGACCTAAGAAAATGTTTAGTCTAGACTGGAATTTGACTGGGTCTCCTCATTTATTCACTTCATGGTAATATTTCTTTGGATGGCAGAGTTGTTCAATGGTCAACTGACCAAAAATGATGTGCGAGATTCTTGCTATACTAGAATACAACACCTCTCTAGGCAACATACCTTAAGATTCCAATAATCCTCCTGGTGGTAGTTCACACCTCATATATTTAAAGTCTTTAGAAATACTGAAATTAGTTTTTTGCCCTTTATGCAGTCATATAACATTAAGGGACCATCAGCATTCCCTCCAAGTTGTGTGGGTCCATGGCCCCATCCCAACTGGGAATATGCCACATTGGACAAATGGACCATGCACAAGCAACTCTCTAAGATGATATGCAGCAATCTTAAAGGGGCAGTGTAGTACAACAACTGAGCCATGCAATGCAGGAAAATTAGAGGAATCATTGGTGACTGTGTATCTTTAAATGTTCCCAGACATCTGTTAAGAGCTTGAAGCTGAATTGGTTCTTTGTTGCTGATTATGCAGGAATTTACTCATGATAATTTTTTTTGCTTCACTGTATCAAATGACTTCTACAGGTCTGTATAGGGTGTGCTGATATCATATGGATTGCTTGTAATTTATTTTGACAAGTCTTAACTGTACTTGACAAAGCTTCATAAGCAGACCAGACTTGTTACGGCATACTGGAATGTTGACCATTTTGGGATAAAAGTTTGGAAAAGTTATTAGTCTCCAGGTTTTAATTCTTTTGCCTGTTCTGTTTATTGAATGTGCAATATATTCCACCTTAATGCAAAGATGCAGTTGGGGTCTCGACCTTGGCACAAACATCATGTACATTTTATTTTGCATTCCATATATAATTTGCTGTTCTACAAATCTTTTCTGAGTTGAGCAATATATCTGCATATTTCAATTTATTTTACTTATTCCCTCTTTCTTTAGATCTCGTAGTTACTTAGCATTCACTCAGTAAAAAGACTGGCAAGAAACCTTCAAACTTTGGACTCGTTCTGGAAAGTGCTTTAAAGTAATCTAGGTGAGTCACCTTCTGATTCCTACACCCTCTTCTGAGATTAGGAACTCAACTCTTGTGTAACTGTGAACATAAATCTATATCCTACTAATCTGTTCCTCAGAACACTTGAGTATAAATGCTGCCAGACCTCTGCCAATTCCACTGTGAGATGAGAAGCTGGAAAGTGCATGTGAATAGGCTGGGAATGATCTGGTTCTGACATTTTCTTTCTTCCCATAAATAGAAGACTCTTCCTCAGCACTGATCCAACATTGCAACAAGTGAGATTGGTGAACTTTCATATGGGAGATGGCAAGCATAATCTGACACACCACCGGCATTTTCCATTTTCATGAGTTTGTTCCATGAAAAAAGAAAGTTAAGCTAATTACAAGTTATTTTTTCTCTGAATTTTGTAAAGTTCAGTCAATCCAGAATAAATTCAAAAGCAAATTACACTCTGAAAAATGCTGTCAAAAGCAGTAATGGAGTTGATTATTTTCTGAATCTACTTCACTCATTCTATCATTCATATACTGTTTTTTAAATTTACATAACATAAAGGTTTAAATATTCAGCCACATGCTATTGTGCCCAATTGCATCCATACTCATTGTTGTTGATAAATGGTATAATATTATTGACAGCACAAAAATTCTATTTTTGTTCAGGATGGAATATGCGTTCTTATATGGCTCAGAGTGGTGGAAACCACATAAATTCACAGCTTACTGGAAATAATATTTCTGCTTCAGTACAAGCTGTTTTCCTTAGAATATCTCTTCATTTCCACTTTACTAAGATTGATTCCAGTATGTCATTGTGCAGAGAGCTCGGCTTTAGCAGGAAATGTTGTTTTTGGAGCAATGCACAGTAAATGCTGCCATTTCACTGCCAGTTGATAGAAATTATTAGTGATCGTCTGTGTGTAGCAATTTATCAACAGTCACATGCATTCACGCTTTTTGCAAACCTCATATCACTAGACTAACAAATAGTAACCAGTCTATCCCCTTTTAAACTATTAACGAAAGGCAGGATTTTGCACAACTCTTCTCTGGGGAGCAGCTGATTTGAACCACAAAGTTTGGTTTTGCTCCTACAGACTTTGTCCTAAAAAGAGCTGACAGAATCCAGAGCAGGCCCCCTGACTGATGCAGCTAGTATGTAAACACAGATGCAGTGAGCACACAGACCAGCATTCAATTGAAGGTACCAAATATATCGCAATTAGCACATTGTCAATGGAAAGTGCTAACATTGTCCCACTGAGCAGTTAAAAACCACCCTAGCTGACTTATCCCCCATAAGCCTTTAGAAGGCAACAAATTGCAATTCTTATATGCTCAACTGAGTAGATGGTAAAACCCAACAACAACAGCAATATTTTGTGTTTATGTAACATCTTCAATATGTTAAAATGTACTAAAGTGTTTTTTCAGGAATGTTATCTGTGCAAAGTTTGACATCAAACCACATAAGGAGATGATTAGGATAAATAATCCCACTGGTGGGGACAGAGGCCATTGAGGCTTTCCCCCGGGAAATCAGGGACAGAGGGCTGCCCCTTGTGTGGTGCCAGTCTGGCACACTGGCACTGCCAGCCTTGCACTTTGGCAGTGCCCACCTGCCAAGGGGGTGGGGGCCTGATGGGGTGGAATCTACTGGGGCCAGGGCCAATCAGTGATGGGGGAAAATCCATTAAGGATTGGTGGAGTTGGGAGAGAGGGGAAATCGGAGCTGGACATGAGGGTGTGTGGGGCTGGATATAGTTGTGGAGGTTGGGCTTGACATAAGAGTGGGGGATGCTGGAGGCCAGCCATTGCCGGGATTTGTGGAGGCTGACAATCGGAGGGGGAGTCCAGGGAACCAATCTGTAAGCAGGCAATGGTGGGACCAGTGTGCATGTGCTGAACTCCCCACTGACAGATTGGTGCAATGGCTCACTCAATGAACTGATGGCAACCTCTCCAGTGGGTTCAGGCTTCTCCTGCCCCCGCTCTTACCAGAATGAATCACTGTGCACTTTGTCTTGAAATTCATTCCACTGTTCAGCTCGTCCAAAAAAATGGACAGGAAAAGCTCTCATATTTTTTGGGAGAATCACCCCAAGGAGACTAGGGAGTGACATTAGCTTTGGTGTTCTCAGTGTTTAATTGGAAGACATTTCTGCTCAGACAGAATTAGATGTTGGACAAGCAGTGAGAGACTGTGAAGGAGTCAGGAGAGATGGTAATGAGGTGGAGCTGAGTGTCCTCAATGTGTGAAACTTGATGGTGTGGTTTTGAATGCTGTAACTGAAGTATATTTTGTTGACAAAAACTTGGTGGGGAGCCCAAGAATAGCTCCTTGGTAAAACGCAGAGGTAACTGTGTGATTCCAGGAAGAGAACCCTTTGCAAGCCATTCTCTAGTTATGATTGAATAAGAATGCATGCAAGTAGATGAGTGCAGTATCAGGTTTGACCTGCTTTCCTGGTCTGGTTAATTTGTTAATGTAAGGAAGTATCCAATAACTAAAATGCAAAAAGAAAATCATGTCGACAATCATTGATTGTAAGTTTCCAATAAATGCAGAAAATCCATCACTGCAATGTATCTCCACAATTTCGATGTTAAGTTGAAATATCTTCCTGGAAACTGTTATAAATCATGGGTAAGACCATGATTTTATATTGTGCTCCTAGTTCAGAAAGATTCATACTTGGAACCTGCATCACAAAATTTGGATACATCCCAGGCATGGGCCTTATACTTTTCCACTGAATAATCTTAACGGACAGAAATTCATGGGAACATAAATCGAGTGAATTCCCAGTTTTCTTCAAAAGGATATTGATTTACTGACGAGGATTCAGAGACAAGTGGAAGGAATGATTTGGCATTGTAAACCTGTAAATAATAGTTAAGAATCCAAGTTAGAGTTGACCCTTCTTTTTGCTTGCATTCCACAACAACCTCTTACAATTTCAGTGTGTTTGCCATTTTTTGATTATCATTATGCCCTTTCAATTCTCCACTTCAAATCCCAGAATCACCCCCGGTGTCTTCCCTCCCCATTCCCACCACTCTTTCAATATTCATTCAATTTTTTTCATAGTGGATTAAGACCGTATTTCTAGCAAAAGGAAAACACTTGTATTTACTTAGCATATCCAGACCCTCGGGACATTACAAAACATTTTACAGTTAATTACTTTTTGAAGGCAAGTCAATATTGTAATGTCAGCCAACTTGGCAACTAATTTGCAGGTGATAAGCTACCACTGAGTCTGTTTTGGTTTTTTAGAATGACCTAATCATTTGATTTTGTTCTATGATTCTATGATGGTAGAAGATGGCAGGCAGAAGGCAGCACTGTGCTTTTCAGAGGGAGCCCCCCACAAGAATGCTGGATGGACTGAAGCTAGAGGCAGTACACCTTCTACCCCCACTCCAGGAGATAGCCTTCCAGCAGGGTCACCACCCTCCAGTCCTAGATAGTGCAAGCGCAGTCCACAACAATATCGGAAGAAGATGAATGATCTTCTTCACCCAGGCATTAGGTACCTCCCTCGCTCCTACAGTCACAATGTTGTCCATGGAGTTGCGATGCTCCTTACACACCAGCTCCCATGCACCTGTCACAACTCATTCCATCTTAAATGACAACACTCCCACCTAACTCTTCCTTTCTGTGTCATCCAGAATAGGTGCCAGTGGGTGCAGTCAACTGGAATCATGCCAAGCTAAAAACTCTCATACGTCTTGAGGAACAGATCCTTGAACTGGCCAGGGAGGGGAAAGACCATATCTGCACTGCTGGTGAGATGGGGCTACCAGAGAAATATGAAAATCCTCAACATATGCTCTCATTTCTCAAGTTTCAGAAGAGTAATCAATATTTCATCCGTATTCCCTGTAATCCACTGATAGCATTTCCCTTCTCTTGCAGACCAACTAGCAGAACAGGCCGGACTATACTCGTGCTCCCTGGAACTGCTGGACTCCAGCAGCTCAGGGGAGGAGTTTCTCCAACTCCACTGTTGAAGAGGTGTCACAGCTGGAGCCGGACACCTACATCTTGTACCAGTGCAGACAATCACACTTCAGTGGGATCACTAAGTAGGCAGGCATCTGAGTCAGTCACTGGTGAGTTCCTCACAGCTGAAGATCCACAGCAGGCAGAGGTAGGAATGTCCCAGGGAACCGGCACTCGGAGGGATGCCAGAGCCCAGAACTCTGCTGAGCCCCTTGTCAATTCTGTGTTCCAGGGACCGGTCGTCCCACAGCTGCTGGGTGAGTATCAGGTAGGGTTAACAGTAACCCTGCTCAAAGTTCAAGGTTGATTTGAGAAGACCTATTGCCTTCTATTTGAGGAGACAGTGCAATCACTGCGCCACACCAAGGCCAACGCTATGAAGTTGGCATCAGCATTGGAGACATTGGTGCAGGATGTGCTCTCCATAGCAGGATATATCCACACCATGGAACAAGGCCTCGGTTACATGGTGCAGGCACTGGTGGGAATCCATGAGTTTTAGTGCAGAGGATAATGGTGTTTCTGCATCTCACTTCAGCTGCACCTGGGAACCTGAAGGGAAGGGGATCAGCAGGAGTACAGTCCGGGATCCTGCAGCCAGGGGATCATGGATGTCTCCAACCCATCTGACACTGTGAGTGACAGACCCCTAGCCCATGACACGAGGAGAGAAGCAATCAAAATCAGCGCTGTCTGAAAGCAGAACTGGACCCTCAAGGTCCCCTCCTCCAGGTAATGCCCAGCAAGGTTAGCTTAGGCCAAATAGTGTGGAAGTCAGCAGGCCGCCTCGACCTCAGTTATGAGTCCTGGGAATAGACCCAGACATAGGGCGAGAGTGAGGAAGATTATGAAACTGTCAGCACTTAGTGGGAATGGGTGAATATAGGCACTAGCATAGATAGATCACCATTTTGTTTTGAATGTCATTAAATTTCACTTCATTCGCCCACAGAATGAGGGTGGGGAGGGGAAGGTGAGGTCCCAGAGAGAGAGCTCACTAATGATATACTAATGCATTAAAGTAAGATTTCTGCGGTCCCATAGCATGTTTTATAACACTCCATCGGCGAAGGACTGGTAAGATCGTAACTTGGAAATTCACCAGCTCTCTGGATTTTGATTCCTGCAGACGGAGAGTATGGGCTCAAAACTTTGGGCTCACACTTACAATGTGATTTAAGCCCAGAACATTTTGTTTCAAAGGTGTGAATGTACTGTAAGCCAAGACTGACACCTCAAGAAATATCATGCTAGATGGTCCTCATTGTCCCTTCTTCCATTCTCCTGTAAAGTATGTCAGTTTATGATCTATCATATTTCTTATTGCAGCTCAACTATATTGGGGAGAGATGATGGTATAGTGATAATGCAGTGATAATGTTGGTCGATACTAATCCAGAGAGTCTGAGGGATAGAGGTTCAAATCCCACCATGGCATCAACCCCACCCCCTGCGCCCAATCCTCTGGGAAGCCCTGGTTGTTCCCCTTCATTCCAGTGGGCTCAGACTGCTAGTTCCCTGAAAGTGAGGAGTTACGCCGGCTGGACAGCAATGCTCTGGTGGAGCTGGGGGGAGATGCTAGCGGGCCCAAAACTTCAGTCCCATTCCATAATCACATTTAAATAACATTAAAAGCACCACCCCATGCATACCTAAATCTGGCACTAGGAGAGGCACCCATTGCCGGACGACCAGTATGGATTGTGCTAATCCAGCTCCACTGAAATCTTCTGATAGTGGAATGGCAGAATCTCACTCTTGAATTCAATTAATTAATCTGGAACATAAAGTAATCTCAATAATGATGACCATTAAACTACTATTGATTGTTGTAAAAATCCATGTTAATGTTGTTTAGGGAAGAAATCTTTCAACTACCTAGTCTAATCTACATGTGACTCCAGGCCCACAGCAATGACTCTTAACTGCCTAAATAACCCAGCAAAGTCAGTGCAAGTGTCATTAAGAATGGGCAACAAATGCTGGTGTTTCCACATTCTGTGAAAGAATAAAATTGTTCTTGAATAGTTGTGTGAAACAGATTGGAAATGAACAACCAGTTCTACACCTTGCCTGATTTTCTTTTCCATTGAAGTTTGTTGGAAAGATTCATTATTGACTACTTTGTACAACTTTCCATCGCCAGTTTTATTCTTAATGTCCTTCAGAAATCAGGATCAAATGGTTCATTTTGTGATTCCATATGTTAGTGCTCGATCTCAACTTGGATGGGATTGAACAACTATATTTACCAATGATACATTTCACACCAAGCTGAACATTAAAACTACCGACACCCAACAGCTCTGATGAAGGATCATCCAAACTGAAAATGTTAGGTCTATTCTCTCTCTACAGATGCTGTCAGCACTGCTAAGATTTTCCAGCATTTTCTGTTTTTGTTTCAGATTCCAGCATTCACAGTAATTTTCTTTTATGTTATATTACAATAAAACTATCTATTTGCTGAAAGCATTAAAAAAGAGTTACAGGTCTGCTAAGATACAATCTATCTTTTGAAATGTTTTCTACCCAGTTGCTCTGTTTCCGAAGCTAGAATCGTGAAGCTAGTTGTGGGAAATATAAAGATTGAATTCCTCTGCTTTGTACCTGCAAGATGTTCAGTTAGCTGGGTGCACAGCAGAAGTAAAAGCGCCAGAGGATTTATATCCCTTTAGTTCGCTTGGAGATATCTAGAACATAGAACATAGAACATAGAACATTACAGCGCAGTACAGGCCCTTCGGCCCTCGATGTTGCACCTGCCAGTGGACCCTCTAACCTAAACTATTCCAATATTATCCATATGCCTATCCACCGAACATTTGAATGCCCCCAAAGTAGGCGAGTCCACAACTGCTGCAGGCAGGGCATTCCACGCCCTCACCACCCTCTGTGTGAAGAACCTGCCTTTGACATCCGTCCTATAACTACCACCTCTTAATTTAAAGTTATGTCCCCTCGTGTTGGTCATCACCATCCGAGGAAAAAGGCTCTCACTATCCACCCTATCCAGTCCTTTGATCATCTTATACGCCTCAATTAGGTCCCCGCGTAACCTTCTTCTCTCTAATGAAAATAACCTCAGGTCCCTCAGCCTTTCCTCATAAGGCCTTCCCACCATACCAGGCAACATCCTGGTAAACCTTCTCTGCACCCTTTCCAATGCTTCCACATCTTTCTTACAATGCGGCGACCAGAACTGTACGCAATACTCCAAGTGTGGCTGCACCAGAGTTTTGTACAGTTGTAACATAACCTCACGGCTCCTAAATTCAATCCCTCTACCAATAAAAGCTAACACACCGTACGCCTTCTTAACAACTTTATCAACCTGGGTACCAACTTTCAAAGAGCTATGTACTTGTATCCCAAGATCCCTCTGCTCGACAACGCTATTAAGGGTCCTTCCATTAGCCCTATATTTCATATGCCTGTTATTCCTACCAAAGTGAATCACCTCACACTTATCCGTATTGAATTCCATTTGCCACCTCACGGCCCAGCTCTGCAAACTATCTATGTCCCTCTGCAAACTGTAACATCCATCCTCGCTGTCTAGAACTCCCTCCACTTTGGTATTGTCAGCAAATTTACTAATCCAACCCTCTACACCCTCATCTAGGTCATTTATAAAAATGACAAACAGCAGTGGCCCTAAAACAGATCCTTGAGGTACACCACTTGTAACTGCACTCCAGGTTGAATATTTCCCATCAACACCACCCTCTGTCTTCTATCAGCTAGCCAATTCCTAATCCAAACTGCTAAATCACCTTCAATCCATGCATCTGCACTTTCTGCAGTAGCCTACCATGGGGAACCTTATCAAACGCTTTGCTAAAATCCATATACACTACATCAACTGCCTTACCCTTATCTACCTCTTTGGTCACCTCCTCAACAAACTCAATAAGGTTTGTGAGGCACGACCTACCCTTCACAAAACCGTGCTGACTATCCCTAATCAATTTATTTCTCTCTAGATGCTTATAAATCCTATCCCTTATAATTCTTTCCAAGACCTGGCCCACAACAGAAGTCAGGCTCACCGGTCTATAATTTCCAGGATGGTCCCTACTCCCCTTTTTGAACAAAGGGACAACATTTGCCATCTTCCAGTCTTCCGGCACTATACCTGTAGCCAACGACGACATGAAGATCAAAGCCAAAGGCTCTGCAATCTCCTCTCTAGCTCCCAGAGAATCCTAGGGTAAATCCCATCTGGCCCAGGGGACTTATCAATTTTCATACCCTCAAGATTCGCTAACACCTCCTCCTTATGAACCTCAATCCTGCCCAGTCTACAACCTAGTATCGCAGTATTCTCCCCGACAACATTGTCTTTCTCCTGCTTGAATACTGACGAAAAATACTCATTCAGTGTCTCTCCTATCTCCTCAGGCTCCACGCACAACTTCCCACTGCTATCTCTGACTGGCCCTAATCTTGCCCTAACCAATCTTTTATTATTTATATACTGTAAAAAGCTTTAGGATTCTCCTTAATCCTATCCGCCAAAGTCTTCTCGTGTCCTCTTCTAGCTCTTCTCAACTCCCTCTTTAACTCCTTCCTGGCTGATTTATAGCTCTCCAGTGCCCTAACTGAGCCTTCACATCTCATCATTATATAAGCCTCCTTCTTCCTCTTCACCAGAGATTCAACTTCCCTAGTACACCATGGTTCCCTCACTCGACCACTTCCTCCCTGCCTGGCAGGTACATATTTATTATGGACATGCAGAAGCTGTTCCTTAAATATGCTTCACATTTCAGATGCCCCCAGCCCCTGCAATTTCCTGCTCCACCCTATGCATCCTAAATCTCTCCTAATAGCCTCATAATTACCTTTCCCCCAGCTATAACTACTGTTATTCGGTACGTGCCCATCCCTTTCCATCACTAAGGTAAACGTAACCGAATTGTGGTTACTATCACCAAAGTGCTCACCCACCTCCAAGTCTAACACCTGGTCTGGTTCATTACCCAATACCAAATCCAATATAGCCTCACCTCTTGTTGACCTATCTACATACTGAGTCATGAAACCTTCCTGCACACATTGAACAAAAATTGACCCCTCTAACGTACTTGAACTATAGCTTTTCCAATCGATATTAGAAAAGTTAAAGTCCCCCATTACAACTACCCTGTTACTTTCACACATATCCAGGATCAACTTTGCAATCCCTTCCTCTACTTCTCTGGAACTTTTTGGAGGCCTATAAAAAACTCCCAACAGTGTGACCTCTCCTTTCTTGTTTCTAATCTCAGCCCACACTACCTCAGCAGACAAGTCCACATCAAACGTCTTCTCTGCCACCGTAATGCTGTCCTTAACTAACAATGCCACTCCTCCCCCTCTTCTACCACCACCTCTGCTCTGACTGAAACATCTGAACCCCGGAACCTGCAACAACCATTCCTGCCCCTGCTCTATCCACGTCTCCAGAGACGTGGATAGAGCAAAGATACATCTGGAGATGTATCTTTTTTGGGGGAGGATGGGAAGGACAAGCATGTCAGGATAAAGCACAAACAATTATTTCATGCATATGTAAATGAAGCAGTTATGCTATAATTGTACATTTTATTTTTTTTCTCATGAAGTTAAGTGGATATCACAAGGCAGCATGGCCAGAAGAAATAGATTTTAGTTTTGGTGATTTTTCCTTTCCTATCAGATCACAGAATTAAAAAGAACATGCCAAGGAAGGCATTGGAGGATTCAAAAAGCTAAGTGCCATTTTATTTTTCTGGTTTACCATTTGATTTGAGAACTCAGAAACCTTTCAGAGTAATGTTCGGAAACAATATCCACAAAGTCAAGGGTTGGGCTTATACTTGAGGTACCTTGGGCCCCGAGTCATGATATGAATCTGCAAACTTGGCCAGGTTCAAACCAAATTAGGAAACTTGCACTCTGATACTCTGTGCCTGATTTGTGCCTGGAGGAAGGGAGGGTGAAATAAAACTTTAGCCCTGTAGTGCCAACTTTGAGAATTTGTGTTGTTGCTGGAAATGAAGTGAATGCAGTGTTATCCTATAACTTAAATTGAAATCAATTGCCCTCTCACACAGTAACAGAAACCACCAGACATGCACCAATAACATTTATTTAAGAGCCAGATGCAAGGAATGCACAAACCACACCCAATGGCAGGGGAACAAAGAAAATCCTTCATTTCCCTATACGTAAGATATGGTTATGACAGGATTAAATTGAAGGACTATCCAACCCTAGAAGTAGATTGCTTCAGATAACTTCTGTGAGGAAAACAGTCCTGATTTCACAAAATTGTTTCAGCAATGACTTATCTCTGCACGTGCTTGATTTGGACTGCATAGGCAAGAGTAAGACATTTCACTGATAGTATCAATGAACTGATTATTCACATTCCCTGTTTCAAATAGAAATGGAACTGTTGTCTGCGAAACACAGACAGACACTTTGATCAGTTTGTTTATCTCAAAAGCTTTATCCAGGTGCCCTCAAGATAAACAAAAGGACAAGACTTGGTTCACAGTTCAACTCGATTTTATTAACAAATCCAATAAATATTAATACACAGTTATTATTCACAAATCATCTTAATCTTATTTCCCTAAGATTCTAATATTACCCATGTTGTTTAACTAACAGTGCTATTCCACCATCTTTTCTCAGTTTCCTCTTCTTCCGAAATATTAAATAGCCTTGAATATTTAGCTCCCAGCCTTAGTCATCTTGCAACCACATTTCTGAAATGATCATATATACTTATCTCTATCGGTAATATATATGGATCCATTTTATTATGAATGCTGCACACATTTGTGTACAAAACTTTTAATTCAGACTTTTACCATTCTTGCAAATCCTGGCCTTATCTGCAGGTGCATGTGCATGTATGTGTGTGCCATTTGCCCCAGCATCCCTTAACCATTATCTTCTCCCCCCACACATTTTGACCCCAAAAGATCATCATGTAACACAATGTATGCCCCAGTAATCAGGAGCTCTCATGATTTGGAAGCCATACCCTTGATTCAGAATATTATGCAATCAGAATACCCCAGACTTTCATCAGAGCTCTTCCAGTGATTGAGTGCAGACATCCCCTATGATCAGGATCTCCTTCACAACCCAGAACTCCAAGACGAATGGTATTGGCATGCTTACTATGATACAGCCCCAACTCTCCCCACGCTCAACCATGATCCAATTGCCCCTACAGTTTGGAGGCCTCTCCCTCATCAAGACTCTCCATCCTCCCATAATAACAAATCTCTTCTTGAGATGATTTCCTCCCATTTTCTCACTGACTTACTGAATTTACCTATTCCTGCCATAACATAATGAAACACCATAAAATGCTTCACAGGTGCATTATAAATCAAAGTTTGACACTGTGTCAAACAAGGCAACATTTGGGCTGATGGCCAAAACCTTTTGGAAGAGATAGTTTTAATGAGCTCTTGAAGGCAGAAAGAGAGATGGAGAGACTTAGGGCGGGATTTTCTGAGATAAGGCACAGCCATTAATGGTGGAGCAATTTAAATTAAGAATGCTGAAGAAGCCAAAATTTGAAGATCACAAATACTTTAGATGGCGATATTCCTGAAATCTTCTATTGTCCTCAGTAGTTGTCATGTTATTTTGTTGTTAGTAAGTTTTGAGATTGCGCTTCCAAAGTCCAAATTTAAATCAGAGCAAAATTGAGTTTAGCACTGACCCTGGATTGCAGCATCCACAGCCTTCTCCCAATCTAGAATCATCACCCATTTCCAGAATCTGAGACTTCCTGTCCGTGAGTAAACACTCTTTCCACGCTGCTGTATTTCATTTTATGTCATATACTGAATTGTTGTAACAAAATCAGTTTCACAACACCAGGTTAAAGCCCAATAGGTTATTTGGAGTCACAAGCTTTCAGAGCGCTGCTCTTTGCTGAGATGAGTGAAGACTCACCTGAGGAAAGAGCAGAACTCCGAAAGCTCATGATTCCAAATAAATCTGTTGGACTTCAACCTAGCGTTGTGAGACTTAATACTGTGCCCACCCTAGTCCAACACTAGCATCTCCACATTATTGTAAGGAGCCTCTTATGGCCCAATTTAACCAGAGACGTCCAGAAATCATATACAT
Source organism: Sphyrna mokarran (assembly GCA_024679065.1). Taxonomy (NCBI): domain Eukaryota; kingdom Metazoa; phylum Chordata; class Chondrichthyes; order Carcharhiniformes; family Carcharhinidae; genus Sphyrna; species Sphyrna mokarran. The sequence continues at coordinate 82,810,768 of JAGIQG010000002.1, forward strand.
ATTTATTCAATGAGCCCCTTCTTTAAATAAATGCTCTTTAAATTTGTTAATCATATCTTTCTTGTGAAGTCCCGTTATGGCGATCCTTTTCTTTACTCATGCATTTCTAAATTTTCATCAATTTTACTATGGATTGTATATTAACATATTTGAGCCCAACTGGTGTTAGACTGATTGACCAGTCTATGGTTATCCAAGATGTTACAGTGACTGCTTTCCAGTCACTGACACAATTTGTACATCAACAGGGTATTGCAAATTGCGAACAAAGCGTCTGTAACATTCTTGTTGACTTCTTTCAACAGCTTGGAGGGCATACCATCTGGGCCCCTTCAGCTCAGCTGTTTACATTTAGAATCAATTCCATTCTACAGTTAACTGTAACCATTGCCATATAGCCTCTTTCATCCACCTACCTCCTCACTGCCATCATTATTTTAGAACAATAGACACAAATTAAATTCCCTCAATCATTGTTGAGTGGTCCAGTTCTCCCTTTAAATGTTTCTTTACTTTTCAGATAGGCTTGAAAAATACTTCCTTTTCTATTATCCTGTAGCTTTTTTCTTGTTTTCAATTGTCATTTTTAATCTTTTTTTTCCAGCTGTTCATTTCTCACAAAATATCTTTGGTATTTCAGCCAAAAATATTAGTATATGCCTCAATTTAATTTTAATCTCTGTCTACATCTTTCTAGTTTTTTTTTGCATCCTGTGATGACTTGTGGGAATTGTATGGACATGGCAAGACAGAATTTAGGAAAAATCCCCATTCCCTTCCCAACTGTCCACAATTTGTATATTTTTGGGAAGATATGTGTATTTTTAATCACAGAGTTAAGTGGATGATTTGAATATGATGTGGAAATGCTGGAGTTGGACTGGGGTAAACACAGTAAGAAGTCTCACAACACCAGGTTAAAATACAAGATTTATTTGGTAGCAAAAGCCACTAGCTTTTGGACTTCTGACCCTTCATCAGGTGAGTGGAGAGTTCTGACCACAAACAAGGGATATAAAGACACATATCAGTTTACAGAATACTGATTAGAATGCAAGTTTTTACAGCTAATCAAGTCTTAAAGGTGCAGACAATGTGAGTGGAGATAGCATTAAGCATAGGTTAAAGAGATGTGTATTGTCTCCAGAGAGGACAGTAAGTGAGATTTTGCAAGCCCAGGCAAGTCATGGGGGTTACAAGTAGTGTGACATGAACCCAAGATCCCAGTTGAGGCCTTCTTTATGTGTGCAGAATTTGGCTATCAGTTTCTGCTCAGCGACTCTGCATTGTCGTGTGTCACGAAAGCAGCCTTGGAGAATACTTACCGAAAGATCAGAGGCCGAATGCCCCATGACTGCTGAAGTGTTCACCAACAAGTCTTGCCTGCTGATTGTCCAAGGCAACCTTCACAACATATGACAGCACAGAGTCGCTGAGCAAAACTGGTAGCAAGTTCCACCTCAACAGGGACCTTGGATTCATGTCATGCTATTTGTAACCCCCATGACTTGCCTGGGCTTGCAAAATCTCAGTTACTGTCCTGTCTAGAGACAATACACATCTCTTTAACCTATGCCTAATGTTACCTCCACTCACATTGTCTGAATTTTAAGACTGGATTAGCTGTAAAAACTCACATTCTAATCAGTATTCTGTAAACTGAGTGTGTGCCTTTACATCCCCTGTTTAGTTTGCGCATTCTCCCCGTGCTTGCGTGAGTTTTCTCCGGGTGCTCCGGTTTCCTCCCACAAACCAAAGATGTGCTCTTAGGCTAATTGGCAAAACAAATTCTCTCTAAATTGTCTCAAATTTGGTTTTTAATCCATAGATCTATAAACATGGACAGGGATCACAGGTAGAGGTGGGAACATTGGGGTGGCAGCGCAGGCTCGTTGGGCTGAAGGGCCTGTTTCCCGTGCTGTTTTGTTCTTTGTTCTTTGTGATCAGAATTCTCCACTTACCTGACAAAGTGTCAGAGGCGCAAAAGTTAGTGGCTTTTGCTACCAAACAAACCTGTTGGACTTTAACATGGTGTTGTGAGACTTTTTTTTGAGGCTTTAATTAAAGAGGACTGTTTATTTATGTGCTCACCCTGAACCCTAACATTATGGCATTCACTACAAACACAATCAAAGGAAGTGCACTTTTACAGGTTATAAGCAAAATAAGAATTCATAGTCTTGTTCTGGAAAATACACATTGCATGTCTCATGGAAATGACATCTTCACTCCTGAAGGATGGTTGAGTTGAGTTAATTTCTTGTTACCAGGAGATCGGTCTGCTTTAGTGATGGACCCAAAAACTGGAGCACCTGGAGGAAACCCACGCAGACACAGGGAGAATGTGCAAACTCCATACAGACAGTGACCAAGGTCAGAATTGCACCCAGGTTGGTGGGCTGTGAGGCAGCAGTGCTAACCACTGAGCTGCTGTAACTTTCTTGTCCCTTTGTAACTTTCTATCCATACAACTGATTTTGTTTTAAATGTTCTGCGTGTTAACCAGATACAATGGCTATAACTTATGACAGTGGTAATTGAGTTAGATTTTCACTCCACTTGAAGTTACTAACCTGAAAATCCAAGTAATCCTACACAGCTCAGGCTGGGCAAGTTGGGAAGCTAGGTGATACAGGATTACTTAGAACCTACAGTTACGGGCAGTCCAGTTGAAGGCAAGTAAACTGTGCCTCTTCGTCTAACAACACTAGCTACCATCAACCAGGTAAAGGTCTGGCCAAGCTTAAAGGACTGTGGGAATAGGTGATTCATTGAAACATCATTGAAACCCTACAGTGCAGAAGGAAGCCATTCGGTCCATCGAGTCTGCATTGACAACAATCCCACCCAGGCCCTATCTCCACAACCTCACAGATTTTAACCACTAACCTCTTTAAACTACATATCCCAGGGAATTATGGGCAATTTAGCATAGCCAAGCAACCAAATCTCTACATCTTTGGAGGAAGCCAGGACACCCAGATGAAACCGATGCAGACACAGGAAGAATGCGCAAACTCCACCCAGACAATGACCTAAGTCAGGAATCAAACCCAGGTCCCTGGAATTGTGACCCAAGCTGAGAATCAAACACAAGTCCGTGGAGCTGTGAGTAGCAGTGTTAACCACTGTGCCAAGGTGCTGCTCTATTGTGCCACTGTGCAACCTAAAATAATAATTTGTTCTCAAACCAATGGCTTTCTTGGATCATCCAAATAAACATTTCTAATGACATTCACTGTGAGCAGTGTTCAAACCTCAATGGGGAAACCCCATTGGATTTTGAATTAACCACTCAGCTATTACAGCTGCAATTGTTTGAGGTTAGTCTTGGAGTCATAGAGGGTTACAGCATGGAAACAGTCCCTTTGGCCCAACTTGTCCATATTGACCTTTCTTTAACCATTAAGCTAATCCCAGTTGCTCGCCATTGGCCCATACCCCCCTGTACCCATCTTAACCATATAACTGCCCAAACGTTCATTCCACACACTCTTTACCTACAATGTGAAAAAATTGCGGTTCTGAATCCTTTTGTATGTCTCCCCTCTCACCTTAAAGCTATGTCCTCTAGTTTTAGACTCCTCTATCTTTGGGAAAAGATGTTGACTATCTACCTGATATATGCCCCCCATTATTTTATAGGCCTCTGTAAGATCACCCCTCAGCCTCCTACACTCCAGGGGAAAAAATTCCTGTCTATCCAGCTTCTCCTTAAAACTTAAACTATCAAGACCCAATAACATGCTAGTAAATCTTTTCTGCACTTTTTCTAGCTTAATAATATATTTTCTGTAATAGGATGACCAGATCTGTACACAGCATTGCAAGTGAGGCCTTACCAATGTCTTTTATAACTTCAACAAGATGTCCCAATTCCTGTATACAATGTTCTGACCAATGAAACCAAGCATGCCAAATGCCTTCTTCACCACTCAGTCTACCTGTGACTCCATCATCAAGGAGCTTTGACCTTGTACTTCTAGATCTCTTTTTTCTATAACTTTCCCCAATGCCCTACCATTGCTGAGTCAGTGGGTAATATTTGGTGGGAGGCATTGAAATGGGAGAGAGTCAGGAGTTGGAAATCGGTGGCATGGTGTTGGGAGTACTGTGGGTGGGTCAGGGATGATAGTTAAGAGGTGAGGACAGTTCCAAAGGGTTTGGAAGGGTGGGGGGGAGGGAGATCCTGTCTGAAGTCAATGGGATGGGGAAATTCTGTGGGGTTGGTACAATAGTATGCAGAAGCTATAAATGGTTTTAGTCCTTCTAATTTTTTATGTGCAACCATTGATATAACATATTCAGAATTAACCAAAATTAGGAGAAAAATCACTTTTCACGTGGTTCCCATTGCATGGCATTGCCCATCAGAAGTTTGAACTTTCCAAGCAATTGTCACACAATCCTTACCTGGAAACTTCTGAGGGGTTGGAATGGGGGAAAGTGGATCTTCTCAGTATATCTTTGTGTTACTCCCTGATTCATTGTCCTGGAGCTCAGAATTTATGGTCCTTTATGCTTGTTTTTATCAAACTTAGGGTGAGTAAAATTATTCAGTATTTCACTGAATCATCTGTAGATCTTCACAATCAAAATCATGTCCACTGTTTGATGATTGGTAATACACACCAAAAATAATACAATTTCCCTTTATATATCCTAACTCTATCCATATTAATTCCATCTCAACAATAAACTCCTATGATCTAGCTCAATAACAGAAAGCTTTATCAATCACCTCACCCGCCCCTTTGTTACTTTCTGTCCCTGCTAAAAATGTTATAATTTAGAAATGTTATAAAGTGTTATAAAATGTTATAAAAGAACCAACCTTTTTCAAATCTCAGTGATGTCTCCACTAAAAGCTATTCAATTCACCCCCCTCACAGATATTATAATAAAAGTAAGATACTGTAGCTTCTGGAATCTGAACGAATAAGAGAAAATACAGGAAAATGTCAACAGATCTGACATCGTCTGTGGAAAGAGAATAGAGCCAATATTTCTGCCAGAATTTTACCGGCACATCTACCCTGGAATCGGGGTGGGCGAGGCTCACAGAACGGCATTCTCTGTTGGCTTTGGTGGGATGTTACAAGCCTTGGGCAGGGGAAGCGGTAAGATTCCAGCATTCGAGTCTGAAAGGTCACCCAGTTCAACACATTAGCTCTGTTCTCTCTCCACAGATGGGGTCAGATCTGTTGTGGTTTACCATTATTTTCTGTTTATTTTCCCCTCACAGATATTTCTGTTTTCATAATCCAGTTTAGTTTCGAATGCTTTACAAATGTTTCTGTATATAGCAATCAGTGCTGATTCCCACTTCTCTGAACTCTGTGACTCATTTTCTTCCCTGGTTTTCTCATTTATGTTTTGGACAGCCCCGCACCCTTCCATAACCCCATTTTTCACCAGGAATATCCCTTGATGTTTACCCAATCAGCAAAAGTCCTGGATACTCAACATAATCAGTTACAGCAGTCGAATGGGAGAATGTTTGAGGAAATTTATATCTTATGTCTAAAAATATATTCACACTTCTGGCTTTCATTGTCTGTTTCAGATAAGCCCTTGCCTTCAAACTCAACTGCTTGATTGATCCAGCTCTACCTCCTCAGTTGCAACCCTAGACCTTCTCCACCACTTGACCATCATCCAATTTCTCAACTTATCCTCTCCTTAAGAGCATCGGTAAAGGCTTGGCCTTCAGTACAACCTTTCCCCATTCCAGAACTCATTCCAGCACCCTAAGAATTTGAGTCCTTCCATCTGGTACCGATCCTCAACCAAGCATTGATCTTCTTAATTTTGATTTCCACAACCTGTGGTAGAGGAATTAGAAGGCCGTGTCAATCGGGCCACTCAATATTTTAAAAAATTAATTTATGTTCTATTTAGGATTTATTTTCTCTAATTTAAATCTGTTTAATTCTACAAGCATCAGCTAAGTTAGGTGGTTTAATTTGTTAATAATTCATCAGAAGTGATTTTGGACTAATTTTCTGAGGAGAGGCTTGATGCCGATTGGAAAGTCAGACATTGAGGTCTATTTCTGACACATTTGCACGCTTAAGCTTGTAATTCTGCTTTGTCAAAAGATGTTGTATTTGGAACCTAAATTTAAGTCCATGGCCTGGTTAAGCAAATTACAAATTAAAAGAGCCACTTGATAAAAATGTTCTATAGGCTTGTTAACTTGAGCTCAAACAAAACACAGTAAACACTTAATAAATATAAAGCTTTAGACGATGCTGTTGCTTGTAGATGAAATTTGGCAGTAAGTTGGCTATAGTTAGTATGCTCAAGTTTAGAAACTGGATAATTGTGGAACATTTTATGCTAGGATCATGACTTTATATTCTAATGTTTTGCTTGGTCAGGAATCCTAAGCAATGGGAGCGAATAGGAAATGGTTTAATACAATGGAATTTAATGCTTGGATCAGGTTAATATTTGGATGTGATATGTATTTATCTAGAGTTAAATATAAAATGAAAAAGCCTTTCAGTTGCAATCTATGAAATGAAAGCCAATACGAATAGAGCTTAATTCAGGTATACTAAATACATATTAACTATAGCTTTGTGTGACAGGTAAGAGAAATTTATGTTGCATCTTATCTTGACCTACAATGAGAAATATATTAAGTACTCCACCAGGATAGATTTTTAAAAGATAGGATTAAACACTTTAATAGGAGAAGCATGCAGCAGTAACCTCCTAGTTTGCTTTCATTTCAACTCCTCTGGTCTGCTGCCACTTTTTGCTTTGCTTTTAACCATTGTAGCAGTATTAGACTCTGAGCTGTGACCCTCTGAACTCCCTTTACTTGAGTGTAAATAGCAAAAGATATTGCTTGTTTGAATGAATGGACTATCCCATGGAGGAAAATAATAGCTGTATCCTAGCATTGCAGTCTGCGGGAAGAATAGGAGTCCTAATGTTTAAAAGACTAACAGAGAGGGTGAAACTTGATTACATTAAGAATTAAAACTGTTGCTATAGCAAAGTCAGCAAAATACTGTTTCTATGTACTGATTCAAGTGCATTTTGCACAAAGCCACTCAATGTTAACATTTTTAAGTCCAGAAGTAAGAACTTACTTAGTTATTTTTCTAACAGCACTTCAGTTGTTAAAATATTTTATTCATACTCTTTTACTGCAACACTTACCAATGGAAGTATTGACCATAAACAAGAGGGTTATCATTGAGCAGAAATAGAACTGGAACAGTCATATAAATACTATGGCTACAAGAACAGGTCAGAGGCTGGGAATTTTGCTGAGAGAACTCACTTCCTGACTCACAAAGCCTATCTACCATCTGCAAGGCACAAGTCAGGAGTGTGATTGCCTGGATGAGTGCAGCTCCAACGGCACTCAAGAAGCTTGACCCCATCCAGGGCAAAGAGCATGCTTGATTGACATCCCACCCACTACTTTTAGCATTCATTCCCCCCATTACTGACACAACCTGGCAGCGGTAGTGCTGTCTGCATGATGCTCTAAGACAACTCGCCAAAGTTCCTTCAACAGCACTTCCAAACCTGCGACCTCTATTTCCTAAAATGGCAAGGGCAGCAGATGCATGGTAGCACAATGGTTAGCACTGCTGCTTCACAGTTTCAGGGACCTGGGTTCAATTCCCGGCTTGGGTCACTGTCTGTGTGGAGTTTACACATTCTTGTCATGTCTGCGTGGCTTTCCTCCGGGTGCTCTGATTTCCTCCCATGGTCCAAAGATATGCGGATTAGGTTGATTTGCTATGCTTAAATTTCCCCTTAATGTCCTGAAATGTGTAGGTTAGAGAGTTAGTGAGTGAAATATATAGGAATATTGGGGTAGGGCCTGGGTGGGATTGTGGTCAGTGTGATTGAGGGGCCGAATGGCCTCTAACTGTACTGTAGGATTTCTATGACTACTAACTGCAAGTTCCCCCTCCAAGGTTGCACACAATCCTGATCTTCAACTATGACTGTGATTCTCCCATCACGACCTGTAATTTTTCTGATGGGTCAAGGTAGGAGATGCATGGCCTGGTTCTGAGATTTGAACATGCGCTGGAAACGTATACGCATCTACCAGACATGGTGTACAATCACCAGTCAGACCATGCTGGAAACTGGCGGGAAGACAGGTAAGCAATTTGAATCTTTTTTTAATATGCTTTCAATGTTGTTTAAATCTAATAATTGGGAACTTACCAGTCTTGACTGAATCTCCCACCCTGCCAGGAGTACTTCATTCCGGTGGGTTTAGAGTACCTCTCCACATTGAGGGACCTAGCAGAAGACCCCGCTGGAATGAAGGGGGAGCAATTGAGGCCCTCCCAGGGGAGCGGGTCGTGGAGATGGTGCCCGCTGAACATGGGCACCCTGGCAATTTCAACCTGTGTCCCTTGGCACTGCCCAAGGGACAAAATGCCCATGGCAGGGGGCACCTTGTCACTGCCCACAGGGCATCAGACTGTGCCAAATGGGCAGGGCCTAGGGGCAATCGGTGGAGGTGGGGTAACCACCACTACTGGGGGTGAGGTGGGTTGGACATCTGGGTGCTCTGCAGCAGGGGTGGGTGAGGGAGATCAGGGCTGGCTCGGGAATTGTTGTGGAGATAGCAATCAAATTGTGTGGTGGTGGGATCTGCAGGGACAGCATATTGGAGGTTATATAACTTGATGTTGTGCCCATTTTGGGCATGATTGAGTTGGAGTAATTTTCAATGATTGGTAAAGAGGAACGGCCATGGAAACAGCCGCAGATCATGCTATTCATCTCATGCCCAAAAATAGGCACAATTTGATGATAAAATCAGACCCCAAGTTTCCAGTTAGCCTGAAAATGGTTCCTGATCTGTTTTTTGTGTGCGTTTTCACGCTCAATCTTACACAATGAATCATTCAAAATATGGACTAGACCATTTCTAGCTGCTGCAGGCAGTGGGCTGATCTTAGTTTATCAGCCAGCCTGAAGAGGAAGTCACTGCACATGCCAGCGATTTGGAGACGGGGGGAACAGTGTGCAAATGCTAATCTCCCCACTGACAATTTGGCACATTTGCAGTGAGTAATGCACTCAGCATTATGCAGCCGCCTCTCAGGTGGAACAGGCCCTGCTCCGACTTTCGGGTGTGAATCTCTTTGCCTGGAGATTTATGAAACTACTTACGCCCAAAAAAAATGCCTGGAGAAGTCTCCTGTTTTCTTGCATGTTGGGCACTTTTTTTGGGGAGAATCCTAGCCAACATGTCTGAAGGATAGCATTTTGTTTTCTTTTAACGTTATTTAAGAGTTCTCTTCATTTTCTGGCCTTGTTCAGTAGCTTTCTGTTAGTTTTTTTCTTTCCAGTTTACCCTTTTTAAGCACCACATTTCAAAGCTGTTGATTTGCTTTTTTTCCTCTTTCTCAGTGCTCCAAGCATGCATTCTGTTATTGGAAAAGATCTTCAATTCAACAGGAATACTGGAATTGACTAGAATCAGGTAATGACAATCAGAAATGAGAGCAAACTCGATTGGAAATCAATTGGCATAGATAAGGCTATATTCTCGCAGCAGACTATTTTCCCCTATTCACAGCTTATTATATCATAAACCATGTTCTAAATAATTTTTCACATTCATTGAATTGCATTTTGAATTGTTATCATTATTGTAAAAGGAACAGCTAATCTGCACACAGCAAGGTGCCAGCAACAGCAAATAAGATGAAAGAATAGCTAATCTGTTGCTGGTGCTGTTGATTGAGAGACAAATTCATTTGCCTAAAAAAACAAGAGCGATTACACTTCAAAAGTAATTCACCAGCTGTGAAGTGCTATGGGACATTCTCAGGATGTGATGTCTTACAAAGAAAATGCAAGATCATTTTTACATTATGAAGTCATATAAAAATAAGTTAAAAGATCAGGCAACACGATGGCACAGTTGTTAGCACTGCTGCTTCCCACCTCCCCGGACCTGGCTTCAATTCCCAGTTGGGTTACTGTCTGTGCGGAGTTTGCACATTTTCCCAGTGTCTGTGTGGGTTTCTTCCAGATGCTCCAGTTTTTTCCCACAATCCGAAGATGTGCGGGTTAAGTGCATTGGCCATGCTAAATTGTCCCTTAATGTCTGAGTGTGTAGTTTAGAGGGATTAGCAGGATAAATATGTATGGTTACAGGGATAAGAGCTGGGTAGGATTGTTGTTGGTGCAGACTCAATGGGCCAGATGGCCTCTTCCTGCACTGTTGGGTTTCCTACAAATTATCACTTGATGATCTTGGTAAACAAGTGATTTACAAGATAGCATAACATTGCTCAGTTCTCTCTTTATTAAGATAACAATAACAACTTGTATTTATATAGCACTTTTAATGTAATAAAATGTTTTAAGATGCATAATAGGAGCATTACAAATGACAAAGTATAAAACCAAGCCACATAAGATGATACTCAGAGTAGATCATCAAAATCTTAGGAGAAGAGATATGTAGGTTTTAAGGAGCATCTTATTGGAGGAAAGTGGTGTTTAGCAAATGAAATCCAGAGCTTAGAGCCAAAGCATATGAAAGGCAGAAGAGACAATCCAGGAAATTGCAGGCCTGTGAGCGTTACATCGGTGGTGTGGAAACTATTGGAGAATTCTTAGGAGTATAATGTACTCACATCTAGAAGAGAATAGGCTTATCAGTGATAGGCAGCACAGTTTTGCAAAGAGAAAGTCACCTTTCTCAAACTTGATTGAGTTCTTTGAAGAACTGACAAAAAAAATTGAGCAGGGCAAGGCGGTGGTTGTTGTATACATGGACTTTAGTAAAGCTTTCAATAAGGTTCCTCATGACAGCCTGATACAGAAGATGAAATCATATGGGATCCAACGTGAGCTAGTGAGATGGACACAAAACTGGCTTGGGCATAGAAAGCAGAGAGTTGCAGTGAAATGGTACTTTTCTAACTGGAGGTCTTAACAAGCTGCATTCCACAAGGATCAGTGCGGGGGCCTCTGTTATTTATAATACATATAAATAATTTGAGGAAAATGTAGGTTATCTGATGAGTAAATTTTCAGATGATACAAAAATTGATGACAAGGTGGGGTTGTGCATGTCAGCACAACGCTAGTTCTCTGAAGGACAGCAGTGATGACAGTATGTACCCACATTATTCGGATCCATGAGGCATGAGGTGAGCAAGCAGCCACGACTACATGTGGGAGGAGCTAGCAATGAGGCTAATGATGTCTCCTGTGAAGGGGATGTGGGAGCCAGTGATGAGGCTAGCGATGTGTGGGGGGAGGGTGTTGTGGGGCCAGTGATGAGGCCAGCGATATGTCTTCGGACGATGTGGGGGCCAGCGATGAGGCTAGTGATGTATGTGAGCAGGTTGTAGGAGTCAGCGATGAGGTCATTGGTATCTGTGGGTTGGAATGGGGAGAGGGGGTTGTGGGGGGCCAGCGATGAGACTGGTGATGTGTGTTAGGGGAGTTGTGGGGACCAGTGATGTCAGTGGGGCTTGGATCAGGATATTGGGATGTCTTTTCCGTGATCTCTCAGTGATGTGCGCATGCGCAGGTTCTGGCTCATCCCACCGATTTCAGGCTGTTTGGCATGAGTAGGCCTGCCCCCCCCACCCTGTGCATTTAATGAGATTCCCAACTGAGACCTCTGCAGTGCAAAGTGCAGAGATTCAGATGAAAGGCTGAAAAAACCACAATTCAGCACTTTTGGGGCAATTGTGGCCTTGATTGGAAGACTTCAATCATGGAGCCTTCTGAAACATAGGCAGAGAGTTTGGAGACAACAACACATTCAAGGCCTTTAGAGAGGAATGAGAGATCCGAAATGGGGGAGAGAGTCGATTGGAAGGATGGTGGATGTCAAAGATCGTTTTTTGGAAGAGGGGGATTTTGACGGCAAGTTTGAAGGTGAGAACGACAGTATCCAAAGAGAGAGAGCAGCTGGCAATATTGGTTAGCATGAAAAGTAGGAATGGCGTTTGAATAATCTGCAGTTTAATAGGCATAAGATTGGTAAGCTTGATGGAGCAGGGGATGGATTGCATGGACAAGATGAGCTTTGTGGGTGCTTGAACGGGGAGGCAGGAGAAAAATGAGAGAACAATGCAGTTCACAGCTAAGCTGGGGGGAAATTTAGTGGGAGTTTGTCTGGCAGCCGAAGTAAAGGAAAAGAAGTATCAATCGCACCTAATCAGATGGAATCAATATTAGGACTACATTTAATTAGAGTGGTGTTGGTCTCACTGCAGACCAGAAAACCAGGGGCAACTTCACCTTGGCTGATTCAAGGACAGCTGAACAGGATTTTGTATCAACCAATAAACTTACCTGGAATTTAAGGGAAGAGATAGTGCCTCCAAGAGCTGCCAGGCGATAAGAAGGCTGACAGATTTTCAGTTCCATCAGCACCATCGGAAAAAGTGAAGTGGAATTGTATTTGACAGGACCAGTGAGGCAGACCACAGTGAGGATGTGAGTGGTTGCTAAGGACAGAAGTGGGTGTTTCAGCAGAGGCAGTGGTCTTTTGCATGCCAAACAAGTAAATAAACTCAAATTAATTTAAGGCCAGCAGAGGTAGTCATTGCCTTCAGGGGCTTCTCTCTTGACCACAGGGAGCCCAATCAAAAGGATGTCCCCTGACCTCCAGAACACCACCAACTGACACTGGCAAAATGAAAGCTATGATTGAAAGAGGACTTTCAGGCCCTCAATTGACCTGTGGGTTGGGTGATCATCCTCCATTTTCTCTACTCCAGTCAGAATTCTATGGCATTGGGAAGGCGGTGGGCACTCCAACCTATGCTTTCCCTCCCAATGTTCTCGCTGTTTCACCTCCTAACTGGCTTCTCAGGGGGCCATTTAATTCCATTCTTAGAGACAAAAATTTCCATGAGCTTCTTGACACGTTTGGGGGTGAGGGTGAAAGAGATGTGTGAGAAGGGTTTGGTATTAATCATCTTGTTTTAAATTGGTTAATTTCTCTGAGAAAGTAACAGAAAACATATGACTACAGTAAGCATCAATCCAATTGTATCTCTCAGTAATCGTTAAATTAATTTGCCTTCTTATTACTTTTCCAATTGACACTGTCGCATACTTTCTGGATGCATATTATTCAGTGGACAGCAATATGATTCTTATGGTATCATGCCAACTACAATAAAATTATATTTTTATGGCCTGTTGAACATTGTAAACACACCAAAGTACTTCACAAAAGAGTAATCAATTAAAATTTGACATACAAGGAGACATTACGACAGATTTCTGAAACATGCATCAAAAATACATTTTTAAGGGGTATCCTAAAGGGGTAACGAGTTGTAATGGTGGAAAGTTTAGTGACGGCGTGGCCATCACTGGAAGAGCAATTAAAATCAAAGCTGTGTAAAAGGCCAGAATTGGGGGAGCACAGATAATTTAGCAGATTATAGGTCTGGAGGACGTTACCAGTAAATAGGGAGGCATGAGGAGATTTGAAAAGAAGGATGAGCATTTGAAAATTAAGGCATTGCTTAACTAGGAGTCAATGCAGGTCAAGTGAGCACTTAGTACAAGTTAGGAAATGGGCAGCTGAGATTGAACAAACTCAAGTTTACAAGGGGAAGAAGATGGGAGATTGGCCAAGCACTGGTTAACCTCACAGCGAATAAACTGAGAAGGAATTAGTCACTGCTTTAACTTCAGCTGTACACACACGCCAATAATTTGTTTTTGCAAAGAAATGCATCTGTATCTGTAACTAGTATATAATTGGGGTCTAATTACTTGAATAGTGAAGGAGACATGTGCTGGACTATAATTAAAGAGAAAGGTAAACTAAACATAAGAGTAAAAGATCTTTTCATAATCATCCATCAAATAACTTTCATGGGCACATCAGCATGCCTAAATCATTACAATTTTGGACTTGCAATTCCTTTTCAGGTTTATAATTGAAACTTCTTGAGTCAAATTAGCTCCTGGATGCAATTTGCAAGAGAGAATCACAAAACTCCAAAGAACAAAGAACAAAGAACAATACAGCACGGGAAACAGACCCTTCGGCTCAACGAGCCTGCGCCACCATTTTAGCATTATGAATGCCCTCCTCTACCTATGACCTTTATCTACGCCTATCCGGGAAGATTGAAGGAAGTCTAATTTAAGGACAATTTGTTATACTAATCAGCCTAAGTTACACCAATCAGCCCAAGAATCAAAGGTAAACTCTCATAGCAAATGCTGGCCAAGGCTGTTGATATATTAATGAATCTCCTGTGTCATCATAGCTATTTGGGGTGCTAGGGCCACAGACGGAATGACTGAGGAGCCAAATCCACATCAGAAACATCATGAGGAACTGCCAGAAGTAAAAGGCAGCTGCTACTCCTCTTTTTAGAGGCACATTTATATCTCATTGCTTACCCGAGAAGGATGAACTCCTGGTCGAGAGACCGGGCCCCTTCTCCTCCTATTTATTTATTCATTCATGAGATATGAGCATCATTGGCTGGGCCAGCATTTAATATACCATTGCAGTTTCTAGGGGACATAGACTCAAGGTAAAAAAAGGGAAAGTTTAAAGGAGATCTGAGAGGCAAGCTTTTTAACATGGATTATGATACGTGCTTGGAATGCATTGCCAGAGAGGATGAGAGAAGCAGACACAATAGCAACGTTTAAGAGGCATCTTAGCAGATACATGAATAAGAAGGGAATAGAGTGATATGGATCTCATAGAATCAAAAGGTCGTTAGACATCATCTGTCTGTGTGGGTTTGATGGGCTGAAAGGCCTGTTTCTGTGCTGAATGTTCTGTTTTTTGGAAAAAAATTAAAGGACAATTTAAATCTAGAGTATGGTTGTCTACTAATTTATTCATCCAGTTACTTTTCCACGATAGCAGTGGCGTCATCAGGTCATGCCAGGTCTCCTGGACTGTGCGTTCTCCTTCACCTGAGCAATGATCATGTAGTAAAATACTCATTATCTTGTTTTCTAATGAAATTAAATTTATAGTAACAGTCTGACCTTCTTTCTTTTTCCAAGCTAAGTTTTATTTTTATATCGTCTAATTATGAAGCTCACATCTCACAACAGTCCACCAAAAGAATCTTCATTTTTGTCTTGACATTTGTTGTGCCAGAATTGCCATTTGTTCGATTTGTGTTTGACTAGACTAGTGGATAAAATCCACCAAAGAGGCATGAAAATGTACCTCTGAAATTTAAATGGCTGAAATGAGGTACATTTCAAGTTTGATAAATGCCACCACAAATAATAGACAGCTTTACATGTAGGGAAAGTGAGTTACTCTGGGAGACCATCACTAAATCCAAATCTCTATTGACTATCATTCAATGTAGTGTGGTTCTATGGTACATGTTTGTCTAGATAGAAAGAGCATCTTTTTAATCAGAAATTATTCCTCTTAGACATTCCGTTCCCTTTAATTATGCAACTTTCCCCACAACCTTGTATACAATTATGAAGGCATGCACTTATCCTTCCTAATTTTTGCTGCACAAAGCGAGTTATAAACTGTAATTTTCTAGCTTTAGTACAGCATTAGTTGTTTTCAGTCTGTTTCCATAAGTCCTTTTAATGTCACTCACAGCCTGCAATTAAGTGCCACAGTAATAAACAAAATGTTTTCCTGTGTTTGACCCTTGTCCTATTTATCACAGCAGTACATTTTGCATTGAATTGTACAATATGCCGTTACAATGCGTGTGGTTTCAAATGACTGCGCCTTGCAGTTACAAAGCACTAAACATGTGTTTTTGATCATTCTCTTTGTTGATTATTTCATAATATACTGCTTATTTAGTTCATTTCTTAATACAGCTTGGCTTTAATCAAGTACCTCCGTCATTAAAGGAATCTTCCAGTGAAAATTACACAAATAGCTGTTACTTTTCATATGCTGGGTGTGTTCTCAGTATGTTAGTTTATTTTTAAAAAATCGGTCGAAGTTGTATGTGCTTGCTATGTGTTTTTTTTATGATTTACAAATTGCTATTTGGTTGGTCACACCCACGATTTTGTTCTTGTTTCTCTGAATCAGTCAACTATAAAGCTAAGAAATTATCTAGCAATAAGAAATGTTAAATCTGTACATCACATCACCAATGTGCATTATGATCTTCAACTCAATTCCAATCTAAGGCAGCCATGGTGCAATCCATCCTGATATGATCCTAAGGGTAAAGACTGATTTCTCTATACAAGTGCTCTAAGCGGGTATTGAGCAGGGAGGAAGTGTAGCCTAGAACACATCACAGTACTGTGGGGAAGATGACTACACAGACTTGACGGTGGGAGAGGGTGTGCAGCAAAGTGTAGAAATGAAGAAATCATAGTTGACCTGATTGTCAAATTGATGGGCAATTGTTTTTTTGACTATGGACTTGAGTCCCAGATGAACTGTTACATATCTGGTTGTGGTATTAGTGTACCTTTAAGAAAGGTGATTTTTTTTAAAACATGCCATCTGTAGCTCACAACTTTAGCTTTTGGAGTTGGCTTGTCTGCAAAGAATTCTTTTATTGCTCCTCAAGTGGCTTAGATGGAGGTTGTTTGTTTGTTTTTACTTTGAGGTTGTTTATGATTCTGCATTGTTAAGAGATGTGTTTTAATTAATACTCACAGCCTTAGGTGATGTCATTGTTGGGAGGAGAGAAAAAACTGTGGGCAGATCAAGTGATGAAAGTTTCAGTTTGGAGAGTTCTGAGGCTGCAGTTTAATTTTTAGTTTTAGCAGGGGCATCAAGCTAAAAAGAAACTGAAGTCTCTCTCTCTCTCTCTGAATCCTCTTCCATTTGAAAATTCTGCTGGTTATTTCAAGGCAACGTTTTGCCTTCCAGAAAGTGTAGGCTTCAAAAGGACTCAATTCTGGTCAAGTGAGTTTGAATCTATGGTGTATTAAGCATATGAAATGAGTTTTGTCTATGAGAGGTTTTGGTTTGTTGGAGCAGCTTTTATATTCAATTAAGTGTTACTATATATGTTAACTATATTCTTAAATATACTTTGTTTGATAAAAGCTCCCTAGTAGTTTGTTGAATCGTACCTGAAATGAAACGTTCCATGCTCATCTTAGCGAAATTCAAGATGCAAAACTTCTGGTTTGGGCATTCTGCATAAAGGATTTTGGAGTTTCTAACCTGAACCTTAAGACTGGTACCCACTTTATGCCATCACTGACAGTATGCTGAACAATTTACAGGGAGCAGAGAACAGCCAGGTGTTATTGTCCTACAGTCAGAATTTCAGCAACTCAGGCAAAAATTAAAGAGCCAGAACTCAAAAGTAGCCATCTTCAGATTATTCCTAATGCCACACACTAGCGCATGTATCAAGCACACTAATGCATGTCTGCAAAATTGGTGGAGATGGGCTGCTTCAGATTTCAGGGGAAGTGGAATCAGTTACATGGAATTTGGGCTTGCTTAAAGGGAATAGGTTTCACTTCAGCAAAACTGATGGAAAGTTGTCTGCTGTTCCAGGTGAAGGTATAAACTAATTAGGTATCAGGATGTACATCAGATGGAACATCACAGAGGAGAAACCAGGTATACACAGGCCTGGGAGAAGTTAACAGCACTAAATAATAATTCAGAAATAAGAATGATCAGACAAAGAACTAATACAAAATTTGAGGTAAATTATCTAGTTTGGGGAGAACGTAGGCTAGCTTCAGGTACATGCCAACATATGCAAGCATGATATAAACTTAAAAAAAAGAGATCTGACAAAGAAGGTGACTATTTAAAGGACTATTTAAAAGGCCTTGCAATAACTTACATTTGTGGCATTTTTCACTCAGGAGTTGTCGATGCAAGCACTATGGATTATAGAACATAGAATATAGAACATAGAACATTACAGCGCAGAACAGGCCCTTCAGCCTTCGATGTTGCACCGACCAATTAAGAAAAAGCAATGACCCTCTAACCTAAACCATTCCCTTTTCATCCATAAACCTATCTACTGACCTCTTAAACGCCCCCAAACTTGGCGCATCTACAACTGCAGCAAGCAGGGCATTCCATACCCTTACCACCCTCTGGGTAAAGAACCTACCTCTGATATCCGTCCTATAACTATCACCCCTTAATTTAAAGCTGTGTCCCATCGTGCTAGCTTTCTCCATCCTAGGAAAAAGGCTATCACTGTCCACCCTATCTAAACCTCTAATCATCTTATATGTTTCCATAAGGTCTCCTCTTAGCCGCCTTCTTTCTAACGAAAACAACCTCAAATCCCTCAGCCTCTCTTCATAAGACCTGCCCCCATACCAGGCAACATCCTGGTAAACCTCCTCTGTACCCTCTCCAATGCCTCCACATCTTTCTTATAATGTGGGGACCAGAACTGCACACAATACTCCAAGTGCGGCCGCACTAGAGTTTTTTACAGTTGCAACATGACGTTGCGGCTCCGAAATTCAATCCCCCTACCAATAAAAGCTAAGACTCCGTATGCCATCTTAACAACCTTATCGACTTGACTGCCTACTTTCAGGGATCTATGCACAAATACACCAAGATCCCTCTGTTCATCAACACTATTAAGAATCCTACCATTAGCCCTATACTCTACACATTTATTATTCCTGTCAAAGTGCATTACCTCACACTTTTCCACATTAAACTCCATTTGCCAACTCTCGGCCCAGCTCTGCAACTTGTCCAAGTCCCTCTGCAAACTATAACACCCCTCTTCACTATCTACCACTCCACCGACTTTAGTGTCATCTGCAAATTTACTAAGCCATCCTTCAATACCCTCATCCAGATCATTTATAAAAATTACAAACAGCAGGGGCCCCAAAACAGATCCCTGAGGTACACCACTTGTAACCGAACTCCATGATGAATAATTTCCATCAACCACCACCCTCTGTCTCCTATCAGCTAGCCAATTCCTAACCCAATTATCTAAATCACCCTCAATCCCATACATCTACATTTTCTGCAGAAGCCTTCCATGGGGCACCTTATGGAACACCTTACTAAAGTCCATATATACCACATCAACTGCCTTACCCCCATCCACCTCTTTGGTCACTTTTTCAAAAAACTCAATAAGATTAGTAAGGCACAACCTACTCTTCACAAAACCATGCTGACTATCCCCAATCAATTCGTTTCTCTCTAAATAACTATTAATCCTATCCCTAATAATTCTTTCCAATACTTTGCCCACAACAGAAGTAAGACTCACCGGTCTATAATTCCCAGGAAAGTCTCTGTTCCTCTTCTTGAACAATGGGACCACATTCGCTATCCTCCACTCTTCCGGCACTATACCTGTAACCAACGACGACCTGAAGATCAGAGCCAGAGGCTCTGCAATCATCTCTCTCGCCTCCCAGAGAATCCTAGGGTAAATCCCGTCCGGCCCAGGGGACTTATCTAACTTCAAACCCTCAAGAATAACTAGCACATCCTCCTTATCTACTTCAATACTTTCCGGTTTACAACCCTGTATCCCAGTGTTCTCCACAACTACATTTACATCTCCCTGCATCAATACCGAAGAGAAATATTTGTTCACTGCCTCTCCAATCTCTTCAGGCTCCACACACAACTTCCCACTGCTGTCTCTGACTGGCCCTAATCTTGCCCTAACCAATCTTCTATTCTTAACATATCTAAAGAAAGTTTTAGGATTCTCCTTGATCCTATCAGCCAAAGTCTTCTCATGTCCCCTTTTAGCTCTCCTCAACTCACTCTTTAGCTCCCTCCTGGCTAATCTATAGCTATCCAGTGCACTAACTGAGCCTTCAAGCCTCATCCTGACATAAGCCTCCTTTTCCCTTTTAACCAGCGAATTAACTTTTTTAGTACACCATGGTTCCCTTACTCGACCATTTCCCCCTTGCCTGACAGGGACATACTTATCAAGGACTCACAGTAGCTGCTCCTTGAATAAGCTCCATATTTCAGATGTTCCCAGTCCCTGTAGTTTCCTAGTCCAACCTATGCACCCTAATTCCCTCCTTATGGCCTCATAATTACCATTCCCCAGCTATAACTACTGCCCCCAGCTTCATGCCTATCCCTATCCATCACTAAGGTGAACGTAACCGAATTGTGGTCACTATCACCAAAATGTTCACCAACTTCCAAGTCTAACACCTGGTCTGGCTCATTGCCCAGCACCAAATCCAATGTAGCCTGACCTCTAGTTGGATTATTGTTGGTATTTTGTGGAATTTGATTATTACAGTCAAGTAGGAGAGAGTACAGGACACAAGAATGGAGTACCAAGCATATAGGACAGGCAATGGCCCAGTGGTATTAATGTTAGACTAATGATTGAGTTGAACAATCAGCAACTCAGCTAATGGTTTGGGGACCAGGGTTCGAATCCCACCATGGTAAATAGTGTAATTTGAATTCAATAAAAAATATCTGGATTTAAAAATTTACTGATGACCATGAAACCATTTGTTCAATTGTCAGGAAAAACCCCATCTGGTTCACTTTAGGGAATGAAATCTGCTGTCCTTACCCAGTCTACCTATATGTAACTACAGAGCTATAGCAATGTGATTGACTCTCAACTGCCCTTGGGCAACTAGGATTGGGGAATAAATGCTGGCCAGCCAGCAATGCCTAAGTCCCACAAATGAATGAAAAAAACCTCTTGGTTTGTAACACGATCAGCAGATGCAATAGAGGAAGCTGTGTGAGGAAACTGTGCAAGGAAAAAAGTGATGAATACAGTCCATCAAACGTCTTATCACAATACATTTTCCAGAAACATTACCATGAGCAATGCCTGACAAAGCTCAGATTTTTAAAGGAAGTAGTTACAGAATTGGGGCATCTCCTTCAGTCTGATAGGAATCCTCAGACCAGGGGAAGGATAGCCCTCCAAGTGGCCATGAAGGTCACCATCACCCTCACCTTCCCACCTCTGCATTCATCCAGGTAGTAGTGGAAAGTATCATGAGTATCTCAAAGTACGGTGTTGGAAAGTGACATAAGACAGCCTCTGCTGCGTGGGCATCTCTGCTTCTGACGCATGATGCTTTGCATTATTCCCTCCAGGTGGTTCTGGTATTGGACCTGTGAAGCTCTTGATCTGGTCAATTGCTTCTTCCTCTTATTGTGGACAATCTGTTCCAGCATCAGAGAGAGAGAGAGTGAGCAGAATGGCAGAGATTATGCGGCACTTTGTGTGGGTGCGCCTACTGAAGCTGAATTGATGCAGGTGGAGAGGTAAGGAGAAGTGAATGTAATTGGAAAATGTGTGTGAGTGAAATGGAGTATATGAATGTTGGAGTGAGTCCTGACTACAGGGAGTGCATTAGAGCATAGAACTTAGTGAGAAGTTGTTGGTGTGGTACATATGAAATATACTGCAAGGACTTTTGCAAGGATGTACTTTTTTTGAAAAAAATACTATTTCAATTTCTTCTTTTTTCCATTTTTTTTTAAAAGAAGCAATAAACTGCATTCCCATTAAGACGATGGTGGGCTGGCAGCCAACTACAATATACATACTTGCATTCCACCAAGTGGGCTGAAAAGGAACAGACATTCAGGTCCTGGGGCATAAAAGATCCCATCTCCCATTGATTTTATGCTATCCTGAAATGTTGCAAATATTTGTGAAATGAGACATCAACATGCAATTACCTATTCTAAACAATGGCTGCAGCAGAAATGACTGATGGAATTTTTCTTGTATGTACAGCTAGCAGGGTACTTTAAGAGACTGTTGCTAAGCAAAGAGTGATCAGAATGATATACGGAATCATGCTGAAGCTGTTTGCCTGTTCTGAATCTCTCTTCTGGGAGTATTGTACTCGGATTTGCAAAGTAACTATCCTTGGAAGAAAAATCTACTGCAGACCAAGGTTTTTTTTTGGAGATTAAATGTAGAAATCTGCTTCAAACAACTACAACCAGGAAGGCAACTGAAAAGTGTCAGAATATGGAATCATCACATCAAGACTAGCCAGGGAAGTCATTTTACCCTTCCTCACATGACCATAACATTAGTTAACATGAAATGTTTTGTTTGTGCTGAGCTGCTATTCTCAATTCCAATGCTAGAAACAGTCAGCAAGTCTGGCCACATCTATGAGGAGAGAAAAGCAGAGTGAACATAACAGGCACCGGTTTACCTTTTTTTTTGCCTAAGTGCTGGGTGGACTTGAAACTGGGAGAGTTTCGGATCCATCTTCTGGATGTGTTTTTAGTACATACCCCCCCCATCCATCTGTACTCGGCCTGCACAATTGCCAGCGAGTCTGATTCTCTCTGCAGAAGCCTGTGGGTGGAACTTAATGCATCCAAAACCCTGCAGCTCTGATCAGAACTTTTAACTGCACATGAGCAGCAAAAAAATATGAGGCACCCCTGTCATATCCCTTCCAGGCTGATAGTGCCTCCCCCTGGCCTTCACAGACATTGCCACCCTCCCAATGTTACTAACCACTTATCCCCCCCATCCCTGACGCCCAGATCAATCTTATTGCCCTCCCTCCGACAATTGCAGGCAGCGTGGCAGCAACACCCCCCCCTCTCTCTACCCCCAATCCACCTGCACATGACCCCCATCTCCCCCTGACTCTGATGGTTGTATGATACCTTTCTCTCTCTCTCCCCTGTCCCCAATCATCATAAAATCACTGATCCATCACCCTCCCCCCTCCCTTCAACACACCTGCAAGTTCTCACTTGTCTTCCTCTCAATGCTAACAAGCAAACTGCATGGAACTTGCTGGAATGTTCTGCCAAACTGCCTGCAGCTGATCTGCCCTAACGAGGAGCAGCTCCATAAAAATCCCAGGGATGGACTGATAGGTAGAGCAGGGAAAAGTGTTTAAGAGTTAAAGCTCAGGTTTATAAGGGGAGGTTGCTGGATGTGGTAGCTTCCCCCTGAAGGACACAGACCCAGAAGGGTTGATGGTAATGTGCCTAGGAGGTAGTTGTCACCTTGGTTACTGCCATGGTACTAGTACCCAGAACAGGGAAGTGCCACAAAATGTCATCTGGGGAGTAAAGTTGAGTGCTTAATCCATCTAGCATTCTCCCCACAAATCTCCCCCAGGTCCTCCTATCCCCAGCACCCTGCAATTTCCAGCTCCTGACCTGCAAATACTGCCTTCCTCCCTCTCCCCAAGAGTATCATTGCACTTGCTCTCTGAGAGCCACCTGCTGATACTCTAAGTGTCATGCCATTATTATTACTTCATGGCTCTGACTGTCCTCAGAAGAAAACTGACCAGAACACCTGTGAGAGGACAAATTCAGAGGATGGTGAGACTGACCTCCTAGGCTCTCTCCTCTTGAGGGATGGGCATTGGAACTGTCCAGGTAAGGGGATATCTGAGCTGTCAGCAATTGCATGGTTGGGCTGGAGTCAAGCAGTGAATACCTGTTAATCCTCCACTCAATCTGAGGCATTTTGTAGGGGGTATGGTTTTAAGATGCAAGGGGCCAGGATTAAGGGGGATGTACAAGGCATGTTTATTTACACAGTGGTGGATGCCTGGAACCTGCTGTGGGGTAAGATCATGGAAGTAAATGATAGAGTTTTAAGGGGTACATTGACAGATTCATAAGTGGAGTGGAAATAGAGGCATAATACTCTGGAAGGTAGAGGTGTTACAATTACAATGTGCAGCTTGGTTGCCACAGGCTTGGAGAGTTGAAGGGTCTATTCCTGTGATATAATTTTTTTAGTGCTTTGTTCTATGTTCAATGGAGAAATGTTAAGCCACATTCTGACATCCCAGATTGCTCTCCCTCCCTTGCATTTAATCTTGTGTCCAGTGTTACAGAAGGAGATCCAGACATGCCTGGGCCATTTGCACTCAAGGTTCCCACTGCAGCTCCCTGCTCTTCTGAAGCTGATTGCTCCAAAGATTCCTTGGAGGAAGCAGGTGAAGGTGTCTTTGAGGATGGCACCATTTTGGTGTCAACTTCCACCTTGTAACTCACCATCCCAGACCCACACATCAGTGGGTCCAGATAGTAGTGAGGCTTCTGGGTACTCTGGTGAGCAAAACACATCTGCTGATGTACACTGGGTGGATGAGGGAATGTCTGAGGCCTCAGATATGCAGGAGCCTGCTGGAGGTGAGGACTCAGCTGGGCCTAGGCTACATGCTGGGCCTCTGAGATTATTTCTCCCTCAGCTGCTGGAGATACAGCAACAGAGCCAGGGAATGCAGGAGGGCTTGTGGCCATACTGGACTGACTGAGAGGCTGTGAGGAGCCCCAAAGTTTTTAGGTGGGCCAGCTATTTTCTGTCTTGTGCTTCCCAGGCCAGCACTACAAGAGTGGCAGGGGATCTGCACTATGAATGGCAGGCTGCAATTGATAGCCAAATTACCACAGTGGAATCTGAGAGCTGCAGTTGAGTCATGGTGGGTCACAGCTGAGAAAAGCAATATGCTTCTCAAGGCTCCCTCTTGTAGGAGGGCCAGTGCTGAGAAACAGCAGGCTCTGGCAGCAGCTCTTGAGAACAAGGCCCACTCACAGATGGTCATGGCTGAGGGGCTATAGAGTGTGGCTCAGGCTCAGAAGGCACTTGCTGTGGCCCCTGACTCAGGTGGCCATTGCAGAAGGCTCAACCACCATAGGTAGGATGCAGGTGGTTCTCCAGAACTGGCAGGGCTAGGTGACACTGGACTTTTCTGGAGCTCACTGAAGAAGCCCATGGAGAGACACAGGGGCCCACAAAGTCCAAGGGAGGAGAAAGAGCTCGAGCCTATACTGGGCCTTCCAGCCAGAAGATAGTAGCTGTAGCTACACCTTCTGACTTCTTTCTGCCTGACACCAAGACATCCCAGGGGCAGCTTGATGAAAAGGGTGTCATAGATACATCTGAGACACTATCACAGGCAATGGCTGAGGTAGGCAGCTGACCCTTCCATCTTCAAAGTACTTCTGGGAAGACACAGATGTAGTGGCAGGCCATGTAAAGTTTGAAGGTTGCAATTGCACTGAGATAAGGTGAAGAGCTGCACTGGCTGGATAGATTTTAAGCACAATAACTCTTTTGTTCATGTTTTTATGTTAGAACTTATTATTTAGACACTTGCATTGCAATCAATAAATGTGTTCACTATCCACCTATGACTAATTTGTCTCAGATTTCCTTTTCCTTCTACAGTCACCAGAGGGATGTTTCATGTTGATGTCAGCTGGGAAGGCCCTCAATTCTGTCACTGTTGGAGACCAGAACACTTCATTCACCTGATGAAGACCATAGGGTTAAAAGTTTGTGAGCTTTACTATCAAATAAATTGGTTGGATTTAAACCTGATGTTGTCAGACTTCTTACTGAGAAAATAAAGCCATTGGTTCCCCAAAACCCATGAGAGATTTTTTCTGTCCCCCACGCCACCTGCCCCAGGGGCCTATATGGAGGTTTATTGATCTCTTGTCTATTCCACAGACATGGGCCCAGATGCCAGCATGCAAGAAGAATCAGGTAGGAGTCAGATTAGTTTGCACCAGGGCATCATTCATCATGGCTTAGTGAGCCATCACCACTGTCCTACCTGCCAAATAAACATGCTAATAGAATACCCAGGCCCACCACTTTTAGTGTTATAATGCTGCAGGACACAGTGGAACTTTGAAGGTGGTAGGAATGGAACTCATGTGCACAAACACAGGCTCCTAGTAAGCAAAGCACCTGGTGATCAGGGCTCACTGGCTGCCCTCACATGCCTCAGTCATGCTGCCATTCCTCCTGTGCTTGGGTGGTTTTACATGGTGTGGTCCTCTTACTCTTTCTTCTCATTCTTCTGGGTAGCCTCATCCCTAGTGATGCCCAGCTCATCTATGTCCTTCTACTCTTCCAAAAGGTCATCTTGTTGTGCAGGGCACAGCACACTGCCACAATACAGGAAGGTCCTGCCAGAGTGGTCCAGACACTCGAACCACACTTTCAAGAGCCCTATACATAGCTCCTCTACAGAGTTGATGACAACATGGGCCTCGTTATAGCAGGTCTCTGCCTCAATCTCAGGTCTTAGCACTGGCATCAATCAATTTTGAAGCAGGTACCCCATATCCCCCATGAGCCATCCCTGCTGCCTGAGTTGCTCCTCAAAGACCTTTGTTATGTCTGAGCACCTCAGAATAAAACTGTCATGTACGCTGCTGGGGTGTCCGGTGCAGATGTATATGATGTTCATCTTGTGGTCATAAGCCAATTGCACATATAGGGAGTGGAACCCCTTTCTATTATGAATCCTTATGGATTCCTGACTGGGGCTTTGAGGGCAACATGGGTGCAGTCTATGGGGCATTCCTGCAAATCCTGGTAGGCCTGGTCCAGGTGAAATTTGATGTACTGCCCAGCTTGGGCCTACAGGGCCAACGTGACCTCCAGGTATGGATAGCTGCCTGTGAAATGCCACATACACCTCTGCTGGAGGTCTGGAAGAAACCAGTCTCATAAAAGTTTAGAGTGGCCATCAGTTTGACAGCCACCTAGGGTGGGTGCCCCTCCCCCTGACACAATGCCCTAAGGTGCCAGGTCCTGCAATAGATGGCACAGCTTTCAGAGCTGGAGCTATCAGTGCAGAATTGTGGTGTCCGATATTTGTTCAAATGACACTCGTGTGTGAAACAGTCACGGACTCTGCTCCCTCCTTCTCTATAGTCTAAGGCTGCAACAGTGCAGTTTCAAAGGACTTCAGGCACGTCATTCAGCTGGAAGAGTGCTGAGTGCACTAGGACCCAGCAGCAGTCCCAAGACACGAGGTCAGTGCTGAGACCTGAGTCCGTGCTGCAAATTGACATTGGAAACCATGCCAAGCAACAATACCTCATCACCACCACCCCCGCCAACACACATACACTTGCAGAGATATCCTGAAATGCAACATGGTCACCGTGAAAGAACCCCTTGTGAGCAGCACGGAGCAGTCTGACAGTAGGAGCTTAGCTCCTCACTAAACCTCCCTGATGGAATGCCTGAATCGAACTTCTATCAAGCATGTCTGACCCAGAACAGTTCTGGATTGGTCGTGATAAAAGCAGATGTGCCGGTAAAGTCTATTTAGTGGATTGAAATACATGCAGATTTACTTAAATTGACATTGTGCCCATTTAGGGCAAGTTCCCGATCGAAGCCATTTAGTGTCAATTTACTTGTTAAGAATGTTTAAAGTGCGAACTGGCATGGAAACAGTTACAGATTGTAGTACTCGCCTCACATCCAATTTTACCAAATGTTCACACCCAAAAATGGGTGCAACATGATGGTAAAATCCCCGCCAATATTTCTTGTTGCTCATCTTTCATCCAAACAGTTCAATGGTCCGAAATTAGTTTCATTCCTCTTTCCATATGCTGAGTATTTTTCAACATTATCTGTTTTTACTTTCACATTTCCAGTATTTGCAATACTTTGCTTGTTATATATACTTGCTTCTTTGTGGAGACTGCAGAAACCCTATAAGCCCTTTTCTCCTCTTATGAGAAAAAAATATAGATGGGAAAGTCGCACATGGAAACCAAAAATGCAACATCAACATTATATAAAGAAGATAAATTTATAAATTGATGAAATCAAGAGATATACAAATCACATGCAATTGAAGTAGGACATGTGACTTCCTGTGGATACTATATTGAAAAGGACTCAGTCCTCCTCAGACATTGATGAGAAACCTGATGCCACCATTGCCCGTAGCATTCCCTAACCTACACTTCTCAAAGTGAGCTTGGCCCAATCTCCTGCTGATCAAAGCAATGGATACCAGGCATCAAGAAGCATGGTTCCTCAAGTCCAAAATTAAGGATAGCGCTGAATCATTCTGTTCAAGTCTTGAATCCTGCCTCACTTGTCATTCTTGCATTCGAGGGCTGCTGTTCTGCTCCAATTTTGCTAACGCACATGTTGCTACTGTTGTTATGTGTATTAGTAGGCATGTTTAACCAATGTGAGGGAATGGTAGTCAAAAGTGAGTAAGAGTCAAATCAAGGAAACAGTTCAGTGTTATTACTGATAGCATTGTGAGATGGAGAATAAATCGCTATTTGGATGGTAAAAGTGCCAGTACTTTTGAATTTTTTGGTGGACATCTTGCAGATTTCTCAGGGTATCCTAGGAGTTCATAGGCCCCCAGTTGCAGATCTCTGGATTACAGTAGCATCTGGACCTATCTTTAGTGGTTCCCATCCTGAGCATTTGCTTTCTTTCAACTTATTTGTTAAGAATGGTTCATGTTGACTTTCATCTCCCTATGAAGTGTTTTGTTTACATTCTACTTCTCATTTCATTGAATCCTCTTACTCCTTTTAGAGCTCATGACTTTTATCCTCGTCCGCAGAGTTGGCTTTAAATGTGGACCTGTATAGAAAGTTGCAAATTGCTGTGTTGGTTTACTCCCTGATGCATTCATGTCTTCATATATTTTTTCCCGGAGGCAGATGAGTGAACTTGATAGAAACAAACATGGCTGCAGCAGGAAGTCATTTAAAGTCAGTAATGAGCCAATTAGTCACAATTGTTCATACAACAAGAGCCTTTCCCTGAGACTCAGATGTCACCCCTCCTCACCCTCCGCTGTGTCAAGAGCCCAGAAGTGGATCAGAGGCATCTTTGCACTGGGAGTCTGAGCTGCAACTCAATTGAGGGTTAACATTTACTTACTTGCAATAATTCACAAAGATGATCTCTTCTCAGGCAGCATAGATGCCCTTGCAGCCTCTGTATGGAGGAACAGGTCTATTAATGCTTGACCCATTTCAATGGCAGCCTCTTCCCTCCAACTTAAAATGCCTCCATGGCACCTCAGCAACTTTTCCTGATAGCCAGACATTACCCATCCTGCAAAGGCAGTCAATGGCCATCTCTATGGATTGTACCGATAAGAGTTTCCATTGCTGGAACCTAGTCACCAACCTTCATTGAATTGAGCACTCAGTTGGGATACTTCTTAGTTTGCCATTTCTGGGAAGATTGCGCCCAATGTCCTGCTACTCATTCATTCATTCATTCATTCACCAATTCATTCCAGCATCTGGATCAGAACTCTAATGGCAATATACAACCTCTCCAGTCTACTGAATTATCACTTTTCTTTGCATTTTGTAAGCTATATTTTGTTTTAGCTTGGCACTGTCTCTACTCACATTTGTTGATGATACTTAACCACGCAAGTGGAACTTCTGTCTTTTAAGGTTAAGGCTTTGTTAAAGTTTTTTTGAATTCTTTGCACTGTTAACCTGTAGGTTTACCCATTAACAGGTCAGCCCAGTGTACTATTGTCAATTTATCATTGTTCAAATTTTGCTTCACATAAATTTAAAACTTGGTTTATGGTTTCCCTCCTTTGCCTTGAACCTAATGTCAAATTCAAGTATGTTGTGGTTATTATTTGCAATATTTACCGTTTCAGTCAGATTGTTTCAAAATACATATCTTTAAAATTAAACAGCATGACACAAAAGAGAATGACATTGCAAACAAAACAAGGCATTTGATATGATGGTGCAAAGAAAAAGGCAACAATTATTTTTATTTTAATTGTTTCAGATATTGCAGGATTCCTCATGCAAAGGAAAGACCCATTCTTCATTGATCCATACAGGATGTACCCTTTCACCCCAACCGCCACTTCTCCCAAACCACTGCAATTACCAATATGAGTCATCTCTTTCTCTTCTCTCTCTCTCTTTCTGGAAATGAGTAATTGTGAGCCATGGGCTCCGCACAGTCTGTAAAGTGTATTTTCGGTATGGGAAAATGTGAGACACCCGAAGTGACTTCAGCCAGACGAACTGTGGAAAGGCTGCAGCTTCAATCTTCCCAGTTTGAGCAGTGACACCAGTGCCAGAATTTTACCACCTCGCCCACCCGAGACTCTTAAGATTCCACCTGATCCTCAATGGAGAATGCTGTTCTTCAAGCCTGCAGGCGTGTGGATAAAATTCTGACACAAATTTTACTGATCGCAATAAGGAGAGCTGCAGCTGTACTCAAAACCTTAAGTGAACGTGCAAACTTTTGTAAGAACAGACAACCATATGAACAGACAAAATAGAAGCAGGAGTAGGACATTTGGCCCATCAAGCTTGCTCCACTATTCAATGAGATCATGACTGATTTGTGTCTTCAAGGCTACTTTTCTACCTACCCTTTAACTCCCTTGTTAGTCAAGAATCTATCTACCTCTGCCTTAGAAATATTCAATGATCCTACTCTCCCATTTTCTGGGCAAGAGTTCCATGGCCTCACAACGCTTAGAGGAAAACTTCCTCCTCATCTCTGAGTGAGGAGAAAATTTGTAATGTTTTGTATTTGTGCTTGTGACCATCTTGCTGGAAGTTCACAAGTGTAGCTAAAAATAGAATTGTTTGAATATAGTAGCCCTAATCCTCCACTGTCATTTCATAAAAAATATTTTACTAATATTGTGTCTTTTACAATCGCTGAATACCCCAAAATGGTTACAGTCAATTCTGAACTGTAGTCACTGTTGTAATGTAGAAAATGTGGCAAAACAGATGCCCACAAACAGCAATATGAAAGTAACCAAATTTGGTTGAGGGATAAATATCCGTCAGGACAGAGGGATAACACTACTTCTCCTGAGAAGCATTAGCCCAATCCATCATGCAAACTAGCCTCCCATCCATGACTCTGTCTATACTTCCTGCTGTCTCAGAAAAGTTGCCAGCATAATTAAGGATCCCATGCACCCCGATATACTCTCTTTCAGTGGGAAAAAGATACAGATGTCTGAGGACACATACCACTGACTCTAGTATAACTTCTTCCTTGCTGTCATAAGACTTTTGGATGGACTTATCATATATTAAGCTAATCTTACTTTTCACCTTATCTGTAACTGCAATAATATATTCTGAACCTATCCTTTCTTTTTCCTCCATGTACTTTATGAATAGAATGTTTTGCTATAACAGCTTGCAAGAAACAGTACTTCTCACTGTATCCCAATACATGTGACAATAATAAACCAAATCAAATCACATCAAAAAATCAAAAACAATGCCATGGAATCTTTTATGCCCATTTGGGAGGGCAGAAAAAATGTCTTCCGTCAATCTGGTTTCCAATGTGGATTTCCATAAGCATAAACAAGGGCCATGGATGGAATGGCAGTGTTAAAATGGCAGTGCGGGCTCATTGGGCCGAAGGATCTATTTCCCGTGCTGTGTTGTTCTTTGTTCTTTGTTCTAGTACAGTACTGTCTCTGACATGTTGGCCTAGATTGTTGAACTCAAGATCTTGAGACAGACTTTAACTCATCACTTGTGACAAGAATGCTCTACTATGATAGATATCCCATCATATCATCTGATTATATTAAGAGAAATGGGGAAGTAGTTGAATTAAAATCAGGGTTGTGAACTTACATAGAATTACATAAAACATATCACATGGAAACAGGTCATTGATCCAACTGGTCCCTGCTGATGTTTTAGTTCTACATGAATCCCCTCCCACCTCTCTTCATCTAATCCTATTCTTTCACCAGATCTCATTTCCCCTTAAATATATTGACGTTATTCATTTCAACTACTCTAGTGAAATCTACATTCAAAACATTACCATCCCGTTGGGCTCGTTGGGCCGAAGGGCCTGTTTCCCATGCTGTGTTGTTCTTTGTTCTTTGTTCTTTATCCCATTGTTACTCTGCTGCCACATTTCTGGGCCTTTCTGTTGGGCAGCTCATATATTTGCCTGGTGTAGGGCAATACTGGGGACCGTGTCTTTAATATTTTAATGTATATGTCCATTCATATTTTATTTAATTTCAATATAATATATGCAGGACTACACAGAGCAAGCCCAGAGAGTCAGGCCTCACCAGAGGGAAGGAACAGGCTACTACTATCAGTTAGAGGCCTGCTGTACTGATAGGTAACATTAACACAGTAAGAAGCCTGACAACACCAGGTTTAAGTCCAACCAATTTATTTGATAGTGAACTCGCAAGCTTTCAGGATTTGCCTCTTTGTCAGGTGAATGGACAGTTCTGGTCTCAGAACATATAACAGCATAGACAGTTTACAAATTACTGATAAGAGTGTGAGTCTCTACAACTAGTTATATACTCTGTCTGGGGCTACAACTCTCCATTCACCTGATGAAGGGGCAAACCATGAAAGCTTGTGAGTTTACTATCAAATAAGTCGGTTGGACTTAAACCGATTGTTGTCAGGCTTCTTACTGTGTTTACCCCAGTCCAACGCTGGCATCTTCACATCAGATAACGATTAATATAAGCTATCAACTTCTGAACTGCAGAAGATTTTTTCCAAATTATCACGACAATAGGAGAACCGGCATTAAGACAGCCAGGTTCCATTCAGGCAAGGGAGGTATAGTCTCCTGTAAAACATGATCGTCTAGCAGAGGGGGTAACAATTAACACAAGATTGCCAATACAATGCTTTGACATTATAATTAGATAAACAGAACTGTTCAAGGACTGGTTAACAAAGTTGTATTGAACAAGGCAGTCTACATAGCAAGATTAGAAGAACTATCTTGTATCCAACTCGAGGAATTAAAATGCTAACATAAACCTTTGTGACTTGGAAAAGTATAATACCCTGTACCAATCTAACAGATTCAGAGAGAGCTTGCAGGCAACCTGACATTTCAGGTTGGAGTCTCCCTCATGCATGTGGAATTAACTCTTGCAGTTCAACACAGTCTCCAAGACTTGACTCATTTTATTTCCCTCCTACATTGCCTGAATCAGCCTAATCAATCAATGCAAATCAGAGCCCTTTACCACACAAGGTAAAACTTAGCAGGCAAGAGAAAAAAGACCCAATAAGTGTTGAAAATATTTTTGTGGGTCCTGGGATGCAACAAGGATAATAAGGACAACTACCACCGTAAGTTTTCCTGAGGCCTGGCCTTCCACATGTCTCACAATACCTGGTTAAAGTGCAACAGGTTTATTTGGTAGCAAATGTCACTAGAGTTTGGAGCTTTTCCCCTTCGTCAGCTGAGTTGGGAAATTCTGATCATAAACAAAACCCCCACTCACCTGACAAAGGGGAAAAGCCCTAAAAGCTAGTGGTGTTTGCTACCAAATAAGCCTGTTGAACTTTAACTTGATGTTGTGAGACTTCTTATTGTGTTTACCCCAGTCCAAAGTCAGCATCTTCACATCATAACTTCCAAATGTACCAGGTCTTCCACTTGACTGATTGGCCAGCCAACCGTCAATTCCGATAGCTGGCAACTTGACAGGTGGTTACAAATACCATCCCATTATTTTTGAAACAACAAGCAGCATTTGGATGAAATCAAGCAAAAAAAAACTTGATGAATATTTTGCATGAATTTTTAAAGCTTATGGGTCCGATATGCATTCAGTGCTAATTGACAATTGTAGTAGTTATTACTGGGCTTTTGGGATCTATCACTGTGGCCAAGAGATGAAGCGCAATATAATCAGCTGTCTAAAATTAGCAGCTCTGAATCTTTTACATTTGACAAGGTGAAACACAGTTGTGAATATCATATGTTCAATCATATACTTACTAGATGGGAGTCGAATAAAATAGTTTTATTCCAAATAAAACTTTAATTAAATTGTACAAAATTAAAAATTCTGAAATTTTGATATAGTCATAAAGAGTGACAAATTCATTCCTTTCTCACTAATGTATATTCAGGAATTACTGACTGTATCGTTGCTGGCACAGTTCTATAAACTTGAGTTATTTTGAGTCACTCAGTTTGGTAAAAGGCCTAAAGCTACTTCAATAATAATAGTTCTGGTTTCTATTCAGTAGATCATAACCAGAAACATTGCATTAAATTTTCTTTCTCTACCTTCATTTACAAATTCATAAATAAACAGTAAACAGATTAGTTAAAAGATTGATCTCATTGTTATTGAATCATCAGAAGATTTAGTTTGCAATTAATATCGATCATTAACATTGGTCACAGTTCTTTTTAATTGCGATCCACTGAAATTGATTTTTAGTATTAAACTGTTTATTTGTTCTATTTTTGAGATATTTAGAGAGAGTTTCTGCTGATTAAAACATAGCTGGGGACAATATAACATTCTTCACCTTTACATTTAGCCTAACTGTTGAACACGGCCTAGGACAATTTGTCAAAGGAAAATACTGCAGTTGCTGAAATCTGAAATAAGATCTGAAGTAAAATGTTCAGCAAATCTGGCAGCATCAATGGGCATGATGTGGAGATGCCGCCAATGGTTTGGGGTGAACACAGTAAGAAATCTGACAACACAATGTTAAGTCCAACTGATTTATTTGATAGTAAACCCACAAACGTTTGGAGGGAGAAACCCCAAAAGCTTGTGAGTTTACTATCAAATAAATCAGCTGGACTTAACCTGGTGTTGTTAGATTTCTTACAGCATCGGTGGATGCAGAAAGAAATAGTTAATGGCTGGAATTTTCACGGAGTTGGATGGATTTGACAGAGTTTTGAAAGTGGTGGACGGAACCCAAATTGGAAATCCTACCTCCACTCTTAGCATTTCTAACATCATTAGCAGTATAAAAGGTGGCGGGCAAGGGGGTGGGGTGGTGGAGGGGCAGGGGGGTGGGGGGGGGAGCGTGGGGGGAGTGGAGGTCGGGGTGCAGGTAGAGAGATAGCAGTTATCAATCAGCTGGGACATTTAAAGATAAAAGCAAATTACTGCAGATGCTGGAATCTGAAACCAAAAGAGAAAATGCTGGAAAATCTCAGCAGATCTGGCAGCATCTGTAAGGAGAGAAAAGAGCTGATGTTTTGAGTTCAGATAACCCTTTGTCAAAGCTTTGATAAAGGGACATTTGAAGATATTGGGTAGAAAAGGAAGTTATGATTTTCACCTTCCGAACTTCCAGAACTCGGAATATGTGTTACACAGAGTTGAAGAACAAAGCTGAAGGTTTCTCACTTTTATGTTGAAGCAGCAGATTTTATTGTATACTTAATGATGGGAGTCAAGTAAAATAGTTTTATTCCAAATAAAATTTTGATTGAGCTGTACAAAATAAAATGTTCTTAATTTTTGTTGCAGTCGTACAGAGTGACAAATTCATTCCTTTCTCACTGATGTATATTCAGGAAGTACTGACTGTATCATCGCTGGCACCAAGTTCAATAAACTGGGTTAGTTTGAGTCACTTAGTTTGGTAGTTTCTAAGATATAGAGGTTGGTTTTTACCGTCAACTTTAAAAGGGGTGAATAAAAGACCAAAGGTTCATTTAACTGTGTGGGCCTCTGCACCAGATAGGTGGCATTTCAGATTGCCAGACTCACTGAGTTACAAATGTGTCGACCACGAAAGAAGGAAGTTTACTGAAATTTGTGCAGCACTTTCATGCATGCACAGCATAGGGGAAAGGTGGCGGTAGCAATATATAATTAGAGCCAGGGTGCTCGGACGAGGTGGCAGAACCCCCCAAACAGGCCAACAAAAAGCACGAGGAAGGGTGAGATATTACCCTATGTGAAGTTTCTACAAGAACAGATTCCTGAACATGAATGAGAGGGAGTGTAGGCAAAGGCTTAGGATGTCTTGAGGTACAAAAGGAGAATGTGCTTTGTTGGAGACAGTCCTTGTGCCTCTAAAAACTGGTGCATACTCAAGTCACTCTGTTCTTTAACCTTTATACAGCCAGGTCCTTCTTGGGCTGTGCTGCTGATTTCTGTGCCATCTTGCAGTCAGTTTCCTCAGGCAGCGTGTCATCCATGCCCCCTTTGCCAGGGTAGGACATTAAGTTCCTTAGAATTTTGGAGTCTCAGAGCCAAAGAGCAATGGGTTTCATGTCAATGGCACGCTTTCCACAAGATATAATAGATGACAAAAATATCACATCAAAATACTATCACAGGAAGTGCAGAGATAAATAAATAGAAAGTCTTTTGACTCCATCAACAGTGTGCATCCACAGAAAGATTTTCCTCAATATCTGTGCAGGGTTCACTAGAGCTGTCATGATTCTGATATTGAGACTGCTCTGGAGAAGCACTGTAATACTCATCAACAAGGTTATCAAGAACAGTAATTGTCTGCTACATATTGCATACTATGGTGCAGTGAGGGCATACACATATGCAGGTGTGTAGGCTCTCACTGCCCATTGAAGAAACCCGTTGAAGAAGACCACTCATGGGAGGACAAGGAGATGGAAGAGGAATCATTTATCTCTGGAGAAGATGGAACCAAAGAGCAGAAGAATGAGAAGAAAAATGTTGAAAGAAGTGCCAGTTCAGCCAATTTGTTACCACCCCATTCATCACATTGAACATTCATTTCCTGTATCACCTATATTCGCTGGCAGCAATACATGCCATCTGCAAGATGCATTGCAGCAACTCATCCAGACTCCTCCAACAGCATCTTACAAATGCTGTGACCTCAATTGACTAGAAGGACAAGGGCAGTTAATGCATGGGGATATCACGACCTGCAAGTTCCACTCCAGGTTGTATATCATAGCAACTTGTATATCATAGCAACTTGGAGCAAAAGCTCTGTTGCCGGGTCAAAGTTCTGGAACTCCCTTCCTAATAGCACTATGGTGTACTTACATCACATGGTGAAGGCATCTTACCACCAACATCTTCTCAAGGGCAATGAAGAATAGTCATTAAATGTTAACGTAGCAGCACCACACAAACTCTGGGATTGACTAGCAGCAGTGAAACTATTACTGAGATCAGACGTTATGAAACTGGACTTGTATAACCATGTCTATTTGTCAGGGCACTGAAGGCTGTAGGACTGCTTCCACTCTTCACTGAAGATCATATCTTAAAGAAAATTTATTTATTAGTCACAAGTAAGGCTTATATTAGCATTTCAATTAAGTTACAGTCTGGCACCACAGTCTGGCACCTGTGGGTCAATGTACCTAATCAGCACATCATTCAGAATAGTTTTATATTTAAGCCATTATTGAATGCGCCACTCAATAAGCACAGATGAATATATCAATCCTTTATATTTTTATGATGTATTTACAAACATTGGGAAAGGCATATAAAAAAGCTAATACAGTGCAAGTAAATCCATTAATGATCTAGTCACTGAGGCGCCCTCTGCTCGTAGACACTCCAGCATGGTGCCTCCTGCGTTGCCTCAGAGGAGCTGAAGGCATTCTGCTCACCTATGTGTCTGGAATGCATTAAGGAGCATCACAATTGGCCTCTTCATGCAAGTTCTCAACTGGGGGCCTACCTGAGACTGCGAGACCTGCAATTCTGCAGGGGCAGCATAGTCACTGAAGCACATGCTACAGATGAGGGCTCTGGCAGAGAGGCCAGGAAGCTATGGAAGATAAATGTGTAGAACTGCTCGCAGCACCCTCATTCTTCCTTGGGTTGGCTTTCAGGAGGATTGGATGAGGTGGTGTGTTGGAGTGTGGTAGTCGTCCATCCCGTCAACTGTTGTGTCACCAGTGCGAATGTTCCTCACCTATTCCATTCAGAACAGAGTCTCCTGCTCTGAATGACTGCCTTAGGCTACTGAATGAGTCTTGTTCTTACACAGGAATTCACAGTGCAGTTCCATCCACTGAGAGCGATGCTGCACATGCCTCTCAGATAGATAGGCCGATCTCTTGTGATTGGAGCTCATGCAGTTGAGCCTCTGCCAGATGTTTGTATATCTGCGTTTGGTGATCCATTTTCTGTACCCTACAAGGTGATTTCTTCCATGCCAACAGGGAGTTCTGTGTCATTGCTGTCCTTCCTCTACGCGCGGTTGGGTGCAGATATTTCTGATTCTTACATCTCCCCCTGGTGCTGTATGTTACACACAACCCAGGTTAGGATTTCTGCTGGGGTTTGTGGGCTGGTGAGATGGAACAGTGCTTCTCTGGCTATCCGTCTATCTTCTTTCTCCTGATGGCCATAAATTATCCCACCTCTGAGGAGGATTTATATCCTGCCTGTAAGGAGGATTTACTCCCTCTGGGATATGTGGAAGACATAGCCAGATATACTGGCTGTAATTCTCCCATTGCGGCCCACAACTTTTCTGGTGTCTCGCAGTGGAAGACACGCGTCTGCGCTTCGAACAGATTTTTGCACACGTGCCTGGAACACATATGCATCTCCCAGAGCTGGCGAACAGTCACTGGCCAGAACATGCTGGAAACCGGTGGGAAGGCAGGTAAGTAATTTAAATCTGTTTTTAATATGTTTTAAATATGCATTTTGTGTAATTATCAGTAATTTTCAAGTCCCAATCGAATCTCCCACTCCGCCAAGAGTATTTCATTTCGGTGGGATTCAGACTAGTTCCCCATACTCAGGGAACTAGCTGGGCAAACTGCCAGAATGAAGGGGCAGCAATTGGGCCTTCCTCAGGGGGTCGGGTGGCAGGTGGGTGATACTGCCTGGGCATGGGCACCCTGGTGTGCCAGCCTGTGTTCCACGGTGCTACCCAAGGGGCAAAGTACCCATGTCCAGAGGGCTCTTTGAGACTATCTTTGGGCATCAGGTAGAAACAAGGTGGTGGGCTGTCTTGTGGGTGGGGCTGAGTTGCGATTGGTGGGGATTGGGGGGGCGGTTCTGCTACCACTCTACATTGGGATCGGTCTGGATGGAGGGAGTGCAGCAATTGGAGCAGGCTGGTGGAGGTAGTCTGCTGGGAGGGGCCTGCTTCTAGAGAGATCTGACCCCGGGAGAGAGTCAGCACAGGGAGGGTCTGCGGGCGGCTGAAGGGATCACCAATGCTGGGGGGAGTGGTGGGTTGGACATTGCGGCGTTCCATGGCAGGGGGGAGGGTCAGGACTTGTCTGGGGATTGCTGCAGGGACCACAATTGGGCCATGGAGATGGGAGGGGCTGCAGTGCAGGGGTCTCAAGCTGGCCAGCGATTGAACTGGCCAGTAAATGGTAGTTTGACAGTTTGAGATCATGCACAGATTTCCAGAACTGATGCAAACAGGTCCCGCTCCCCTGGGCTTTGAATGAGATTCGTGACTAGGACCTCTTCAGTGCACAGAGTACAGAGATTCAGGTGAGAAGCTGAACTATCAGGACAGTCAGAATTTAGAACTCTTGGGAGAATCACCACCCTCACTGTCTTTATTGATACTGTGCAGGAGCAGAGAACGCAAAACACAGAGGAGATGGCCCAAACAGTGGTTGGAAATGCAAAGCTGAAAGTATTCATGCAGTGGAGGATAGGACCATCAAATTGCACATGTGCATTCCAAAGCTGGAGATTGTGCAAGACCATAGGAGCTGTACCATTAACTTAATGCTATCCCTTAATGCCCTACCATACATCAACTGCCAATTATGCTAAGTCCACATTCCATGAGCTGAATAATTATCACACTCACCTTCATGCTCTAAGGTACATGTAAAAGCATATTTGGCACCTCCAATGGGCCATTCACAACCTCCAGCTTTGGAAGGCACATGTGCAATTTGCATTGTCCGCTCCTCCACTGCATAAGTACTCTCAGCTTTGCAATCCACCCACTGTTTGGGCCATTTTGTATGTGTTTTGTGTTCTCTGCTCCTGCATTTAATAAATAAAGACAAGTTTAAGATTATTGGCTCCTGCATGCAGGCACAACCTAATGTAGTTGGGAGTACATCAAAATGAGTATTCCTTTGCAGCCCAATAAATGCTTGGGCATATAAGAATGTTGTGTCATCCTTGACTATATGGAAACAGATACCAGTTCTATCCCATCTGATGTCTCATTCATGTGGCATCCAAATCAAATGGAAATGAGTGCTTCAGTCACACACCTGAGCACAGTAGGACAAGGAACTGCTTGTGGCACTCTTTACAAGATCTTTGCTATTCAACTGATGCATTCACTGCCAGTACTGTTACCCGGCAGGTTTTCTTGATAATGGCGGGAGAGTTCCTTTTATCCGCTGAATACTATGTTTCTCTCCAGTTTTCGCCTTTGTGTACCAGGACCCGAAGGTGTTTATGTCTGAGCACCTCAAAATGTCAAGTATTTTATTGGGCTTATAAGACATGGCTGTATTTCCCCTATGGAGTCATAAAGGTTGGTGCTAGCAATGTGTTGATGTCATGATTATTGGTGAGGTACTTTGGATATCTGTATTTGAAACTATGGCTTTGAAAGAACATGAATGATTTGTGTGCAATGTCCTGTGATGAGCCCCTGAGTTACCTTTTCATATTGCCACACTGTCATGACTTGATGCAACTGTATAGATTAGATGCAGACATGTACATGGCTGAGTATCATGGAACATTGGTAATAGTGAATGACTGCTGTGTGGACACTCTTTACAAAGAGCCAAACTTCACAATTTGAATTTTCCTAAGCAAGGTGCATGGCTATCTCCCAGAGCACTGAAAACCAGCTATCAACATTTTGAACTTTTATTCACCTGACAGCTTCTGAAGTATCTTCCCTTGTGAATCCATGACAACTTGCTTCTTCTTGTAATGACTGACAGGATGGATTTTACTATAGAGTCTGAGTAATGATAAACCTTCTTCCTAATTTACATACCATCGCTGTCTAAGAAGTGTTTCTGTGTCCGAGTGACCCTATAGCTGCCAGCATCTGCTGCTGCCCCACTCATCCAACCCATAGAATTCTTACAGTGCAGAAGGAGGTTATTCTGCCCATCAAGACGACACCAACAACAATCCCATTAGGTCCTCATTCTCATAACCTCACGTTTTTACCCTACTAATCCCCCTGATGCTAAGGGGTAATCACCTAACCCTCATATCTTTGGAATGTGGGTGGAAACTGGAGCCCCCAGAGCAAACCCATGCATACATGAGGAGAACATGCAGAATCTGCACAAACAGTGACCCGAGGCCGCAATTGAACCCAGAACTCTGGTGCTGTGATGCAGCAGTGCTAACCACTGTGCCACTGTGCCACCCACCCCAATACGGCAATGAAAATCATGCCCCTGGAACCACTTTTTCTCTAGTTGGGCACACAAGAGGTGTTTTTTTTCCCCAACTCCTGGTAACCACCTTGAGGATGAAAATCCAGGCCTATGTTTCAGGACGGTGACCTTTTTTAAGAATGTTTCTGATGTGTCTGAACAGAACTGTTACACTGCTAAAATATCCAATCCCACTTTAGTATCTTTTTACCTTCATTCCTGATCAGAAATTGTAACAGGTCATTGTCCTTCAGATCCTTATCAGACTTCTGTTTGAGTGGATCACATTAGAAGGGCAGGTAATATTAAAAGTATGTTAGAATGTAAATTCTCACACTGCATAACAAACACATAGATGTAAAATTATAAAGTTATACCCATTAATTATTTTTCCATTGTGGGCATGAGGAAAAGTTTCTTTCATAGTGATATTTCAATTTGCTCTAGAAGTTTCTAAGCATGAATTAAATAGAAAGGATAATTGGCAGGCGAAGCTACTCTTTAAGAGAAAATAAAACAGACATAAGTTTTCATCAAGATTTTTGTTAGAAGCAATTTGCTCCTTTGCCCAAAATGTAATAATAGGGATTGACTGGAAGTTGTAACGAATATGTTTCAACTATAATTTTGAAAACTGTGCCTCCCTGCTGCAATGAGCCAACATGACATTTCCATTTCCTGCACTCATCATCCTACTAGCTACATCAAGTTAAGATTGAATGAGATTAACCTCATTGATACCGATTCAAGTTGAACTCTGAGGCCTGGATTTATATTGAGTCAGATGACTTGACACCCCTTTAAAAATGGTTGCTGTGATCCAATTCTAGGATTCCCAACCCCATTCCCGGGGTTTCTGAGTTTCGACAGGGTTGTTAAAGATTGTGAGTTGTTTTGAGCTGTGTGCTTGCTTCATGTACCCTTGCCCTGGCCAGCTCTATCGTAAGAAACGCACTTTCCACTTCTCAGTTTTCACAGAGTCATGCCAGCATTACAATTTATCCTGGTTCATGGCACTCATTCCCACTGATCACCACCCTACACGGACCACCCACCCCTGATACCCCCTCCACCCCCACTGACCATCCTTTCCACTGACTACTGCTTTCACCTTCATTACCACATCCTACTCTGCTGACCGCTCCCATGAACAGAACACCCCCTGAAGTCAGAATTTGAGAATAATTTGCCTCAAACGTACGAGTTCTGAATAGGACAAACCTATAGAATTATCATGTTCTAGTGCTTTTGCCTGGTTAGTATCTTTGAGCTATCACATTACATGGTGAAAAAGTTGGTACGCACCCAACAGAAATGCTAAAACAGGATCACAAACAACTGGTACTTTTGCCTTACCCGGGTGTGACCAAGAAGCTGATGTCATTAGTCATGTCCCAAGAAGCAATGCGCCAGTTATAGAAAAGGTGCCAGCACTGGATCTATCTTGAGTTTGGAGGGTGGTTATTGACTACCATTATGGCATCATGCACGCTATCGGTGAGCATGTACCTGCCACATGCTACATTGAGCCCTTTACACTAATCTCTCCCTTAAAAAAAGCAGACATTGCATGATGCAATTTCTAGGCTCCTATCTATACTAATGAATTGGATATGATAATATATTTTGTTTAGCAATTTAAACAAATCTATTTTATTGTGTTTGGACTGTTCTGAGTCCAGTATAAAAAAATTTGGCAGCTGCGATGTGAGCAGATTCAGATCATCAATCATTGA
Source organism: Sphyrna mokarran (assembly GCA_024679065.1). Lineage (NCBI taxonomy): Eukaryota > Metazoa > Chordata > Chondrichthyes > Carcharhiniformes > Carcharhinidae > Sphyrna > Sphyrna mokarran. Next base: position 82,853,351 of record JAGIQG010000002.1, read on the forward strand.
GGTGGAGATCACAGGGAATGACTCATATCAGAACAAGGCTGTTGCAATTCAATATGACTAATTTTCTAACTGGGCTAGGGGACAACAAAAATGATTTTTTTTAATGTAACATCGCATGTTTAAAAGAGATTAAAGTGCCCTTTTTTCATTCAAAAAGTGGGATTTTTCTTTGGTAACTGAATACTTGGTACAATGTGTTTTCGATGCAGACAGATTCTAAGTTAGTTGAATTGAAGTTCCCTGAAGCAATGAGATGATTTTTATTCAGGACTTTGTTGTACTTGTTTTTCACACTACTCAGAATGAACTGACCCAGCTGGGAAATGATTAATGCTTTTCGTAAGTCCTCATATATGTTAGACATCATCTCCTGTGGCTTATTAACTGAGAGGAAACATCTGCTATATAAATTGAAATCCTCTCAAATAGAAAGAGGATTACTTTAATGAAATTAATGATGAATTATTATTGGTAAATACAAGACATAATGGAGAATGTAAAAAATGGGGGACTTTTTTTAATAAATGAAACAAAATACAATTGAAAGGTTATGGATTGACAATTCCTATATAATTTTGAAAGCACTGCAGCGTAACTTCATTTGTTGAAAGTGATCTAAAGAGAAAGTTAATGAAAAAGTCCTTAAGAAAACAGATTGTAAATGTTAGAGTTTACAGAATCTTGGAGGAAGATTTTAACACCATCCAGCTGGCAAGAATAGATTGGTGAAGTCCCAAAGTCACTTAATTCAGTTATAGCTCTGTTCCTACTCAATTCCTGACTGCTACCATTTTGGTTGCAGCATCTGAATGAGCCACCTGCTTCAAGCAGGAGTCTATTTGCAATATATTAACTGGCTTTTATGATGTACATCTTAGAGTTCCAAAGCTGTTTTGAGGTATTAATGAACAAGGTATTTGATGCTGGCTGACCTCAGAAAGTACGTTTTTTTTCTCAATAAACGTTTCCTGTTCAGCAGGAAGCTGCTGAAATAGCATCAATTGCCCTTTTTACTCCTCACCTGATTTTACTTCCCATTCAGGCAGGTGGGTTAGTTTAAAATAACACTTCCAAGTGTAAGCACTCCTGTTACTGTCTGAAAGTATTGCTGTAATATTTCTACATCAAATGAGTTAAACCAAATGGATGAAGTCAGTTATTTATTTTATTTTGACAATGTTATGAATTAAGGCAACTTAGTCATGGAAATCTAGAAACTAAATCATCAGAAGTTATAATAAAAAATTCATACAATTTTTACAGCTGTAAATAAAAGGCATTGTATAATTAAATCATAAGTTAATTCTACAAGATTACTTAAAGTGAACAAATAAATTTCTTCATAGTTTCATAATAAAATCTGAGTGCAAATTAATATCAAATTATGTTAGATATCCACAATATTATTTTTATTTTCTTCGCAAATGCCTCATTGTTAAATCAACTAAAATGTTTCTCAAACTGGAAATGGCAGGAGGTGTACAGAAATGTTTGGAGAGTTGTCATTCAACACATTCAATTTCTATACTTTATCACCAAAATGTCCATCAGGAAGGGTCAGTTAACAGGTCCTTTATGAGCATGTTAGCTACATTAGAGAGAATTCCCCTGGTATCCATTCATCAAGTGACAGAAGCAGGAATGTAAATGCTATTGGAGCGCTGAGGCAAGAGTGCTCCATTCACTTTTCAGCATGTGTCTACCATTTCTCGCTGCCTGTTACATCAATTACCTGTTTTTGCTGGATGTTTCTTTGCAGTTTAGTTCTAATGTTACAAGGATGTTTATTCTCCAGTGCAGAGTCACAGCCAAGATTCTGATTCCAAAATTCCATTCGTGTCCTGTTTCCAGCAATCTTTATTGGATGCTGGACTGAACATTTTCCTATTTGAAGTGTGTTATTTTTAGGGTATTAGTAAGGAACCTGATAAAGAAAATGGATAAAATTTACAATGCTGGCAATTTGTCCTCCTACATGATCAGATTTTATGATCAACATGGTTGATGTTGGAGGAGGAGGAGGCAACTAGGTGTTTACACAGCAGCATGTACATAAAAGCATGACGTTGTTATGACATTATTTGCATGACTTCCTCACACTTCCATTCTTATTTCATTTGTTGCATTTATCTCACCCCAAGGTAACATGATGGCACAGTAGTTAGCACTGCTGCCTCACAGTGTCATGGACACATGTTCAATTCCAGCTTTGGGTGGCTGTGTGGAGTTTGCACATTCTCCTCGTGTCTGCATGAGACTCCTCTGGGTGTTTTGATTTCCTTCCACTGTCCAAAGATGTACATGTTAGGTGGATTGGCCATGCTAAATTATCCCTCAGTGTTCCAAGATATGAAGATTATGGGGACTGGCAGAGTAAGTATGTGGAACTATGGGGTAAGAGCCTGGATCGGATGTTCTGTTGGAGATTTGGTGCAAATTTACTGTACCAGAAGGTCTCCTTCTGCACTGTAGGGATTCTGTGATTCTTATGTGAACTCCATGTTCAGAATTGCTAAGCACTAGACCCCATTCAAAAGTCAATATAAAGAGACAAAGTGATTGCTTCATAGTCGGGCCACTGGAAGAGCATTTTCTCCTTTATTTATGTCACTCCTGTTGCTGTTGAGATCTTTGATAGCTTTGTAGCACTCATTGTGGCCCAGCTTCTCTTTTCATGGTGCTGCCAGAATGTTTTGATGGTTTCCCACAGGAAAGAACATTTTAGATGAAGAAGAGAAGTTGCAGAGGGATACTAGGTAAAATAAGCCATACCACTGGTACCAGTGAGAATATCACTCTGCACGCAATGACCCATGTCCTCATATGTGAGCAAATACATACTTACCTTCATTTATTTGAGAAAAAACTGTGATTGGAGTATCCAATTTAGGAAGAATGTCATAATGGAATGAAACCATATACAGGAAGTAGAACTGCAGTCAAATATCATTTCAATTGACCATTGGGTACTGGCTGGGATGCATGAAGCAAGTTCCAGTACATCATTTGTTGGAGCCACCCGCTTCATTCCTTCCTCATAAACAAGGAACAGTAGTGATTGAGGGTGATGTACTAATAAAATGGCAGGTTTTAAAAATTAATAAAGCATTATAGATTGCACTCTGAAGGCCCCCTAAATGGTTTTCTGCACAATACCAGGATAGACATGCACAGAAAGGGTTCCACACTCTGAATTTTCAACTAATTTGAAATCATCAACACTGCGTTATCCAAGTCAAAGTTCACATATTCCCAGTAGTTGTCAGCTACCACCACGTTAAGGTAATCCACGGTGTCAGCAACAGATGTCTCAGAAAAGAACATTCCAGGGTAGCTTTTTATGACAATCAAATCAATTTTTTGTGTTTGAGTATCATGACACCAGTTTGGTGTCCAGGAAATTGTTAAATTTTGATATTATGAGATAGATTTTCATCTTTATACCTGGACACCTGAGAAGGCACAGAGAGGAAAGTCTGGTGATAAGCCACCTGTAATGAAACCTGCAAAGTTTTCTTTCAATACTTTTAAATGGAAGTAAAATCAAATGAAATCTGTTAGCAGACATATAATCCTCACCAACTGATTTCCCTCCCTTGTGTACAATTAAAGTAATGCTTTACAGCCAGCAAATGATGACAGTCTACTAATTTGAAGTATTATAGCATAATTCTTATATTATTATTGTATTGAAAGAAATGGAGTAATCATCGAAGGCCCAGAGATCCACGTGTGGTGGGTGGGACCAGAGAGTAGACTCTGACGTCAGCAGAAAGAAGCTGTTCTTGAGTCAGTTGGTACGTGACCTCAGATTTTTGTATCACTTTCCTGTCAGAAGAAAATGGAAAAGAGAATGCCTGGGATGTGTGGTGTCTTTAATTATGCCGGCTGCTTTGCCAAGGCAGTGGAAAGTGTAGATAGAGTTAGTAGATAGACAGAGTCAATGGGCCACGCCTAGGTCTGTTGACTTCGGACTTTCCGGTTTTGGATGAGCCTAGCTGGAATTTCTGCCCTGTAATCCGCCATCCTAGCTTTTTGAAAACATACAATGTTTTGGCTTCAGCTTTCTGTGGTAATGAATTCCAAAGGCTTACCACACTGCGGGTGAAGAAATTTCTCTTCATCTCTGATTCCTTAGATTATGAGCCCTAGTTCTGGACACCACCACCATCGGGAACATTCTTCCTGCATCCATCCTCTCTAATCCTGTTAGAATTTTATAGGTTTCTATAAGATTCTCTGTCATTCTTCTAAACTCCAACGAATATAATTCTTGTTTACTGAACCTCTCCTCATGTTAAGAAGTCTCACAACACCAGGTTAAAGTCCAACAGGTTTATTTGATAGTAAATGCCACAAGCAAATTTAGTTCCTTCATCAAGTGAGTGGAGAGTTCCTCATATATCAGTCCTGCCATCACAGGAATCAATCTGGTAAAATTTCACTGCACTCCCTCTGTAGCAAAAACATTTTTCCTCAGATAAAGTAAGATAGTCTGTCGAAGAATTGGTGCAGACTTGATGGCCTCCTTTTGGATTCTAGGAATTCTATAATACTATCAAGAGATTCCAGGTCTGGCCTCACCAAGACCCTGTATAATTACAGCAAGACATCCCTGTTCCTGTACTCGAATCCTCTCACTATGAAGGCCAACATACTAAGTGCCTTCTTTACTACCTGCTACACATGCAAGTTACCTTCAGCGACTGGTATATGAGGTCACCCAGGTCTCATTGCATGTTCTCTCTTAATTTATAGCCATTCAGATAATAATGTCTTCCTGTTTTTTCTACCAAAGTGGATAACCTCATATTTATCCAAATTATACTGTGTGTCCCATGCATTCTCCCAATTACTCAGCTTGTCTATATCACAATGAAGCATCTCTGTATTCTCCTCACCTTCCAACCTGGCATTGTGTCATCTGCAAATTTAGTTCCTTCATCAAAATCCAAAATAATCTGGACACTACTGTCACCCATTGCATGTGCAATATCAGTTTGATGTCCTACATTGGCATCCCCTCCTGGTGCCTCGCAGCTCATAGCCCAGTGTTAATGTTAAAGCCTGCAGCCATCTTTTGGCTATAAAGGCAGTTGGCTGACACCTCATCAAAGAATCATAGAAACCCAAAATACAGAAAGAAGCCATTCAGTCCATTGAGTCTGTCCTGACTACAATCTTGATGTGGAGATGCCAGTGTTGGACAGTAAGAAGTCTCAGAACACCAGGTTAAAGTCCAACCAGTTTATTTGATAGTAATCCCACAAGCTTTCGGAAACGATGTTCCTTCATCAGGTGTGTGTGGAAAGTTTTGATCAGAGAAGGGCATATAAAGTCACGCACAGTTTACAGAATTCTTATTAGAATGCAAGTCTAATGGCTCACTGTTCTCCGGAGCTGTGATTTTGAAGAGTGGCTGCTTGCTGGTGAGACTATTGAAGTTTGAAATCTTTCTTTAATCAATAGGTTTAGGTCGCGGGGGTTTTTTGTTTATTTTGGTGCTCCGTAGCGGGAGATAGGCGCGGGGGCTGCTGGGAAGGAAGCACAGGACTATGTAAATAAGGCCAAGGTAGACAGCGGGCAGCGTCGGGAGAGGGCAGTGGAGTGAGGTGGGGAGCAGAGTGAGAGCTGTAAGGACTTAAGCTCACTGGGCTTGGGCGAGCGCAGGCTTGGACTTGGTAAGTGGCTGGACTCCTGTCCCACCCAAACTCTGGGGCCCATACCTCTAAAGGGGGTGTATAAAATGTCAGGGTCCATGATAAAACGCGTCCGCTGTGTTTGCTGCCATATGTGGACATTCTTGGAGACAGCACGTCTCCCGAAAGCCCACATATGCACAAAGTGTTTGGAATTGCAACGATTGAGGGCTCGGGTGAGACAGTTGGAGCTGAGACTGGAGGATATGTTTATAGTCAGAGAGAACGAGGGGCTAATGAACAGGGACCATAGTCCAGAAGGGACCCCAGGGCCTATGAGGAGGGATGGGTGGGTAACAGATAGGAAGTTGAAAAAGAAAAGGAGTCACGGCACTAAGATCACCCCAGAGGAGGCATCCCAGAACATCAAGGGTAGGGCAACAGCTGAGATAGAGAGGGCAAGGGAGGGGGATCTGAATGCCCCGAAGGACAGTAGGAGTGAGGGATGTGAGATAGTGGTGGGGGATGGGAAGGTCAAGGGGATCGACAGGCGGTTCTGTGGGCAAAAGCGGGACTCCAGGATGGTAGTCTGCCTCCCTGGAGCAGGGGTCCAGGATGTTACGGAGAGGGTAGAGGGAATTTTGAAGGGTGGAGGAGCTAAGGCTGATGTAATAGTCCACGTGGGAGAGAAGGATGTAGGAACAAAATGCAGGGGGGACATACGTAGGCAGTTCAGGGAGTTGGGGGCTCGGCTGAAGTGTAGGGCCTCCAGGGTGGCATTCTCTGAGCTGCTGCCGATGCCTGGGAATGACAGGGTTAGTAACAACGAGGTGCTCCAACTGAATGCGTGGTTGAGGGATTGGTGTAGGACGGAGGGATTCAGATTCTTAGACCATTGGGAAGTCTTCAGGAGGGAGGGGCATCTATACAAGAGGGATGGGGAACAGTTGTCGGGGAAGGGCACCCATATTTTAGCTGGGAGGTTAGCTGGAGTGTTTCGGCAGGGTTTAAACTAATATGGAGGGGGGGTGGGGAGATAGAGGGAACTGGGAGTGGGAGAGAGATGGGTGACAGGGTAATTCTGGAGAGTAGGAGGGAGGATCAGAGAGTGCCTGAAGGCCTTCAGTGCATGTGATTTAATGCGAGGAGTGTGACTGGCAAAACAGATGAACTGAAGGCAATAATGTTCACGAGGAAGTTGGAAGTGGTGGCGGTGACTGAGACGTGACTAAAGAAAGGGCAGGACTGGCAATTGAATATTCTGGGGTATAAGTGTTTTAGGCATGATAGAGGTGGTTTGAGGAGAGGAGGGGGAGTGGCGTTATTAGTTAAGGATCACATCATAGCAGTGCAGAAGGAGGTGGTATGGCTGAGTTAGGAATTGAGTCGCTATGGGTGGAGTTGAGGAATAGGAAGGGAGAGGTTACTATGTTGGGTGTGTACTACAGACCGCCCAACAGTCCGCGGGCTGTGGAAGAAGGGATATGTAAGGAAATTTTAGATAAGTGTAGGAAGAATAGGGTAGTTGTAATGGGAGATTTCAATTTCCCTGGGGTAGATTGGAAGGTGCCCAGAGCAGAAGGTGCGGACGGGGAGGAATTTGTACAGTGTGTTTTAGAAGGGTTCTTGGAGCAGTATGTGGATAGCCCGACTAGAGAGGGGGCTATACTGGATCTGGTTCTGGGGAATGAGCCAGGGCAGGTGGTTGACGTTGTAGTAGGAGAGCATGTGTCTAATAGTGACCACAACTCTGTCTGCTTTAGGGTATTAATGGAAAAAGATGAAGCCTGCCCCAAGGGGAGGGTGTTAAACTGGGGGAGGGCTAGATATAGCCAGATCAGGCAGGATCTTAGGGATACCGACTGGGATAAGCTGTTCGAGGGTAGGTCGACGCTGCACATGTGGGAGTCTTTCAAGGGAAAACTAAAATTTTTGCAGGAAAGACACGTGCCGGTAAGGAGGAAGGATGGGAAAGGTAGGATTAGAGAACCGTGGGTTACTAGGGATGTTGAGGACTTGGTCAGAAAGAAGCGGGAGGTGTACGTTAGATCCAGGCAACTGGGGACAGAGGCAGCGCTGGAAAAATATAGAGAGTGTAGACAGGATCTTAAAAGGGGAGTCAGAAAGGCAAAAAGGGGCCACGAAATGGCTTTGGCAGGTAGGATTAAGGAAAATCCTAAGGCATTTTACTCCTATGTAAGGAGCAAAAGGTTGGTTAGAGGGAAGATTGGACCTCTCAGGGAAAGAGGAGGTGAACTATGCTTAGAGCCTGAGGGAATGGGGGAGATCCTGAATGAATACTTTGTGTCGGTATTCAGGCGGGAGAGGGTCCTGATGTCTGATGCCACTTTGAGAAATTTGAGGACCCATTAAAGGAAATAATCATTATGAGGGACAAAGTGTTGGGGCTTTTAGGTAGCATAAAGACTTATAAAGCTCCGAGGCCTGATGGTATTTATCCCAGGCTGCTAAGGGAGGTGAGAGATGACATTGCTGGGCCTCTGACGCAAATCTTTGTCTCTTCTTTGGATGCAGGGGAGGTCCCAGAGGACTGGAGGATTGCAAATGTAGTACCGTTGTTTAAAAAGGGTCAGAGGGATAACCCAGGGAAGTATAGGCCGGTGAGCTTGACTTCAGTTATAGGTAAGCTAATGGAGAGGATTCTTAGGGACAGGATGTATGAGCATCTGGAGCGCTGCGATCTGATCAGGGATACGCAGCATGGCTTCGTTAAGGGGAGGTCGTGCCTTACGAATCTAGTGGAATTTTTTGAAGAGGTGACAAAAACGGTTGATGAAGGACAAGCTGTTGATGTCGTCTATATGGATTTCAGTAAGGCGTTTGATAAGGTCCCTCATGGTAGGCTGATAGAAAAGGTGAAGGCACATGGTATACAGGGCCAGGTATGTAGATGGGTTGAGAACTGGCTTGGGAGGAGGAGACAGCGGGTAGTAGTGGAAGGCTCTTTTTCCAACTGGAGGTCTGTCACTAGTGGTGTGCCACAGGGCTCTGTACTAGGACCCCTTCTATTTGTGGTGTATATAAATGACTTGGAAGAGGGGGTAGGTGGTGTGATCAGCAAATTTGCTGATGACACTAAGATGATTGGATTGGCGGGTACTGAGGAGCAGTGCCTGGCAATACAACATGACATAGATAGGCTGGTAGATTGGGCAGATAGATGGCAAATGGAATTTAATCCGGATAAATGCGAGGTGATGCATTTTGGCCGGAATAATGTAGAGGGGAGTTATAGGATAAAAGGTAAAACTATCCGGAGTATAGAGATGCAGAGAGACCTGGGGGTGCAAGTTCACAAGTCTCTGAAGGTGTCAGTACAGGTGGAGGATGTGGTAAAAAAAGCGTATGGTATGTTAGCCTTCATAGGAAGGGGTTTAGAATACAAGAGTAGGAGTCTGATGTTGCAGGTGTATAGAACGTTGGTTAGGCCTCATCTGGAGTACTGCGTCCAGTTCTGGTCGCCGTACTACAGGAAGGATGTAGAGGCCCTGGAGAGAGTGCAGAGGAGATTTACCAGGATGCTGCCTGGTATGGAAGGGCTGTCTTACGAGGAAAGATTGAAAACACTGGGGTTGTTTTCCCTTGAAAGACGTCGGCTGAGAGGGGATCTTTTAGAGGTATATAAGATTATGAGAGGTATAGATAGAGTAAATGGTGGTAAGCTTTTTCCACCATTAGAAATGGATAGAACGAGGGGTCACGGGCTCAGGGTGAGGGGGGCTATGTATAAGATGAATATTAGAGGCCAGTTTTTCACACAAAGGGTAGTGGGGATGTGGAATGCACTGCCGAGTAAGGTGGTGGGAGGAGGCACGCTAGCCTTGTTTCAGGGTCTCTTGGACAGCCACATGAGCGGTCTGCAGATAGAGGGATATAGCAGGACTGTTTGAATATCGGGAGGACCAAATAGTAGTAGACTATCTTTTAGTTTCGCCTCGGGAATGTCTTAGTTTTTTTATAGCATGTTTAATTAAGTCTTATTTGTTTCCGCAGGCAATCCGGTCCACCTTGTTGACCAACAAGGGGCATGCATGTGGCATGTCGTGCGAGAGCTGCTCTTGGAGGTTGCTTCAGGAGTTGCCTAGTGCTTCATGTCGTCAGTGTAAACTGGACCATCTGATGGGCATCATGACAGCTCAGAGACTATCGCTGTTGCTATGCTGGCACATGGATTTGGGCCTGTGTCTGTGGGAGTTTGCGCGTTCTCTCCATGGTTGCGTGGGTTTCCTCCGGGTGCTCTGGTTTCCTCCCACATCCCAAAAATGTGCTCTTAGGCTGATTGGGTAACAAATTGTCCCTATATTGGTCCCTATATGGGAATCTTCAACAATAGGCATAGCCTAAAGTCAAGGATATGTCATTAAGACATTAGGACGGCGGTGTGGGCTCGTTAGGCCAAAGGGCCTGTTTCCCATGCTGTGTTGCTCTTTGTTGTTCTTTGTAGTCACCTGTGCACAGTGGCACCGTGCTTAGCACTGCTGCCTCACAGCGCCAGGGATCCAGATTCAATTCCCGGCTTGGGTCATTGTCTGTGCAGAGTCTTCACATTCAAACTAACCTGCTGCATCTTTAAGACTTGTCTGCATCTTTCAGACTTGAATATCAGGTTAGTTGTAAAGACTTGCATTCTAATCAGTGTTCTGTAAACTGTGTGTGACTTTATATGTCCTTCCCTGATGAGAACCTTCCACACACCAGACAAAGGAAAAGCGTTTCCGAAAACTTGTGGTATTACTATCAGATAAACTGATTGGACTTTAACCTGGTGTTGTGAAACTTCTTACTGACTACAATCCCACAAACCTTACTCCCATAACTTCCATTATCCTGCTAATCCCCTGACACTAGGGTTAATTTAGCACGCTCATTCAACTTAACCCGCACATCTTTGGACTGCATACAGGTTGGTCACCCAAAGGTGAAAATCAACACCAAAAGTTAAAAGCTGAAGTTGAAAACCATTTACCAATTTTTGATATTTAATCAGAATGAGAGTCTCTCTATCTTATTTCTGCTAAGCAGACAATTTCACATAAACGGTTTGTGGGAGTATAAAACAGGCTGAGTTTCCTGGCATCAGCCAGAACTTTGTTCATTGAGTTTGCTGAAACCTTTGAATTCAATCCGAAGCTGTTGTGAAGAGTTCAGATTAATGATCATTGATGCCTTTTTTTTATATGTTTATATAATATGTACTTGCCAATTTTTATGCTTCTTATTGCTATTCAGTTGGCGGCAAAATTCTTCAGGGCTGCAACACAGAGAAATTTTCCAGCAACTATAAACTGGGACATTAGATAATTTTAATCTAACAACTTTGGACCTTTATCTACATATTCCATCATATTCTACTTTTATGCGTTATAAACAATGGATTAAATGCATCTTGTTGTTGGAGCAGGTTTGATACAAAGAAATTAAATTCAATAAATAAATGACAGCAAGTTCAGGATAGGTGTCAGCTCCATGATCACACGAGGGTAAAGCGTCACAGTGAGTACAGAATATGAAGAAGGTTTTAGATAATTGGGGAACCACCAGCCTCCCATAGTGGGTTCTTCAGCAATGGGGCAAGAACGTCACACCCAAAGGAGTTTGGAAAAGGATGTCTAAAGATTAGGAGCTGGAATGCTGAAGATAGGGCCTTAAATGGTGAGACAAAGGACACGGAAGCTGCACAAAAAGGCAAAGTTGGAGGGATGTAGCATTCTTGGGAGGGTTGTGGGGCTGGAGGAAGTTATAAAGACATAGAAGGCTAAGGCCATGGAGGGATTTGTATGGCAGAGTAAGAATTTTAAATTCAAGTCATTGGCAAAACAGGAATGAATGTAAATTGGCAAAATATGGGATGATGAGTGAACACGAGTTTATGCAAGTTAGTTTATTTAGTTATTAGTCACAAGTAGGCTTACATTAACACTGCAGTGAAGTTACTGTGAAATTCCCCTCGTCACCACACTCTGGCACCTGTTTGTATAGACTGAGGGAGAATTTAGCACGGTCAATGTGCACCTAACCAGCACGTCTTTTGTTTGAGGGAGGAAACCAGAACACCGGAGGAAACCCATGCAGACATGGGTAGAACATGCAGACTCCACACAGACAGTGATACAAGCTGGGAATTGAACCTGTGTCCCTGGTGCTGTGAGACAGCAGTGCTAACTACCATGCCGCCATGCCGCCCTTAGAATTAGGGCTGCAGAGCTTTGGATGAGTTCAAATTTATGGACAGTGGAAGGTGAGGGAATGGTCATGAGAACTCTGGAGTAGTCAAGACGTATGGTAACAACAGTATGGATGAAGGTTTCAGCAATAAATTTAAGAGAAAGATTGTGGATAAATGATACTGCAAGTGGCTGCAAGTTAGATTGTGGGGAGAGGAAAGATGTAAGAATAACATAAATTGTGTCAAGTGTAAAACTTAATCTAAAATTCAGGAAACTATACTGTTCTCCACCATTGTCATTGGCCATCTCATGGATGCCGTAGGAAAATCATCAAGAACCCTGTCCCATCTCTTTTCAAGAACACCTGTCACATCTTGTCACACCCATATCCACATCTCAGGCACTTAATTCTCAAGGGCCCTGGGAACAGAAATATCACCAAGAGATACCAACCAATCATTGGTCAACCGCATTTTGATACTCAGTAGTGCCGTTTGGTAATAGGCGATGACTGTTGCAGGAACTACCCAAGGTCTTAGAATGAGGCAGGACCCATGCATAGAAGAGTGATGGCAGGAAGGGGGTTCATGATGTGTGATCATGAGGATGGGAGGCAGCAGCAAGGGTAGAGGGGTGGTTTTTAGTGCCCCCCACCTTCCATATACCAGGTTCCTCATTCACTGAGGGCCTTTACAGGAGGAACTCCCCTGGCAGCCCTTAGAAAAACATACCAACATTTGCCTATCATACTCCCCATCTGGTAATACCCACATTGGTGGGATGAGGCCGTTAAGTGGATATTAATTGCCCACATTAGGGCCTCAATTAGTGGGAATGCCATTCATGGGCCTGATTGCCACAGACGTAATCAGGGTGGAGGCGATGAAAACTTCCCTCATGATGGAAGGCACAAATAATCTTATTTTTTCATATGTTTCTGAATATATATAGAATATATTGCTATTGAGAGGGTACAGAGGAGATTTACAAGGATGTTGCCTGGATTGGGAGGCAGGCCTTGTGAAGATAGGTTGAGAGAGCTGGGACTCTTCTCACTGGAGAGACGAAGGTTGAGAGGCGACCTGATAGAGGTTTATAAAATGTTGAGAGGAATAGATAGGGTGGATTCTCAGAGGCTATTTCCCCGGGCTGAAATGGTGGCTAAGGTGCAGGGAAGCAAGTACAGAGGAGATGTTAGGGATAAGTTTTTCACTCAGAGGGTGGTGAGTGAATGGAATCGGCTGCTGTCGGTGGTGGTGGAGGCGAACTCGCTGGGGTCTTTTAAAAGACTTCTGGATGAGTATATGGGATCTAATGGGATTGAGAGTTATAGATAGGTCTATGGCTTGGTAGGTATAGATGTGATTGGCGCAACTTGTGGGCCGAAAGATCTGTTTGTACTGTAGTGTTCTATGTTCTACAATTAGCAATTTACTGCTATTTAATGGCCAGTTGTACTCTGGGCACATCCTTCTGAGAAACTCCCCTCAGATCTCTCAAATATTCTTTACATGGTTACATTATTGCTTCTGCATGGAGGAGATTTCCATCCTATCAGCCAGGGTTAGATATGAATCAAGATAGCCAAAATAAAAAGCTGATATATAACACATGGCGCCTCTGAGTATTTTAATGTCAATGCTTTTTATTGATAGGTTGCTCAATTTGCACATCTTTGATACATTGTCTGACGCATGATTGACATGCCATTGGACAGTTGAATATACCACTATATCAAACATTGCTCTGGTATATTTTTGGCATAATTTTGGATGATAGATATCGGGAGAAATCGTTTTTACTCACTTTCTCTATTTGGAGGTATATATTACCTTAGGATCTTTTCACTTTTTTTGTACATTTTCATGGTGACAACAACAACACTTGCATATCACTTAGAAGGTTATGCACCTCATTGTCTGGATCACACTTCATTCAAGTCCACTTTGACATTTGAATTTCAATTTGTAAAAGTGGGAAACATAGGTCCACAGTCACTCAGTAATAGATTGTGCTGCATTTCCCACGAGGGTAATGATGCAATTGCATGGTCATTGGCCAAATATGTCAGAAGCAGAATAGTTTAATATTTTAATTATGCAGCAAGTTTAGGAATACTGCAGTGTATTCTCGCCGTGTGTGTGTGTGAGTGTGTGTGTGTGTGTGTTTCCTTTGGGTTCTCCAGTTTCCTTCCACAGTCCAAATATGTGTGGGTCAGGTGGACTGGTGATGCTAAATTGTCCATTAGTGTCAGGGTAAATGTATGGGGTTTCAGGGATAAAGCCTGGGTGGGATCATTGTCTGTGCAGACTTAATGGGCCGAATTGCCTCCTTCTGCATTGTAGGGATTCTGTGATTCTATGTAATAACTGGGCAGTGCAGGCTCAGTTTAATATTATTACATGCAATCAAATGGCTATAGCACTTTCTAATCATCATACAATATGGTTATAGAACACTATGGAAATACCATAATGCCTTATTGTAAACACTATTGGTATGTTGCAATATAGGCACAAAAAGTCTGAAATTAATGTAATGGCAGATTATTATATACATTTACTTGGTTTAGGTATCATGAACGTTCTTATATACTGCAATAACAAGACCACTAATTGCACTATTTTCTAATTTTAAGTTTAGTTTAAAAAATTCTAAACAAACTATTGATTTATTTATTATGGTATGAAAACAGATAACCAAAAAGCTAAATACATATGAATATACTAAATCTATTTATGTGGTGCTCATCGATCAAATACTTTAGAACAGCAAAATAATAAAGTAATATGCATGGGATATAGAGGGAATTTGGGTACTTGGCCATTCACTGTACAGTTCCATGGTACAATGCACCCTCTGCTGACTATTCAGATTATTGCAGACTGTAATTTGAAACTCATGATTACTTCTGACTACAAATGAAATTCAAAGATACCACTGCAAAATTCATGGCAGTGGGCAGCTCCTTTCCTTTTAGGATATCTTTCAGGTGCATATATACTGAGAAATAGCAATACTAGGGAACTTTTGTGATCATTTGCGTTATCAAGACCGCTGATCCAATACATAATGGGATAAAAAGTCAATGGATTCCTAAATGTGATGTCTCTGCAATGTTGTTGTATTCAATGACCACAGAGGAATTATACCCCTAACATTACCCAAATTACAATATAACATTTACATGACTCCCTTTCTTATCTTGAAAGTTGGCCATCTCCAAATTTCAAAATGCACTATTATTAATTGCCACAAATCAGCCGAATAATTTATTGTTGTGCACTCTTGTTCACTCTCAACTGAATTGAGACAGCATGTCCTCATTTCACTTGACACCTTGAACAGCCATTAAAGGGAGGAAGCTTTCACTCTTTCTGTCTGGACTGGAGTTGAGACCAGGCCCTAGACATGAAAAAAAATGCAATGTAACTCCTACTTAATCCCTTGTGCAACATCTATTTTCACTGAATAGTAAACTCTTTTGAATATAATGTTTCTGCAGTACAAAACTTATAGATAACAGACTATAGAAGCTATGAGTAAATGCCTGCACTCTTTAGCAGAATTTTAAAATACCTATGTGTTAAATGAAAGTCGTACATTAAAAAATTCCAATAACTTGTTCAATTAACTTTTGGTGCAAAATCAAAACATTTGAAATATTAGATCTCAGTTCACCTTAGTTATCCATTGTAGATTTTATGGCCAATACTTTAGATTTTTAAATTCCATACACTTGGGTCGTACTATTACAGATTGCTGTATTAAGTTTAGCCACAATATATAAACAAGAATGCTTAAATACTATTGCAAAGCTGTTTGAGGATACAAGTTAATTTATTTTTTTCTTGCTTTTTTTAATCCTCATGCTAAAATATATACCCTGCCTGACCATTGGCTAAAACTACTTTGGAGTTGTTCCATTCTGTCTTCATAACTTTATGGGAAGTGCAGCAGAAACTCAATTCATATAAACCAGTGGGGAAGTTATAGCAGAAATGAGAGAGCACATCTGAGGAAATTCCAGGTTAGCATTCCAGGTTAGCATAGATGAATCTGCTGAGGTCAGTTTCTTGTTTTGATAATCTTTTAAAGTCATTATAATTTGTATCAATTTTGCTATAAACATTGGTAATAGGCAAAATGTTACACATAACATTATTATTTGTTTAAATTGGTTGCAATATAATGGCCTAGTGGTGTTATTGCTCGAATAATAATCCAAAAACTCAGCTAATGTTTTGGGTACCTGAGTTCTAATCCCATTACAGCAGATGATAGAATTTGAATTCAATGAAAAATATCTGGACTTAAAAATCTACCATGAAACCATTGTTAATTGTTGGAAAGACCTATCTAGTTTGCTAATGTCCTTTTTGGAAGAAAATCTGCCATCCTTACCCTGTCTGCCCTACATGTGACTCTAGAGTCACAGCAAAGTGGTTGACTCTCAACTGTTCTTCAAGAGTAACAAGTGACAGGATGGGCAATAAATGCTGGCCAAGAAGCAATGCCCATTCCCACAAATGAATTTTAAAAATGTAGAGATTTACACCCAGTTTTCACATGTGCTTGAACCATTGTTAAAATAGTTGGATTGCTGCTTGGGCTGCTCACTACCTAGATATACCAATTGCAGTTTGCACTCAAAAGAGACCCAAAATCTTTGACATTTATTAAACTTTATGGAGACAGAGGAAGAAAGAGTGTCTGTATTGGCTCCAAAGGTCAACAGTGAGCCACTTAACTAGGACAGGCTGGTTATTTAATACTTAGTGTTAGTCTGATCATAATAAGCCACTTCTGTGGTCAAAAATAAAATCTCTCTGACCACACTTTTGTGCCTAATTGAAAAAGGACAAGAGGTACAGATGTATTAAAATAAAAGATAATAATACAGCAGAAACATTCATGTTGGAATGATAGGTTTTATTGGAGGCAGTGATTGTAAGTGCCACCTTCTCCTTAGCACTTAAATGAAGAACCTCTGTTCATCTTCATGGTTGGATAATCGAACACGATGAACCATTGCAAAATAATAATAGTTTCCATGTTCTGGATTCTTGATCTCATCCAACCCACCATGAGAAAGATTGAGCAAAGCCCAGGCTTGCCCTTGTTGGAGGAAAATTAGTTTAACCACACAAGCACTGGCAGGCCACCCGAAATTGTCAGATGTCCCTGAGCCAGGATGAAGTTCAAAATCGAAGCAAAGAGGAGGCAATAACTCAGATGGAGAGGAATACATATTCAAGGCATAATCTTGTCCAGTACTACAGTGAAATATGTATCAGCACACAGACACAGTCTTTCAAATGGGCATTGTTCACTACATAACTTGCTCTTAACCTAATAGAAGCAGTTGGATAAAAGGGATAGCGGTCACTTAGTTTTCCATTAAAAAGTATTTTCTATTAATTTGAGTAAGGTCTGGAGGCTGGGAAAACATTCTAAATTTTCAGAACAATTAAAACTGCAATAGTCTGGTGATTTGTATCAAATTAAATGCAATTGTGGATTCCAATATAAAAACAAGCTGAATGTACTGATTAATCAGCTTTCTACTTCAAAGTTATAGTCTAACTATGGAAAGCAGCTAATTGCCAGGTGCAGTGAAAGGTAACACACATACAGATGCCTTTCAGAATATAATTACCCACTATTTAGATTCCATGTGCGATGGCTCATTAGACACACTGTGATTTGGCTGTGCTACGATCAGCTGTCTGAATGGTTAATCAAAGGTTCAAGAAGTATTTTTGGACGTTTTTGTTATTGTTAGAATGAGACTCTATATTAAATCTGTAATTAGCTCTGCTGTGTAATGCTTACTATGTCGCAAGAATTTATTATACGAATGCATATTAACTACAGAGAATATTGAAATCTGTTGTTTTAGTAAGTTAGTATGATATTTTCACATGCTGAAGAATTGATCCTGAGTTTGGTCTTCAATGCATTTGAATTATGTGGTAAGAGTTCAGCATTTTTCTTGAATTAATCATACCTTTCCCCCACTGAAGAGTTCAGTGGGATGGATTTACTCGGCCTGATAGAGGTCTTACCCACAATTGGAGAACCAGTGGGGAATCTCCATCAGTTTCATGGAACAGAATTCAGGAACTCAGCTGAAGTTATGCTTCCAAAAGTTGCTGACCATTCAAAGACCATTGATGTCAATGACATTAGAAGAGAGAATGTCATCATGGAAGAATTCAGAGAGACATTCATATTGTTCCCTTCAGGAATTCAGTATGTTTCAAGTACTTTAATATCAATGAAACATTGAAGGTTTGAAGTTTGTTGATGATATTAATATACTAAATGCAGGAGTTAATTTGCACAGATTAAGGCAATGTGAGAAAGACCACACAATTTGTCTTGGTGATCTTCATTGAGGGATAAATATTGGGCAATATGCCTGAGGGTTCAGGATTGTCGAAGGACACTGGCAAATGAAGATGGAATGGGGATTGTAGGGATTGCTGGAGGACTAAAAGCTGTCCAGAGGCAAGGACAGGGGTTGCTTTTCAGCATTCTCTTGATCAAACACAAAGTGGTTGATAACTAGTAGCTGCTCTCCAAGGTTGCTGCCAAACTGAAAGGTGTTTGCTGGATGACCCTTGGGAGCTATAGGAAAACCAAGTGACTCCATTTAATCTTTGAACCACCACTAAATTGTGATGGGCTGAGGGATTATGGGTGACAATTAGTTCTTTAATGAACCTAATTAATATCTTGCCAGCTGCTGTCAAGAACCCAGCTTCAGCCCTAACCATCCTCAGATTAATCTGGGGAGATATTCCCACCACCAAGAGACTAAAGCAAGGCCACTCTTGTGATTAAATGGGCTTTGTTTCCGTGGTTCTCACTGTGATGGTCTGCATTAGATCCAACCCAGTATTCCAGTTTTTCATTCTGTTGGTCTTTTACAGGGCACAATATAAGGCAAGTTTTCATGTATTTGGTCTTGAAGGGCAGACATGATGTACAGGATAAAACAGATGCAAGTCATTGTTTCCTGTACTGTATCCTAAGACTGAACACTTTGACTTTGCAGATGGCTCCATATAACCGTGCCTGGGAAGAATGTATTGTGTCTACATTAGTCACTAGTATCCTAGGTTGTTCAGGCACAGCAGGTAAAGGGTACAAGTCCTACTCCAGACGTCTGAGTACATTAAGTCAGCTGTAGTGCTAAGGGAATGTTGTACTGCCAGCAGTGCTACCTTTTTAGTAAAATCAAGGCCCTGTCTGCTCTCTCTGTTAACTATAAAAGATCCAATGGCACTTTTCATGGAAAAGCAGCTAAGTTCCCTCAGGCACCCTGCCTCATATTTATGCTTCAACTAAAATCACAAGACAAATTGCGTGGTCATTCTCACATTGCTGTTTGTGGTACCTTAATCTGTGCAAATTGACTCCTGCGTTCATAAATTACTGTTGTCAATAAACTTCAAACCTTCAATGTTTCATTGATATTAAAGTACTTTGAAACATACTGGGTTCCTGAAAGGAACAATATGAATGTTTCTCTGAATTCTTCCATGATGCAAATTGCATTCAGCTGAGTCAGAGTTCTGTTCGCTCAGCCCTGCTCTCACAAAAACTGCAGTGCCTCACTCAATTCAATGAGGATCCAGCTATGCAATCAGTGCAGCAAGGAGAGCATGCTCAAGGACTTGCAACTCATTGAGTTCCATCATGTGTAGACAAGGTCTTGAATCCGGTTCCTCAAAGATCTGGACACTGGCCCCCCTTTCTTGATCCGCCAAGTTTAAGGGCATTCAAAAGTGGATAGACATACGGATAACATTGGAATAGTTTAGGATAGAGGGTCATAAAATTGGTTCCATTGGTTGGCGCAACATCGAGGGCCGAAGGGCCTGTACTGCGCTGTAATGATCAATGTTCTATGTTCTATGATCTTACTGTAAAAGACAGGGGATCTCTAAACAACTGCTTATGCTATTGGCCAAACTCAAGCCAATTACTCTGCCCTGTTCCCTATAGAGTTTGGTGAGGGAATCTGCTGCAGGTTAGCTCAGGGGATACCAGAAAGCTTGATGCCTTTATAACCATGGGGGAACTGACTGGCACTTTCTACAGCCCCTTCCAGGGCTGGTTTAGGCTGACCATGGAATCCTTCAGTGCACTTGCTTCATCCTAGGGAATGACTACGTGTATGGCTCTAGGAGAGAGTATTATTTCTGGGGAGATGTCCCTTTCATGGAACAGAGACGTTGCCCTGCAATTTTAGAGAGAGGATCTCCAGTTTTAAGAACTGACACCCAGTCTCCTTCCTCAGCACAGGGCATAAATTCTTTGCCAGGGCGATAGCTTGGCATCTTGACTTTGTACTGGGCCACATGATTCACCTGACCAGTCCTAAATAATTCCAGGCCAGAGTATCTGTGATAAAATCCACCAAAATGTGATCTGTTATGCCACTGAGGTGGTCTATCAGGTGCCTTTGTGTCTCTCATCCAGGAGAAGACATTCAACAGAATGGATCACAGATATTTATTCAGGTCTCTGAGGGGATTTGTGATCCGGATGCATTTTGGCAGATCGATTTGACTCCTACTATTGCAGAATGTTTCATTATAGTTAATAGGTTCCTGATGGCACCCCTTCATTTTGGGAAAGGGGCGTGCAGGGCTGCCCCATGTTTGGCCAGTTATATTCCATTTGCATGGAACCCATCCTGTGTTGCCTGCAAAAGAGGTTGTCAGGATTGATTCTGCAGCAGCCAGACACTTAGGTGCCCTTTCGACATGCGCTGATGACGTGCTCCTCATGTTCACAGGTCCGACTGCCCTGTACAGGATGCATCAGTGTCAGCAAATTGTACTCTGCTGCAACCTGGATGTTGTTGAATACCTGAAATGGGAAAAGGGACTCAGGTTGGGTTTGATGGGAGGACAGAGGAAGGTAAGAAGTGAATGTTTAAAATATCTACAGCTAGTGAGTCAGGATAGATTGAAGGATGAGGGGAAAAGCGGTATGTGCAGAAAAGGATTAAGTATGCATATACTCTCGTCTTTGATTACTCAGCCATCATAACTGTAAAGATGCACTTCCAGAGACTTTTCTTAATGAACATAGAAAGTATTTATTAACACAAAATGTACAGCAGTCTCATGACTCCAACTAGCTCTCAAAATGTAGCTATCGGGAAACTAGTTATCCAGTTTAACCCCCTATTAATTCAGTGGCCATTGGCATATTTCAACAAATTTAAAGGTATTTGTTAGTTCTCATAGTAACATTTTCATAAAATGCATAAACTATGTATATCTAATCATGTCATACTTGCAAACTTCACATTTCACATTGTGTAAATGTCTAATTATTATCTGGTTCCCATCTATTCCAGAAATAACCAAGTGATTTTAGGATCAGTGGATGAGATCCTTATTAATACATAAGTCAATTAATTCCCCATGAAAAGGTAGAGGATCAGCACATAAGTGAAGATGGAGTGAGCTGAAGGGTGATCGCAGGTGAATTACAACTTTAACATTGGCATCAAGTAATTTCTAAGGCCTAAACTGACTCTGGAGAGAAGCAGAATAAGGCTTCAACAGAGCTGTTCTCCTTGCTTTGGGGTTGGACAACAAAATCTGCATCTTCTGAGGGCAACAATGATCATTGTATTGCCATTGCACATGTAAATTGTCCTGAGCTCTTCCAAGCGTAGCTGCCAAGGAAATGCACACCATCTATTGGCATCTCCAGCAGAGCAGAGTCAGTGGAACACAGAACGTATCCCTTTTTACAGCTCTCCTACAGTATGGTCACTTTAAAGTTCCAGTAAGAATGTCAATGAACAAGTGGCCCAGTTTGGTCAGGTGTTTCACTTCTTGGTGTAAGGAAATGCTGTCCTTGAGAACTTCCAGCCAATCTGATCAAATTCTAGCACTACAGAAGCACTAGAACTAAATAGTGGGCATTGTTGGGTCTTCAAGTAATCCTCGAGATGAAGGCTGCCTAGGCATCTGGACCCAGATAAGTCTGGGGTTTTGGATTGGGAGGGATCAGGAAGTCATGTGAAATGGGAGTGAGGTGGGGTGGGAAGATTGTTTTGGAGACTAGATGGAAAGGATCAAAGTGGGGGGGGGAACAGTATGTTGGGAATTCCCCCAATGTGCACAGGGCACTTCCTGAATAATGTACCAACAGAAACAGAAACAGCAAATGCTGGACAAACTCGGCAGATCTGATAGCAAGTGTTAAGAGAGAATAAAACTAACTTTTCAAATCTGGATGAGAGTCATCCAGACTCTCTACAGATGCTATCAGACTTGTTGAGCGTCTCCAACATTTTCTGTTCCTTTTTCAGATTCCAGCATTTACAGTATTTTGTCTTTATTTTAATATAGCCCTATTCCTTTTCCACTTTTTAACAAAGTATCTTAAATAAAATGACCTTCTGACCATTTTATGTTGTGTGCAATGCAACATTCAGAGCAATTAGCTTGTTAACAAGCTCAGCTGACTCTTCATAATTTCTTAAAAATGACAGCGGGTTGCGGATTTGGACACCCATCTGCCTTCCTTTTTATGGAGAGCAGGTTGTGGGTGATTAGAAAGATTAATCCATGCCCCACTATATCCTCCTGTCTCCCAACCCTTGGCATGTGACACAATGGTTAGCATCACGGCCTCACGAGAGACCCAGGTCCGATTTCCAACATTGAGTGGAGTCTATACATTTTCCCCATGCCTGTTCTACCGATGCTCCGGTTTCCTCCCACAGTCTGAAAGACCTGCTGGTTAGGCACATTGGCCATGCTAAATTTTCCCTCAGTGTACCCAAGCAGGCTCCAGAGAGTAGCGACTAGGGGATTTTCATCGTAACTTAATTGCAGTGTTGATATAAACTTAAGTTGTGATGCTAACAAAAAAGTAAACTGATGTTTTACCTGACACCCTTGCTTAAAGCTCATTTGGCAGCAGGAGAGAGATGCATACACTCCAGCCCTTGTCAGTCTTCCAAATTCCACCTAGCATATAGCATGACAGTTCAACCAACTCAAATGTGAACAGGTCAAATTTCAATGTTTAGCTTCATGATTGTCACTTTGGTGCTGTTTGCTAGTCAGGAACTAATTGAAAACATATATAGATTAGAAGCAGATTCTTACAGGAAGTATGGTTGTAGCTGAGAAAAACACATCAGAAATATATTGGAATTTAGAATAAAAATAAGGATTGAGCATTTATGCAGTAAATAATGCAAGGTTAAAATGGAAGTATAACTAGTCAGGGCATTTACATACTGGTTAACATTGCAAAGTAAAGTTTAAAGTATTCATCCCCAAAGGTAAAGGTGCATAAAGAAGAGACAATAAAAAGGGGAATGATAGTCAAAACATAGAGTAATATTACTATTCTCTCACAGGTTTTTCCATGTTGTCTCATTTTCTATTCTAAGGATACACATTATTTATTAGCATATCATAACTTCAGGAGCACATTGTGTACAATTTTGCCATTTAATTTATTGATCAGAAAATTTGACACTTGTTGAAATTTCAAATGTGCATTCAGCAGATGAGCCTTCTCATTTGTGATGGAAAATGACACCTTCGAACTCTCAGTTTATACCACAGGGTACAGCCATATGAAGATTTGTTATCGGTATTTTTTTTCTTCCCTATTTTGACTGTGGCACAATCCCATGTAAAATACATGAGTAAATTGCAGGACCTGGGGCTGTGAAATTGCAGTAAGAAGTCTCACAACACTGGGCTAAAGTCCAACAGGTTTATTGGCAGCACAAGCTTTCGGAGTGTTGCTCCTTCTTCAGGTGAGTGAAAAGTTGTGTTGAGTGAAGAGCAACGCTTTGAAATAAGCCTGTTTGACTTTAACCTGGTATTGTGAGAGTTTTTACTTCACTTAATCCAATCCAACGCCGACATCTCCACATCATGGCTGTGAAATTGGATGGGGAAGCATTGGTTAACCTCCTTGATAATTTGCTGAATTACCTTCATTGTGACAGCACGGCTTTTCTTATTTGCATACTGTCCGCATGCATATGGGACCCAAGTCATGAGTCATGTGGTCAGTGGTTGGCTCTTGTCCACTAGTCACCGCGCTTTGGTTTATCGTGGTGGCTCAAATACAGCTGGCACAGAGACTTGCTACAAAATGAAGGCATCACAATTGCTGCCAGGATAACACTATGGTTGATTACAACCATACATGTTGGGTGCTGTTGTTTTTGGGGCAGTGGTTAGCGCTGCTAGCTCACAGCACCAGGAAGTTCAATTCTGGCCTTGGGCCACCGTTCGTATGGAGGTAGCACATCTCCCCATGTCTGTGTGGATTTCCACCAGGTACTCCAGTTTCCTCCCAGAGAGCAAAGATGTATGGGTTAGGTTAATTGGATATAATAAATTGACCCTAGTATTAGGGGGATTAGCAGTGTAAATATATGGATTTGCAGGAATAGGGCCTGAGAGAGATTGTGGTTGGTGCAGACTCCATAGGCCAAATGGCTTCCTTCTGCATTGTAGGGATTCTATAATTGTCTATCTATAATTGAAATGGACATTGAGACAATGGAAACCCTTTCAGCAGATGTAGATTTCAGTTCCTGGAACATACAGAGCCTTAATGACGCCCTTTCTAAACAGTGGATGGATAACTGGGAAATGTTTCAAATATTGTCTGCTCCAGCCTGGAAGAAGCTTGATGCGTAAAAGTTTATAGCCACTGTAACCTTTATGGTCAGTGGCAATGTCTCTTTGCCCTGCTGCAAGGTTGTAATTGTGGCTGCAGAAGGTGACAGATTTCAGTTAAGATCTCTTTTACACTGTTCGTTGCTGAAGTTCAGTAGAAGAATTGCCTGAACACTCTGAGCATACACTGACTCCTGTGAAGAAACCCCTCCACCTCCCTCTTGCAGCAACTTCTCCTGATCTATGTTACCTCTGCTCATTCTATAGTCATGCTGTGATTGAAGAGGGATGCAAACTCCATATCTGGGAGCAAATGACTTGTACAGAATTCTTGGAGTCAGGATAAAATCTTCCAACACATACCAGACCACTTCCTGTAGACTTTAACAGCATTGAAGAATTCTGGAAAACATTAGGTACTGATAAATTGCAGCAAGAAGCAGTAAAAATCAATCAGCAACTAACCTGAAAACAGCTGATGATCCCTTTAATAAGCACTGATGTGAGGGGGGAGGCTTTGACGGGATGCAGTCTTTACTTCTGCTGGACACATGCTAAGCTGTCTGAGGCTGAGAAGGTATTTATTAGAGTGTGGAGTGCTGTTATAATGTTACTGTGTTAGCAACAGTGCTAAAAATATAATCACAAAACTAAAATAATCTCAACTGTAAAACTAAAATTAATAGTTCCATCTTTTTAAAGTTTAAAGTTTATTTATCGGTATCACAAGTAGACTTACATTAACACTGCAATGAAGTTATTGTTAAAATCCCCTAGTTGCCACTCTCCAGCACCTGTTCGGATACATTGAGGGAGAATTTAGCATGGCCAAAGTCCCTAACCAGCACATCTTTCAGACTGTGGGAGGAAACTAGAGTACCCGGATAAAACCCAAGTAGACACAGGGAGAACATGCAGACTCTGCATGGGCAGTGACCCAGGTCGAGAACCAAACCTGGGTCCCTGGCACTGTGAGGAAACAATGCTAACCACTGTGTCACTATGCCTTCCATATGAGATGCTGGAGGTTTCCTATAAGGGGACCTGAATGGAACAAGGAGTAGGGGCAGAATTAAAAGAGGGAATTGAATAATGGTATCATGTTGTGGCAACTGGTGCCTTGTCTTACTGATAGGCCACTAAACCTGGATGATTTCCTGAAAATTGATTTGATTTACTCAACTGCCAGCAATAAAAGAATAAGCAATTTTTATTTTTCTTTGCATGTGGAACCGGGACGGTATTCTCCTCCTGGCTCCGAAACAACTGCTAGTTGCAATTGGCCACCATTCAACTATCCTCCCCACATGTTGAGATTCACTGCTAATGGGAGAAGTGACCAGATATTCAATACTGCTGAAGAGAGAACAGCCTGTGGACGAACATCCAATCCTGAGGAGCAGGAGATTTAGATGAGGTCTGATGCTGGCCTCATATCTCTCTGCTCATATAACAGTGAGACTGGACACTAAAACAGGTTCAGCCTACTTCATACCCCAACAATCCCATGCCAATGATGTGACATATTTGTCAAATCTAACTCAGGTCATTTGATAATGCCTATATTTTATTATTTGAGTTGAAGTGTGTATTAATGTGATTGTCATGTATTAAAACAACCTGCCTGCAAAAATTGGAGAATACCTGGTGTTGGTGTACAGGAGCTCCACAGGCTGAAAATTGCATTGGCTCCTAGTTATTTCTGGTTCCAACATAACATTAAGCAAATGTTCCCCTGTAATAGAACTCACCTGCAATCTCACCCTCTGGACAGCTAGCATGGATGGCTGTAAGTGTCTGACATCAATTGTTTCTTCCTTGAACATTTTGTGTGAGAGTGTGTGTGTGTGTGTGTTGGGGGGGGGGGTGGGGGTGTGGAGGATGCAGGCTTATGCTGAGAGTCCATGGTCACATCATTTCACTTCATATCATGTAGCAGAGTGAGACTGAGCTGGGATTTGAAAAGGGGCAGAAAACAGGAACACACCATCATTCTAAATGCTCTTAGCAATGCTGGATGCCAGGGCCTCAGTTTCTGCCGGCCCCATGAGCTTGGGAGATGAAGGCTTTCCTAGCCCATTGTTGCTGCTTCCTTCCATTTCATGGCACTGTGTCCTGCAAGAAAGAAGCCAGAATGTTAGTGATTGTCTCGCACTGTTTGTGAATAATGCATCTGTCAGAGCTGAATAGCTAGCAGCTTGTGGAGGCAATGAGGGGTGGATGTGAGTCTGACAGCATTGGCACATATGTGAGGATGTTATGGAGTACTTGAAAGTTAAACATGAGTCTTGGGTGTTGAGGAGTGTTGCTGGGTGAATGAGGAGATGAGGCATATCGATCAGTGTGAGGAATTACTGTTGTGGTGGCTAGGAAGTGTCATGTGTAGATGCTTTCATTGACTCTGTCTATCTATTTGGCATAGTTCTGGCACTGTCCTCAGAGCCAAACACAGAGCATTGATCTTTTGGTCACATGCATCCAATCCTTCTGCAGTGCAGATTTTGGCTGCCCCACAGAAATTGATCTCCTGGTCATCTCCACAGCTAAAGCCTCAAGTTCAGGATCTGTGAATGAGGGCATTTTCCTTCTATCTTTTCCTTTCAGTCTAACTACAGCACTGGCAGTCAGCAGAACCCTCCTTTGATGCACTGCAACTTTTTTTTTGAGGACAGACTGCCATGAAAAGCTGCTGGATTGTTGTGACACATGCTAGCCTTGCAGACTTAGTTTTGTGCAGCCACGTAGCAGCTCAGGTCACACTGGGCTTCACATGGAAAATATGAAAATGAGGAAGCAGCACAGAATTTTCATGCTGCTTGCCTCAATGTCAAACAGGCCTGGACAGATCCAAATCACAGCCTCAGTGCCCAAAAATGGGCCTTAAAAAAACTTTTTTTTCCCATATTTGTTATTAAACAATATTGTGTACTATCCAGATCAATTCAGATCCAATATATTGCTGCAGTTTTGTGGATGCTTGTACGTCCATTGAAACAACATTGCTAGCAACATTGTATTTTTTATTGAAACAAAACAAGTGTCAATCTCTTAGCCGATCTCTGAACTGTATTTATCATATTCTCTAAATTTATTTACTTTAGAATCTTCTGAACAATAATGGGCAAGTTTGCAACATTGCGTCAAGGCATCATTATTCACTGAACAGCTGTATAGTTGTTTAAAAAATGCTTTGGTTTACTCTCCTTTGTTATTTTATGATGCACAATGAATCATCTTGTTTTCAGAAAGAAAGAAAAATAACATAAATGATCTGTTATTTGTTTAATGTATCATTGTCACTTTGAAAAATCAGGACCAGAGAATGGATTGAGACTTTGGAATTGACCACTATGCCCAGGATCTTGTCAGATCAGAGGATTAATGAGTCAAACAGGAAAGAAAGGGAAGTTGAAAAGAGAAATGGCATCTTTCTCTTGCAGTTTCCCAACAGTTCTTTGGGCCTGGTATCTGGATGCTGTTAGAATACAGAAGGCGGAGGCGTTGGCATATGTTCTTCATATGCCGTTCTTCATATGTCGTGCACTGGGATTGGGAGCAGGTCTGATGATGAGCCCACCACCAAATTCAGGTTCTCTGAGATCCAGAGATGTAGAACACTGAACTATCAAATCAAATCAGCTCAACATCAAACTAAGCATGCTGTTAAAATTAAACCTATTGGAAAGAAATCTTGGGCCATTGCAGGTGGATTTTAATTTCAATTTAGGACTATTGTGCAGCGCAGTTTAACTATACTTACTTCAACCATTTAAGGCAACTGGCATCTTTCTGGAGAAGATATCTGATGTAGCTGAGGGAATATCCATTACTTCAACAATTTATTCCGTCTTGAACTCCACAGTGGTTGAAAAATTGAATAGGGAAGTGTATCAAAGATAAAAGCCAGCCTCTTGTTTCTTAGATATGCTAACCCAATGGATTGGTCCGTGGTTCCTTCTGTGGCCACTTAGAAGGCAGTTAGGAGTCAACCACATTGTTGTGTGTTTGGAGTCACAGGTAGGCCAGAACAGGTAAGGACAGCAGATTTCCTTCCATAAAGGAACGTTTCTTTTAAACAATGATGAACGGTCATCATAAAGGATATTAGTTTTATATTCCAGATGCATTAATTGAACTTACTCACTGTGGGATTTGAACACATATCCTCAGAGAATTACATTGGCCTCTGGATTATTAGTCCAATGACATTATTATTGTGCCACCATCTGCTCCTGTTCTCATTGCTCAACTAATCTTGTGGGCTTTTATAAGTACTGAAGGTAGTGAGATCCACATCAAGCTACAATTAGAAGTGGATGCTTTCACACTGTATAAGCTCCTCTCATGATTCTATTAATACCCTGTGTAACTGAGAAAAACATTTTCTTCAATTCTATATTTCTAGCACCATGGGCAGAATTTTCCCATCCCATCTGCCACGGGAATCATAGTAGGTGGGACATAGACCACACAAAGATCTGTTGACCTTGGGTGGGAGATTTTCTGATCTTGGGGTGAGTGGCCACAAAATTCCACCCCATATGATTAGTAAGTTTGCAGACGACACAAAGGTTGGTGGATTAGTAGATACTGATGAGGACCATCAGAGAATATAGATCATTGAAAGTGTAAACACCTGCTTAGTGCTTATTTCTGGGCTGCCTGTTCTAAATAACAGCATTCCACATCTGCGGGTTAAACAGATTCTTGTTCTGATTTATCTTTTGTCGTTTGCTGTGCTTGCAAATGGACTCCGCAGTTTCCACAAAAAAAACTAAACAGAAACATGATAGGAATATTAAATGCTGTGTTGTATTTTAAAATCTCTGATCCTTTGCGACCAGTTTGCTTATTCCAATGTTTTACCCCCGTGCCCTTATTTGCAAGGTGGACAAAGGACAAACACAAGTAAAGGTTCAACAAGTTTATTAAATTACCCACATAAAACAAGAGAATACCCCAAAATCAGATATACTATCCGCAAAGATGGTTTGGATCAAACTGCAGGCTCAATTCTCTCAGTCCTTCTGGTCAGTCATCACAAAGGTAAGTATCGATGCAGCTTCTTCCTCCTTCCTTCTCTAGTCAGTCTTCCGAATCGAATGTTCCGAGTCTTCCTCCGTCTTCCTGAGTCTTCTGGAGTCTTCTTTTTTCTTGGTGTCTGAAAGTGTGCTCCTTTAGAACAAAGAACTTAGAGCAACACAGCACAGGAAACAGGCCCTTCGGCCCAACGAGCCCGCGCCGCCGTCCTAACGTCTTAATGACATATCCATGACTGCCTGTCTGCCTGCCTGCCTTTCCAGAAACTTCTCTGGCTTCTGGCCACTGAGGTCCCAGGAGGGGGTTTCAATACCCAGTGGGTTTCTTCATGTCTGCCTGACAGGACACCAGAGTCTGCCCCCAGGTGTCCATCTCCATGCTGCTGCTTACATGTGACCTGTTATCAGATTAAGCCAACTGCAGGAACTCTCGGTGACCGAAAGTCTGACCCTATCTGGGCTTCTAACAATAGGCTGATGCATTTCAATGGGGTGCAATGATCTTCTGCTAAGTACTAGTAGGGTGCAACGACCTTTGATAGGAGGCTGATGAGTCAGCCACAGACAGGTTTCTGAATTGTACAACTGGCCTGCCTGAGGTTTGACTGCTTCTAACAATAGGCTGATGTATTTCAATGGGTGCAATGATCTGCTAAGTACTAGTAGGGTGCATCAACCTTTGACAGGAGGCTGATGAGTCAGCCACAGACAGGTTTATGATTTGTACAACTGGCCTGCCTGAGGTTTGACTGTGTTTGATTTTTAATATGTCCAATTCTTTAATTTAGGATATCCAATTTTATCAGCCATAAAACTAGGCCCTGTTTACGTTACAGCTGTAATAATATAGATCGATTGGAGGCTTGGGCAAAGAGATGGCAGATGGAGTTTAATCCAGACAAATGCGAGGTAATACATTTTGAAAGGTCTAATATAGATGGGAAATATACAGTAAATGGCAGAACCCTTAAGGGTATTGACAGGCAGAGAGACCTGGTGTACAGTACACAGGTCACTGAAAGTGGCAACACAGATGGAGAAGATGGTTAATAAGGCAAACAGCATGTTTACCTTCTTCGGCCGGGACACTAAGTTTAAAACTTGGCAAGTCATGTTACAGAAGTTTGGTTCTGCTGCTTTTGGAATATAGTGTTCAATTCTGGTTGCTACATTACTAGAAAGATATATAAGCTTTGGAGAGGGTGCAGAAAAGACTTACCAGGATGTTGCCTGGTATGGAGGGCATTACCTATGAGAAGAGGTTGTAGAAACTTGGTTTGTGCTTCCTGGAATGAAGGAGACTGAGGGCGATCTATTAGAAGTCTCCAAGATTATGAACGGCATGGACAGGATGGATAATTAGAAGCTTTTTTCCAGGGTGGAAGAGCCAATTACTAGTGTGGATAGATTTAAGATGCAAGGAGCAAGGTTTAAGGGAGATATACAAGCTAAGTTGTTTTACACAGAGGGTGGTGAGTGCCTGGAACTTGTTGCCGGGGGAGTTAGTGGAAGCAGATGTGATAGTGAATGTTAAGGGGCATCTGGACAAATACATGAATAGGATGAGAATAGAGGGATATGGTCTCTGGAAGGGTAGGGGGTTTTAGTTCAGTCGGGGAGCATGATCAGTGCAAGCTTGGAGGGCCAAAGGGTTGTTCCTGTTCTGTAATTTGTTTTGTACTTTGTTCTATACGTTTGCTCTTTCAATTGGGAGAATTCTGTGCAACCTCACCCTCTTTACATTTTTTTCCTTCCCTGAAAACTCTAAAATGAAAAACATGGAGAAACAAAGAAAGAGAAACAGGAGGAGAAAAAGATTTTGGAATAATAAATAGCAGATCAGCATGTTTTTAAAGAGCTTTTCCTTCATGATTGCCAAGCCTATTTCTGTTTGTTCATTAACACATGATGCTTAGATTAAATCTTATCGAAAAGGATCATCAAAGAAAATGATGTTCCTCAGACTGAACAAAGATACAGCCTCCTCTTTCCAAACAAATATAAAGATTTTATTATGCACTCTAGGTTATGAAGATGCTATTTCTTTATCATCTAAACAAGGACAGAATAAGAAAAAATATAGTTAAAGATATTTTGCTCCCCCTAGCTAACTAAACCATCACTGCTGCACAGCTGTTAATAATTGCAGTGTTGTTATAAAACTTTGCGGTTTTTGTCTCTTTTCCTTCAGAATAAGAATGAGTGGAATCAATAAGTTAATTTTGCTCAAGCTGTTTGTGGCTTATATTTAATGACTTCAATATTTGGAGTCTTTAATAGTCGAATGTTACTTCTTTTCAGTTTTAAAATGTATGCTAAATAAAAGGCCCATTCTATAAGTAAGGGGGATGATTTGTTTTATGCACATTGTTTAACTATATTATTTTAAAATAGTTATAAGCATGGTATTTTTATTTAATATACACTGAGCATGTTGGAATAGAGTAATAAAAATATACTGATAGAAAATAAATGGATGTGCAGGTAACATTGATTGAGCATATGTGAAAAATCTGTGTTCAAAACACTAAATTTAAAGAAAGCACCAATTAGGATTGTTTTTAAAAGTTAGCCTTCATCAATGATGTCATTGTCATTGATAACAGTGTCATTAATGAAGATGAACATTCGTCAAAGCCATCCCCACATCCCCACTTCTTGCTTTCAAACAACCTCACAACCTCAAACAGACCATTGTCCACAGCAAACTACCCAGCCTTCAGGAGAACAGTGACCATAACACCACACAACCCTGCCACAGCAACCTCTGCAAGGCATGCTAGATCATTGACATGGATGTCACCATCTCATGTGAGAACATCATCCACCAGATGCACGCTACATACACTTGCAGCTCATCTAACTTTGTCTACCTGATATGCTTCAGGAAAGGATGTCCCGAGGCATGGTACATTGGAGAGACCATGCAGACGCTACGACAACGGATGAATGAACACCACTCAACAATCACCGGGCAAGAGTGTTCCCTTCCTGTTGGGATACACTTCAGCAGTCACGAGCATTCGGCCTCTGATCTTTGGTGAAGTGTTCTCCAAGACATCCTTCACGACACACTACAATGCAGAGTCGCTGAGCAGAGATTGAGAGCCAAGTTCTGCATACTTGAGGACAGCTTCAACCAGGATCTTGGGTTCATGTCACACTATCTGTAACCCCCATGACTTGCTTAAGCTTGCAAAATCTCACTAACTGTCCTGGCTGGAAATAATACACATTTTATCCACTCACATTGTCTGTACTTTTAAGAGTTGATTACCTGTAAAGACTCACATTCCATCCATTATTTTGTAAATTGAGTTTGAGTCTTTATATGCCCTGTTTCTGAAAAAATGTCATTCACCTGATGAAGGAGCAACGCTTCGAAAGCTAGTGGTGTTTACTACCAAATAAACCTGTTGGACTTTAACCTGGTGTTGTGAGACTTCTTACTCAGTAAAGAGAGCAGGAGGATATGCCAGGAGCAACACCAGATATACATAAAATGAGGTGTCAAACTAGAACACTAGTTCTAGTGAAACTAGAACAAAGAGTACTTACATGAGGAAGCAGCATGTGACAGATAGAACTAAGTGATCCCACTACCAATGGATCAGAATTACATTGTGTAGACCTGCCACATTCCATCGTGAATGGTAATGGAAATTTAAAACCCTGCTGGGGGAGAAGGGAGCTCCACAAATATCCCCATCCTCAATGGCAGGGTGCCCAGCACATCAGTGGAAAAGACAAGGCTGAAGCATTTGCAGTCATCTTTAGCCAGATGTGCTGAATGGATGATTTATTTCAGGCTTCTCTCTCATTTCTACTATCACAGACGGTAATTTTAAGAGCCAATTTGATTTACTCCATGTGATGTTAAGAAATGCTGAAGGCACTGCATACTGAATAGACATTGGGTCTTGACAAAATTCAGGTAATAGTACCTGAGAAGACTTGAGCTCTAGAATTAGCCAGTCCCTAGCCAAGCTCTTTCAGTATAGCTACAACACTGACATTTACCTAACAATGTGGAAAATTCACCAGATATATCCTGTCCAAAAAGTCAGGCCAAATCTAAGAAAATAATGTCCTATCATCCTCCTCTCAATCATCAGAAAAGTGATGGAATAACCTGCTCACTGACACTCAGTTTGGATGTTCCCAGAGCCGCTTGACTCTTGACCTCATCAGAGCCAGGTCCAAGCATGAACAAAAGAGCTGAACTCACAAAGTAAGGAGAGAGTGACTGCTCTTGACATCAAGGCAATCTTTGACCAAGTGTGGCATCCCAGGTGTCCTGGCAAAACTGGAGTCAGAGAATCGAGGGGAAATCTCCTCACTGGTTGAATCCATTAGTAGAAAGAAGGAAGATGGTCGTGGTTATGGAGAACAATCCTCAACTCCTCAGATATTGAAACGGTCCATGTCAATTTTCAGCTAGGCCTGGACAACATTCACATTTGGGTAGCTAAGTAAGGCAAGTAACATTCATGTCACACAAGGGCCAGGCAATAAATATCTCCAATGGCATTACCATCATGAAATCCTGTGCCATCAACATCCTGAGGTTGACCATTGACTAGTCCATTGTGACTATAAAAGTAGGTTAGAGGTTGCAAATTTTTAAGTGAGTAACTCACTTCCTAACTTCCTACAGCTTTTCCATATCTATAGAGCACAAGTCAGGAGTGAGATGGAATAGTCTCCCCTTGCCTGGAAGAGTGTGGCTCCAACAATACTTGAAGCTTAAAAGCCATCCAGGACAAAACAGTCCACTTGATTCACACCACATCAACAAAAATTCACTCTTTTCTCTACCAACACACCGTGGCAGCAATGTGTAGTATCTACAAAATACACTGCAGGAACTCATCAAGGCTCCTTAGGTAGCACTTTCAAACCCATTGCCTCTACAACTTAGAAGGACAAAGCCAGCAGATGCATGGGAACACCAGTACCTAAAAATTTCCCTCCAAGTCACACAACATTCTGGCTTGAAACTACTTTGTCATTCTTTCAAAGCTTTGGATCCCTCTTTCCAGCACTGTGGGGGTATCTACAGTACGTAGAATGCATTCATCCAAGAAGACAGTTCATCATCATATTGTGAAGGGCAATTAGGAATGAGCAACAAAATGCTGGTCTGGTCAGTGATGCCTGTATTCCATGAATAATGAAGAAAACTAAACTGAAAGCTTTGGTACATTTTATATCATTGTCAGAGTACCTTAATATATATCAAATATTACAGAAATGATCCTTTGCCCACTTTCTCCTTTGTAGCTAACTGACATTGGTATCAGTTCAGAAAGCTTCTCACTATTATGTAACTTAATTGAAAAAATGTTTATAGTATCTCTGCAAATGAGGTGCTTAGATACATCCCACAATTTCAGAGTGTTCATAAAATCATGCTTCTAACAAACAAGAAAGTGTTTGATATGGCGTGGCATGGTGGCACAGAGGTTAGCTCTACTGCCTCACAGTGTCAGGGATCCGCGCTCAATTCCTGGCTTGGATCACAGCCTGGAGTTTGCACATTCTCCCCGTGTCTGCTTGGGTTTCCTCTGAGTGATCCGGTTTCCTCCCATAATCCAAAGATGTGCAGGTTAAGTGCTAAATTGCCCTTTAATGTCAAGGGGGTTAGCATGAAGTTGTGCAGATAGTGTCTGGATGGGATTCTGTTCAGTGCAGACTTGAGGAGCCAAAAGGCTTCCTTCTGCAGTGTAGGATTCTATAATGATATATACTGGAAGCAAGTAAATTACACTCCATCTAAAACCATTAACATTATTAGTTGGATGACAGCCATTTAATATTAAACAATTTTTGCTGCAGCTTCCATCAACAGACATTTTTTAAGGTGTTATTGGTATAAAAAGACATTGGAATGAAACATATTCCCAATTGGAGTTACAGCACACTACAGTTCATTTTATAATAGCATAACTTTTAATTTATGTTTCAGTCATCAGGGATATGTTTTTAATCAGTGCAACCAATGACTTCTGCCATGTAGCTTTGCATCATTTTATAGGAAGGATGGGGGGAGGGAGCAGGCAGGTGGGGGATGACGGTTACTATAGCTTCAATTTCATTCTTGGGGCAGGAATTGGGTGCATAGGAACTAAGGCAGCATGAGGCTCAGGTGATTTTTAACTCGCAGGACTTGCCACCATGTCTCTGTTCAGTTGTCTTCTCTTAGAATCTTCTAAACTAGTTGCTCACTTTAATTCCATTTCCCAGAACATGGTCTGTATCTTTGCAAGTCACAGCACTTCAGATGTAGATCCCAGTATCTTTTAAATGATTTGAGCATTTCAGCTTCAAACACAAACTTGATCAGTGAATTCCAAGTCCCACCAACCTCTGCATGAAAATGTTTTTCTTCATGTTCCCTCTATTTCTTCTGCCAATCATTTTAAAGATATGTTCCCGGTAATTGATCCCCAATTGGTGGGAAAACAGGTCTTTCTTATTTCCCTGTCTAGGCCGCTCTTAATTTTGTGCACCTCAATTAGATCATCTCATAACCTCCTCTAGTCTAGCTGATCTGTCCTCAATTTTCAAGCCCTGGCAACATTTTTATAAATTTCCTGCGTACTCACAGTGAGGTACAATTATGTTTGACTCACAGAAAGCACAGGGTCAGGATAAATGAATTCTTCTCTGACTGGGAAAATGTATTCCATTCACATTGTCTGGACCTTTAAGACTTGATTAGCTGTAAAGACTCGCTTTCCAATCATTTTCTGTAAATTGAGTTTGTATCTTTGTATGCCCTGTTTGTGAACAGAGCTCCCATTTACCTGACAAAGGAGAAGCGCTCCAAAAGCTAGTGGCACTTGCTACCAAATAAACTTGTTGGACTTTAACCTGGTGTTGTGAGGCTTCTTACTGTGTTTACCCCAGTCCAACGCCAGCATCTCCACATCGTGGCGGAACGTAACCACTGGGGTGCCACAGGAGTCAGCCTTCAGGCCTCAACAGTTTATAATCTATATAAATACCTCCAAGTGGAAATAGAGTGTAACATAGCAAAATTTGTGGAGGATATAAAATAGGTGGGAAAGCAGGCAGTGAAGAGGATACTGGGATTTTACAAATGGATATAGATAGGCTAGGAGAATGGCCCACAATCTGTCAGATAAAGCTTAATGTGGATAAGTGTGAGATTGTCATTTTGGTAGAAAAAAAATAGAAGGGCAAATTATTACCTAAATGGAAAGCAGATTCAGGCAGAGGGACCTGGTGTTTATGTTCATGAATCACAGAAAGTTGGTATGCAGATGCAGTATGTAAAAGAAAAAGGCAACTGGAATGTTGGGTTTATTGCAAAGGGGCTGGAGTATAAAAATAGAGAAATGTTGCAATTGTATCAGGTGTTGGTAAGACCATATCTGGGGTATTGTATTCACTATTGGTCTCTTATTTGAGGAAAGATGTAGTTGATTGGAGGCAGTTCAGAGGAGGTTCATCAGATTGATTCCAGGGATGAAAGGGTTGACAGATGAGGAGAAATTAAATAGTTTGGGCTTCTATTTGCTGGAGTTTAGAAGGATGAGAGGGGATTTGATTGAAGTATATAAAATTTTAAAAAGGATCGATAAAGTAAATGTAGACCAAATGCTTCCTTTTTTGGGGTAATCTTGAACAAAATGTCACAGGTATAGGTTGAGAGATGGCAGATTTAAACTGAAATGAGAAGGAACTACTTCTCGCAGAGAGTGGTGAATTTGTGGAGCTACTTGCCCCATAGCACAATGGAGTCTGAATCATTAAATTATTTCAAGAAGGAGATAGATACATTTCTAAATTAAAAAATGAATTAGTGGATATGGGAAACACGTGGAGAGGTGGATTTGAGACCAGCGAGAGATCAGTTATGATTTGATTGAATGGCAGAACAGGTCTGAAGAGCTGAATTCTATTTCTGCTCTTAATTCCTATCTTCCTATTTTCCTGCAATATGGTGTAGAACTGGACAATTCCAATTGTAGCTGAATCAGCATTTTCTTCAGTTCAGCATTGCATCCAGCTTTTATATTCAATACCTTGTCCAATGAAAGAAAACATTTCTTATCTACCTGTCCTGTAATTTAACAAATAGTTACAGCAAAAGGAGGCTATACAGCCTATCGTGTCAGCACCAGCTAAAACAGAATCAAAGATTTTTTCATATCTGCCTAAAACTGTCAGGAAACAGCAGCTAGGCAGCAGTGGGAGCACAATATTGGACAGGGAGAGCAGAGAGCATGGAAAACAAACATTTCTTGTCGGGCCAGAAAAAAAAAACACTCCTGCTCCATTCAGAGCAGATTAACGTTGCACACTGAGGGAAAAGAACATGGTAATACTTTCCTGTTAAGTCTTTAGGGAAATTTCAATTATTTACAACATAAGGAAATCAAAGGTGAAGCAGCTGACGAAGTTATTCACCTGATGAAGGAACAGTGCTCCAAAAGCTCGTGTTACCAAATAACTGTTGGACTTTAATCTGGTGTTGTGAAACTTTTTATCAACTCTCACCTTGCTAGGAACCTTTTTCTCAGTCCCTTGCCTTGTCATGTCACCCACCATTCTGCTCCGACCAGCTGCGCAGTTGTTGCGGGTTATGGACGGTCACCAATCTCAGGGAATGCAAATAAGCACGCGAGGTTCCATCATACAGGCTGCTGAGGTCAGGACAACAATTGATCATGGAGTTCAAAATTATGATCAAAAATGGATAAGAAAAGCATGAATTAACCCAATTATTTTTCATGAAGCTCTTTCGGCTGTTACCTTTCCTCATGAAGCTGATAACTTGCCACCAAAAATGAGGCTTGTACAATTAATGATATAAAAATTGTATCTATTAGTTTATATCAACATACTGCATAATTTTACAATTCTTGTGGTGAAGTTTTCTGTTATTTGAGTTTCTGGCTCTCCCTCTCAAACCGTGAAACGTCACTGAAAAATCTTTTAAAACAGATGTTTTCTTTTCCATTTACTGACAAAGAATAATCAGTAATAGCTTTATTTATATAGTGCCTTTAGCCTCCCAAGATACTTGGCAGGAGCGTTATAAAACCAAGGTATCAGATCAAATGACCAAAAGCTTGATCGAAGAGATAAGTTTTAAAGAGTATCCAAAAGGAGCAAAGTGAGATTAAGAGTTGGTGAGATGAAGGAAGGGAATACCTAAACTGGGACCTAAACACCTGAAGGCAAGACCGCCAATGGTAGAGCAATTATACTCGGGAATGTGAATGAGAAATAATAGAGTTATGGAGTCTTACCATAACCACCATATCTAATCAAAACAATCTTAAATAAAATCAGCCAACACTGCCCACTGCATTTACCTAGGAAATAGGATCACAGTCTTAGATCCTTACTGATATTTAAAGGTTTAAAGGAAAGGTCTCAGAAAGTTGAGACTTGAATTTTGCTCTGACAACTGACATTATTGATTGATCAGTAGTGATGGTGTGATTTGTAACTCTTCACTGGAATCATATCTAGCACAAAGGAAGATTGTTGAATGTAATGGAGGATGACATCATTGCAGGAGCTCCTCAGGCTAGTGTCCCAGGTCTGATCATCTTCAGCTGCTCCATCACTGATCATCCTTCAATCATAAGACTTGAAGTGCAGACATTCATTAATCATATCACAATGTTCACCCCAGTTGCACATCCACGCACATCACATGAAGCAACTGGACAACATGCAAACTTGACTAAGGATTTTATGGCCCTCTCGTGGCACGTCTTCCACTTGGCCAGTGTAAGTTATTTGAATCTTCATTAAGTTTGCCAGGACCATAATATCCCATTGGATGGGAAGAGGTGTAAAATCCTGGCTTTAGGCTGATAAGTAACAGG
This sequence comes from Sphyrna mokarran, assembly GCA_024679065.1. Lineage (NCBI taxonomy): Eukaryota > Metazoa > Chordata > Chondrichthyes > Carcharhiniformes > Carcharhinidae > Sphyrna > Sphyrna mokarran. The sequence continues at coordinate 82,892,784 of JAGIQG010000002.1, forward strand.
TAATGTCTACATCACACAAGTGCTAGCTAAGTAATGATCATCTCCAGCAAAAGAAAATCCAATCACATCCGCTTGGTAGTCAGTGAAATTACCATCACTGAATTGCTCACCACCACCACCCTGGGGGGTTACCATTGACCAGGAGCTTGACTGCGTCAGCCATATAAGTAGTGTGGCTCCCAGAGCAGGTCAGAGGATGAGAAAACTGAGCGAGAGTCTAATCATATGAGCTGGTAAGGATGGGGTCTACGCAGAACAATAGCAGGGGTGGGGGGGGGGGGGGGTCTATGATAGAATGGGATGCAAGAGAGATTAGATGCCTGACTGGCCTTTAACTGCAGTAAGATTAAGATTCTAAGTTTTCTTTTCGCAGTCTCTATGTAAGATTGAACATTGGAATCAGTTATTACACAAATGTTCAATTTTTTTATCAATAATGAGAATGATGGATGGACAAAAGTCAAAAGACAAATGCCATATTTTGGAAATTTGGAGTAAATAATTTAAATCATTCTAAATTATGATGTTATCAGTGTCTCCCGAGGAATGTTACTGACACTGATTTATTTATACTATCTCTGAAGAAGATGCTGCAGATGATAAATTAACAGTTGGTGCTTGAGGTGTCCATGCCTTGTCTAGCACAATTACCAGCTATACACTGGATGTTCTAATAGTTTGGTGGAAACTAAAGAGAATAATCTAATAAAAATCTTGGTAGTATTACTATTTGTTTGAAATAATTCACCCTCCCTGGCAAGTTTACAGGTGTGGAGAGCATTTAATAGGGGAGGAGGATGGCAGGTGAGCTTATGTTCAACATTTCATCACATTGCCAATCAAATTGGCTTTTACCTGCCCACAATTAATGAGCTTTTAGAGGCTTGATCTTGCTTTTTCTGATAATAATTGAGCTGCGGGCAGGCCTGTTGCCCGATGAGGCAAACAATATTCAAACGAGGAAATCTCTCTGGGCTGCTTGTCTTTTGGGCGGAGGTCCTTCATTCAAAGGCATAATGTGTCTGATTGAATGACCCAATCAAGGGTGGCAGGATCCACTGACAGCCGACAGCCTACCCTTGCTGGTGACCCATTCATTACTTACCTGTTACCTCACACTCCCCCACCTTTGACACAACAGCCTCCAACCCACAAAACTCCTCCTGCCACTGCTTCCTGTAGCCTAAGTCATTCCACAATTTTGGGCCTGCACTGGGTGTCTTTCGTATCTTTCCTGCAGCAGCCACCACCTCCCTCTTGTGGCATTGCTGAAGAGCTGTCAGCTAGCAGCCAGGCAAGACATCTCCATTCTTGAGATCTTGATAGGGAGGAAAAGTCAGTCGCTAGTCGCTTCAATGCCTGATTGTCTCCTAACCCAGTGGCTCTTCGCCAAAGGAGATAATATGGGTCTCTCACTAGCTCTCCAGTCACAGGCGAGACCCATAGTCCCGATATGAAATTCATCCCAACAGACAAAAATCTGAATTCAACCTGAAGGAATGCTCTAAATATATATCAGCCCATCTGAACTGGAGGAGACTAAATTGACATTTCACAAGTGATTTTTCTAATCAATCTGCTTTTGCTCTTTGATATTTTAAGTGTTGATGTAGTGTACATGAACTTTCAGAAGACATTTGTAACATACTTGTGAGAAAAGACTTGTGAGAAAAGTCATAACTCATAGGCTAAAAAGGACAGTAGCAATGTGGATACAAAATTGGTTGAATAATAGGAAGTAGAGAGTAATGGTCAATGGATATTTTTTGGGCTGGAGGAAGGTTTGTACTGGTTTCCCAAGGAATTGATATTAAGACCTTTGCTTTTCTGATAATTATTAGCAATTTAGATCTTGGTGTGTGGGAGACAATTTCAAAGATTACGAATGTTCACAAAACTGGGAAGTATTGTAAACGGTGAAAAGACAATACAGAAATTCAAAAGGACATAGAGAATTTGCTGGAGCGGGCAGATGGTTGGCAGATAGGAAGGCGATGCCCCATGGTATTATTGCTGGACTATTAATTCAGAAGCTCAGCCAATGTTCTGAGGACCCGGCTTTGAATCTCGCCATGGCAGAGGATCTAATTTGAATTCAATACAAAATATCTGAACTAAGAATCTACTGATGAACATAAAATCATTGTCAATTGTCAGAAAAACCCATCTGGTTCACTCATGTCCTTTAGGGAAGGAAATCTGCTATCCTTACCTAGTCTGGCCTACATGTGACTCCAGAGCCACAACATGTAGTTGACTCTTAAGTGTCCTCTGAAATGATCTAGCAAGCTACTCAGTTCAATGGTGATTAGAGATAGGCAATAAATGCTGACCAGCCAGCAATGCCCAGGTCCCATGAATGAATAAAAAAAAATGAACTTTAATGCAAAGAAGTGTGAGGTGATGTGTACTTTGGCAGGAAGAACATGGAGAGGCAATATAAAATCAGGGGTAAAACTCTTAAAGGAGTGCAGAAGCAGGTGTTTTTGTACATTGCTGATTAAAGGTAGCAGGACAGGTGGAGAGAACAGTTGATAAAGCATATAGTATCCAAGCTTTATTAATAGCGGCACAGAGTACAAGAGAAAGGAGATTATGCTGAATTTATATAGGATACTAGTTAGATCTCATATGGAATATTGTATTATTTCAAGCACCACATTATAGGAAGGATGTGAATGCATAGGAGAGAATGCAGAATGATTCCAGGGATGAGAAACTTCAGTGAGAGATAGTTTGGAGAGGTTGAAACTGTTCTCCTTGGAGAGAAAGCTGTCAAGAGATTTCATAGAGATGTTCAAAATCATGAAGGGACTGGATGGAGCAGAAAGGGAGAATCTGTTTCACTGGTAAAAGGATCAAGAATGAGAGATCATAGATTGAAAGTGATTTACAAAAGAAGCAAATATGATGTAAAAAAATTGCTTTTTCACATGTTGAGTGTTTTCGGGCTGGAATGTACTACCTCAAAGTGTGGTGGAAGCAGTTTTAATCAAGGCATTCAAATGGGCATTACATGATTATTTGGTAGAAACAATGTGCAGGAGTACAGGGTGAAGGCAGGTGAATGGCATTAAGTAGAGATGCCGGCGTTAGACTGGGGTAAACTCAGTAAGAGGTCCGACAACACCAATTCTAAATCCAATTTTAAATCAAATAAATTGGGTGGATTTAAAATTGTTGTCAGACCTCTTACTGAATGGCATTAAGCCATAATGCTTGTTTAGAGAACCAGTGCAAACACAATGGACCAAATGGCTTCCTTCTGCACTGTAACATTATTACTCTGTGAAGTAAGTGGGTGTCATGGATTGTAGAGAGCAGAAAATGGAGACACATCTAAATCTGGACAAAAAGAAAGACAAAATGAGAAAGAATGAAACTTAAAAACAAATGGCAAGGAGCAAAAATGATGGGAACTGAGGAGAGAAAAATGAAAGAAATAAAATAGAACACTACCAGCAAAGCTTGCAAAAGAAACTTACTGGAAAGGAAGGGAAGGTAAGGAGAGAACTGGAACAAAAGGTGGAAAATGCAGGAAATTCTTTTCAGTAAGTCTAATTTTTCAATAACAATAATATTGCTTCTCAGTGGTATTGCTCAAAATATTAATTTTTCATGCTTACTAACATTGCCGGATATATTCTGCTGCAGTGAAGCAACTTGATTAATTTGTACAACACAGGACTGTGCATTCTTTAAAAGAAAATCTTTGATAGTTGACACCTCATTGAGAACTTACTAGTCATAATAAGCTGTTTTGCTAAAGTAAAAGGGCATATGTGTTTCACCCTTTAAGAAAGGGATTAACACATTTCAGCATTTTCTTTCAGTATGGCAATGGATTGCTGATGAATGATTGGTGTTGTAGACTGAAAGACTTATAGGGTGGAAGGTCGAGCTTACATCACAATGGTGCTGTGGAGCTGAAACACTTAACAAGGAAATAACCTTTGCTTTAAGTGAAATGCAGTGACAAATAAGCGGATGGCATAATATCCTGAACTTCTTTCCAAGGACAATATTACTCCTCAGTTGATTTGTTTTCGAGCTGCATTATTAGTAATGGCTAATGCAAATCTGAACAAAACAACAAGATAGGTAAGTGATAAATTGAGGAAATGATCAATTGATAAATGAACATGTGAATAGACAGACAATTACAGCCAAGGACAAGACCATTCCCTTGTTGATAGACATTTCAGAAAGTCAGGCTGTTGTTGGTGATTTTAATAGGTCTGGTAAAGCAAGGTCTGGTTATCATCTTGGATGAGTTCATAATTCAGCAACATTTATTCTTGCATGCTATTTATCAGATGTTCAGCTATGCATCCTCAGTATCTGATGAGGTGAATGTGAGCCTAAAAGGAATCTTTTCCCTGCGATCACTGCCTACAAATAAATGTTATTGGGAATTCTCTTGAGTAAGGGGAAGCAAAGGGCTGGGAGCTCATAGTTTTCAGGTGAGGAATTAACATTCGAATAGAGTGTCAAAAATGGATGATATGCACAATTAAATTGGCTGTTAACCCTTTGTCTTCATAAGTTCCTAAATAAAATTGTCACTGAGTTTCCTGAGCAGCTTTGCTCAGACTGCACTAGCCTTGAAGAGACACTACAATGTCATTACATACAAATGAATATCAGATGGCTCTGGACACAGATCTCCTGAAGCAATAGTGGGTAAAGATCAAGGGCAGGCTACCAGTATAAAAACGGCATTTCTGATTTCTGCCATTTAATACTAACTGTTTTGAGAGGCAGACTAATATTTCCCTGAAAGATCTTTAGTTTTACCTTATGTTAAAATAATATTTGGTTTCACTGATTCAGTATCCATAGAATGCTGATACTTTATTTATACTTAACGATGGAAATAGTGTCAATTTATATAATGCCCAATTTCCCCTTTTATTCATTTTAACACTAAGGGAAATAAGGCTTGATATATAACAGATGACTAAATTAATATGACCCATTTTATACCATCACCAAAGTAAAATTAGACCATGTTTAGTATAACAGCAGCCCCACTGTTTATGATATGCTACAACTGGAGGCAGCTGCAGAGGAATAACCATAAGTTTTCTTGGCAGCTATTCAGTCTACTTGCCTGGCCATCTCCTGAACCATTGTCGCATGTAAGGATTGGAAAAGAGTTACATCAAAACATTACTTTTTTAAGCAAAGTGCACCGAACAAGATTTTAAAGAAGTACAAAGATGAAAGGTGGTTAAAAAAAAATGAATGAACAAGGCATCAAAGCTGTTTACCCCCACAAATTGAAACCAATAAGTAATCATTAGCCTGTCTTAGTAATTGATAGTTACTTACAACCGTTATGTTATAAGTCCCTGATCCTGGGGTTTTTGCCAGGGTGGTCTCACATTGGCCATTCCCCCTACTTGTGAGTACATGGAGATACATTAAGAACAAAACACTAGGCAAATATGCTGGAGTAGGCTTTTCTCAGACTCAGCAAATTAAAATTCATGAAGACAGATAGAAATGATTTTGTGTCTCAAGCAAGATGGCCCACTGATGTGAGGAAGCATATGTGTTTATCTTTTTAGATTCCACAAAGAAAAAATTAACAGATTGAATTAATGAGTGTGATCATAACTGTTGTTCTGTTTATTCATGTGCTTTTTTTAAAAAAATAATATTAATGCTTCATTCTGGGTGAATTCCAATAAGTCCACTGAATAACACAAATGCCCTTTTCTACTGCATCTACAATAGTTTTTAACTCTTAATCTCTAATGTATTCTCCAGATGCTGCCATAGTTGGAGCTGACTATGGAATCTGCTATTGTTCGCAAGATGAAGAATAACTTAATGGAAGCCACAACATATGAAGAAAAAGTCAGTCCTCTACTTGGTTTCAATGCCATCTTTCTCAAGAACAGCTTAGCTTACCCAATCTTTACGTGTGTGATAGAATGTGTACATAAATTTTGAGTGAATTAACTACATTTCTACATTGCGGAATGTTAAACAACAATATGAACTTGCATTTATATAGCAGCTACAATTGTAAAGTACCCTAAAGTGCATTATGGCAGAGTTATCAAACAAAATTTGTCCAAAATCACTTCAGGAAAAAGTGACTTTTCACAACCACCAGATGTCCCAAAGAATTTTACAGTCAATGAAGTACTTTTGAAGTTAACCACTATTGTAATGTGAGAAACATGACAACTGATATCTGTAGTAAACACTCACAATCCAGCAGTGTGGTAATGACCCAAATCAGCTGTTTTGTGTGATGCTGATTCAGGGATAAATATTGGCCAGACACTAGGGAAACTTTACATTCACACAAATGTAAAGATCAAAAAAGCTGCTTCAATTTTGCCTTCTTGAACACTCCAATCTCATTGGGCATGAGAAATTAAAGCCAGGCTTAAAAATGTACCCCTAAAGGGCAGTTTTTCCTCAAGCCTTGTCCCTGAGGAAATCCCATTTCCTCAGATGAAAAAAATTGGCTTGGTGCATCCACTCCATTTTTACATTGCTCCAGGATTTCTTATGCTTTCTTGGGAAGCTAGAACTGGATCAGAAAAGGCTCTTTGTAGGTATGCTTTCTGACCTTCATCTTCCTGGCCATTGTCTCAGGTAACCCCACCATTCCAATTTTAGGTTCGTATCAATCCCTCACCGAGCTTCTGGTCTCATTTTCATTCCGTGATTGCATACTTCCAGTTCCATAACATTGGTCATCTTTTTCCATCTGCCACTGGAACTCTGTGCCTTTGCCTCCTCCAGCCTTGACTAATCCAATGCGCTGCCAGCCAGCCTCCTATTCTCCATGGTTTTAAAACTCCACTTGCTGCACCTATCTTATCCAGCATCCATTTCTGCTCACTATTCAACTTTGTTGACCATCTGATTGCCAAAGGCAAAGAGTGGGTTTAAGTGTTTTCATTTTAACTGTACCCCAGGATCAGCAAACAGAAGGTTCTAGTCTAAGAGACGGCAATACTATACTCAAGGAGCTGCCAAATTCCATGACTACATGTCATCAGCATCTGCTTTATTTGGAATGGTATGGTGGCACAGTGTTTAACAATGCTGCCTTGAGGCGCCAGAGACCCAGATTCAATTGTGTGGAGTTTGCACATTCTCCCCATGTTTGTGTGGGTTTTCTCTGGGTGTTCTGTTTTCCTCTCACAATCCAAAGATGCGTAGGTTAGGTTGATTGGCCAAGCTAAATTGACCCTCGTGTCAGGGATATTAGCAGAGTAAATATGTGGGGCACGGGTGGGATTGTGGTCAGTGCAGACTTGATAGGCCAAATGACATTCTTCTGCATTGTAAGGATTCTATTGATTCTATGATTACCAACCCTCGTGTATTCCTGAAGTTTTCAAGGATAGAACGTGCATTAGCCTGGTGCAGCCCGGAGGATTTTATCATTTAACAACTCTTGTCATCACAGTAGCAGCTCACCCCTTTCCACCAATCACTGCTCCTGCAAACAGATATCCTGTACATCAACCTACCCCTAAAAGCCCCATCTACTCTCAGCCATCTGAGAGATCAGGACCAGCTGCTTAATCAGAAATAGTTGGGAATTGTAGGAGATTTGAAAAGATTTTGGGAGTTGGGGGCACAGATTTGGCAGTGAGAATGCTTGGGGATCGGTGAAGCTCAGGAGTCAAGATGAGTCAAGGAAACAAAGGAATGGGGGTTGGGCCTAACGTAAGCTTGGGGTAAGCAGGGAAATTGGAAAATAAGGTTGATGTTCATCAAAAGACATAGACAGCCAGAGGAACAGGGGCTGAAGGATTGGTCTCTGGAGGAGGGGAGACAGTATGATTGGAATTGAAAAATGGAGCTCCAGTAGAAACAGAAACAGGGGCACTGAAGAATGAGGTAGGATTGTGGACTAGCATTTTCTGTGGAACAGGAGCACCAAGCATAGCACAGTAAATGGCAGTGGTGTCAAGAGAAGGACAGCAAGTGAATGAGTGAACGAAACCTGGGGTCTGTACTGTGAGTAAATAATGAAAGAAGTCCCCTCAGATGGAAAGAGTAAATTCTCACAGGAAAAATAATGGAGGAAAGCAGAAGGATGACATCAAGATTGGTGGAGTATTGGATGAGGTATATGGTTCTTTTAGGTTGCAGACAGACTTTGATAGGATGCAGAGCTGGACAGAAAAGTGGCAGATGGAGTTTAACTCTGATAAGTGCGAGGTTATTCATTTTGGTAGGACAAACTTGAATGGCAGGGTTCTGAGAAATGTGAAGGAATAGAGAGGTCATGGGGCTCATATCCACAGATCTCTGAATGTTGCCACTCAAGTGGATAGGGCCATGAAGAAGGCTTATAGTGTGTTAGTGTTTATTGACAGGGGGGTTGAGTTTAAAAGCCATGAGGTTATGCTGTAGCTATTCAGGACCTCGGTGAGACTACTTTTGAAATATTGTCTGCTGTTCTGGTCACCTCATTATAAGAAGGATGTGGAAGCATTGGAGAGAGTGCAGAGGAGATTTACCAGGATTTGGCCTGGTTTGGAGGATAGGTTTTATGAGGAAGGTTGAGGGAACTGGTGCTTTTCTGATTAGAGCAGAGGAGGATGAGAGAACACTTAATGAAGGTTTATAAGGTGATGAAGAGGATAGATAGAGTGGACGTTCAGAAACTACTTACTCACGTGGATGCAGCTGTTACTAGGGGGCATAACTATAAGGTTCATGGTGGGAGATATAGGAAGGATGTCCGAGGTAGATTCTTTACTCAGAAAGTGGTTGGGGTGTAGAATGTACTGCCTGCTGTGATAGCGGAGTTGAAACTTTAGGAACTTTCAAGCGGTTATTGGATAGGCAAATGGAGCACACCAGAATGATAGGGAGTGGGATAGCTTGATCTTGGGTTCAGACGTAGCTTGGCACAACACAGAGGGCCGAAGGACCTGCACCGTGCTGTACTGTTCTATGTTCTAAGGAAAGATTTTGAACTGTGGGCTATTAGAGTATTGAAAATTTCACCACAACTGGTTACTGAGGCTGAATTAGAATATAATTAATAAAGGAATGAGGGGGATTAGCAGGAAATATACAGAGATCTGGGAGAATGAAGTTAAGATGAGAATGGCAGTACCACCTCCAGGCCATTTTTGATTCTTGACCAATAAGGCTTGACAGGGTAAATGCTGAGAAAACATTTCCCTTCACGGAAGAGTCTACGACTGGAGGACATAGTCTCAGAATAAAGGGGTGCCGATTTAAGATTGAAATGAGAAGTACTACTTCCCTCAGAGAGTTGTGAGTCTTTGGAACTGCTGTGGCAGCAGAGTCCTTGCAAACATTTAAGGCTGGGATAGGTAGATTTATGATAAGTAAGGGAATCAAGGTTACAGGGAAATGGACATGAGGAATGTTGTTGGATCAGGAGTGATCGTATTTAAAGACAGGTCAGGTTCAAGGAGCTGAATGGCCTACTTCTGTTCCCATTTTTAATAGTCTTATCGGTCAATTAAAGGATATAATAAGGTCAGTATCAATAAACCGGCATGATCTCTTGGTGGCAGACCATAATGAGGGGTCAGTGTTTTATCCACCTAAGGAACAGCCGTCTGCCTTAGTCAATGGGACTGTCAGGTCTGTTCAATGCTGGAGGGCATCCTCTTGGTCCTTCGGCTTCAGGTGCCTACCCACTGTCTTTAATCGGGAAGCTAGAGTGTGCCCTGGCCTCTGCTTTAAACATTGTGTTGGGTATCAGGCATAACACAATGTAGATTTGGGTCCAGAAATTTGCCTGGCGTTGAAGTTCCAGAACAAAAATTCAGCACATGAGAAACAAATACAAATCAGCTTTGTCTGCTTTTCCCAGTGCAGATTCAGACACAATCTGAGTTCAAACCAGAGTACGAAGAGATAGTGAAAGATTAGATCTGTTAAAAAGGATGTTGACTGGAAACTTGTTACATCTGGTGAATATCAGTAGGTGACAGGATTACTACTCATTACATGGAAGATATGGGGCATTACACCAATTATATCAATTGGACATAAACCCATCACTGATTAACTATTGGTTATGAAGTTAAATCAGTGTCAGTTATTGCAGCAATTTCAATGAGTTATTATTAGTTAGTGGTTGAGTCAAAGTTCCTCCCACTTCTTGTTCCCTCTCTGAAAAATTGTCCCCATTTTCCAGTTGGTTTCCTGTCTTCATCTTGGAGTAGCTTCCAGGGTTTTCAGAACTCCTTGCACAACAGCTACTGAAATAAAACTACAACATGGTAAAATAACAGGGTAGTCACTCTTTAGAAGGTAAATGAAATCACATTTACTGACATCATGTCATCAGACAACTCATGATCAGGCATCCTATGATCAGATGCCATGTGGCCAGATGTCATGTGATGAAACATCACGTGGTCAGAAATCATATGATTGAAATGTCCTGTGAGCAAAACTACAGGAATGCATCCCATCAGAGTTGGCAACTCTAAGCTGCATTCAAATTCTACCCGCGCTCCCAAGATATGCATGTTAGGTGAATTGGCCGTGCTAAATTGCTCCTGAATGTCAGAGAGATTGGCAGGGTAAATACATGTGGTTATAGGGATAGGACCGGGTGTGATTGTTGTCAGTGCAAGCTCAATAGATGAAATGGCCTCTTCCTGCACTGTAGGGATTCTATGATTCTATGTAATGTCCTCTCTCTTCTGCTGCTACTAAGCCACCAGGGATGACTGCATATCCTGTAAGTGGTCCAGAATGAGAAATATTATCTTTCCAACCTAGACAAGAGCAGTACTCTTCAGCTATGCTGCTCCAATTCTGTGTTGGAACAAAGCGGAGCTAGGAAAGTTCACAGTGATTCATTCCATAAAGGTACGGGTAGAGTGGAAGGAAACATTTGGAATGATTCTTTGAATCTGAATACTTTTGGACATAATCATTCCTCAAATTCTAAGAAGAAAATAAATCAGCTAACAGGATCTTTGGAGCATCAAGGCACTAATTGAAATGGGACTGTCATTTTAATCAATCTGTATTTGCATTTGGTGGGACAATGTTCATCCTTTCCCTAAAAAAAAATAATCTAGAACATTTTTATGGCATTTTTACTCTCTTACTAATCAAAGGAATATTTTTAAAACCATTCATATATAGATCCTTACTACATACATGTTTAAACATTAATGCAGACTGAAGTCAAAGGATTGCATACCTATTAAAATAAAGACTGCTTTAGTAACGTTGACTGAATCGTGTCAAAACTATCTGGAGGATTTAGACCATTGATGCTCCAGGAAAAGAATCTGTATGAAATGCTGGACAGGAGAAAAAGTATTGATGCAAAAAACTGCATAACTTTGATATCTCCAAATCCAAGTTATCAACCCTGAAAAAAAAAGCCTTTGAAGGTTACCACTGAAGTCAGTCTGGTGCTGTAACACTTAACTTTTATGACCTTTTGCAGTTGAAATTGGACAAGTGTGCTGGACTTGTTCAATGAGACAGCCCTAAAGTTTCGTTATTTAGTGGAGTGCGAGGCTAATGATATCTTCAGACCAGGAGTAAACTGAACAAAGTTGCACAAACTGCAGCCTCTAATAAATACCTCTCTTTCATGTTTTGGGTTCAAAGCAGTGAAAGAGTCTGGAAAGTCTAGCATACACTGGAGAGCTAGGCTATTTCAATTAACACTTTTATATCCGGTGAGTCCGGTTGTCGGAAGGTGACAAGGTTCACCTTTGCCTTTCCATTAAGACTAATTTCAATGTCATCAGCTCTCTTATATTTTTTTCCTGATTGGAAGTGCAGTATTTTAATGCACATTTAGTCAACCTAAATTCCCCGATAGATTCAAGGAAAATGAACTTTAAGCAGTAATATATTTACATTATTTTCTCTATATTAGAAACTTAGTTTGAATTTATAAGACCAAAGCTGCATGCTTGCTTGCTGTCCATTCTCTTACAAAGATAACTTGAATTTCTGTGTTTTTAAGCTATTAACATTAAAATTCTACTGGACTATAAACAGATGTATTTTATAAAATCAAAACCTGGATATTGGGCATGATAAGTATGGGAGCTTTTCTGTAAATTGTATCAAGTATTTAATTAAAGATATAGGCAATCCTGTGTATTACTTGGAAAGTGAGAAGACAACTCATCTGAAAAATGAGGCCACAGGGTTCTCAATCGCCTTATCAGGTAAAAGATATTTTACTGCTTTAAATTTTCATTTTTGTTTCTATTTGAAAAAGTTCCTTATTCTTCACAGCTTTCAAAACATATGCAAATTCAAACATGACTTGAAATTGATGTATTGTTGCTGGTCATCGGACAAGGTGATTTTGCAGATGCTCTATCACCCCTTCAGTAAGGCACTAGGTGTCACCTGATTGTCCTCCATCAAATCTAATGTGATATCATTGATCAATCATTCATCACAATAGTTCTGCCACCATCAATCAGCCACTTCTATACATTCATCTTTGATGCTTTTGTCCCAAGCAAATCTTTACTCTTTCCCACTCAAGATGATTCCCCTGGTATGGGTCCCACTTTCACAGCAGCTGGGAAGATCCTCAGCAGAAGCATCCATCTGATCTGGAGAAGATTAGAAGAGAACAAAAGTGGTTGCACTGGTAAACCACCATGAGTCAGCAACCTGCCAGTGACAGAACATTTTAAGTTTAAGTTTATTATTAGAGTCATAAGTAGGTTTGCATCAACATTGCAATGAAATCTCTTAGTTGCCACACTCTTCAGTTACACTGAGGAAGAACTTGGCATGACCAATGTGTCTAATCAGCACGTCTTTCAGATCATGGAGGAAACCAGAACACTCGGAGGAAACCCACGCAGACATTGGGAGCACGTGCAGGCTTTGCACAGACAGTAATCCAAGCTGGGAATTGAATCTGGATCCCTGGTGCTGTGAGGCAGCAGTGATAACCACTGTGCCACCATGCCGTGGCCATGTCGTGAAGTATGTGACTATCTAGGTAGATGGTCTTGGACATTTGCTCTGAGTTTGTGGTTCTTAGAGATACCTCATGGTCCCTAAGACAGTCCATTCACTCCTGTAGTCATCAAGGTCACCATCATGCTGAATTTTTATGTATCTGGTTCGTTTCAGTGTAAGCTGTGGCTTGGGTGGCATTTCACAGTTGGCAACTCATCATGCCATCAGGAATCACTAATGGACAACGAGCCATATTCTGTAACAGGAATGGATTCCACTCATTGAATGTGCAGGTGTTCTGTTAACACAAAAAGCATATTTAGAAGGTCTACATTCAGTTCCAGTGAAGCTGTCCTGATATCTTCATCCTGCAAGAATCCTGCATCTCTTCAGGTCAACATTCAGACCCTCTGGATGGCTACTGGGGGTAAAAGTTATCCCTGAGGAGGCGGCTCTTAACATCCGTCCCATATCCAGACACGGAGACACAGAGGTATTACAACCAGAACCAACTACTCACATGTATTTGCAATGAGCAGACATTTATATTGCCCTTAAGAATGAACCAGCAGTTGTCTGTTGCATGCTCTGTTAAAAGAGCTTTGGAGTTCCATGAGGAGAGGGTTGGATACACAACTCTTTCTCAGAGGGTGATGGTGAGTAGAAAGAAATGGAAAAATGGAAGGATGAAGGTAGCATTACAGAGAAGCACAGTACCCACACAATTAAGGGAGACCACTGATAACCATTCCAGCCTTCACAGCAATTAGTGGCTGACATGTCCCCAGGGTTCACATTAATTCAACAATGCTTCGCCTGAGTGGCTTCCAGGTTTATATCAGATGACTTCCAATCTAGCCTTGAATCACTGAGACTTGTTTTCCAACCAGCACATAATCAGTACAATCCCATTCTTACTCAAAGAAGTGGAGGATGGTGTCTCCACCATCCCCATCACCTCACTTCATAGATTCAGCATCCACAACAAGTGCATTGTTACTCCATTCCCTAAATCACCCTCAGTATTCTTCATGCAATCCATGAATATACAGAAGTCTCAGCGATACCATCAAACAATATTTTTATAACCACATAAATAGGGACAACATAAGCAGAGCATACATCACCCAGGTGACCCTTAAAATGTAAATAATTGCATTCTTTCCCACTCTTATTCAGTAATCTCCCTAAAGAAGAGGTAGAAGCAACCTGCTCCAGTGTACCTGCATCCAGCTGAGATGTCCATGGTTTTAACACTTGTTGGCAATGGCCACTGGGCCTCTTTCACAGGCTGCTGCAGTTGCTTCATCCTGGCTTGCAGCAAGGATAGCTCCTGAGTCAGAGGAGCTGAGAAGGAAAGCAATGACACTGGTGTCTCCAGTTCAGCAATTGTTTGATGTCCAGCATCAAACAGCAATCCACAATGAGAAACTACAGAAGTGAAATTTGTTTGCACTAAAGGAGAATAATGAGGAAATCATGATTCTTAAAGGTTTCAGTAAATGGATCTTTGAAAAACTGTCCATCACGGCCTTAAAAATGTCACTGAGGATGAATGGAATGCAACTGAAATGAAAGACAGTTTCACAGATAGTTTTGAATGCTTAAAATGTATTGCCCCATGGTGGTGATCAATAACATCAATAATCTTAAGATGGTGTAGGGCTGGCATTTGGTGAGAAATGAGGGATGTAAATAATGGACTATATTCTCTGTTTTGAAATTTGATTTTGATTTGATTTGAGTTATCATTGTCACATGTACTAACATACAGTGAAAAGTATTGTTTCTTGCATGCTATATAGACAAAACATACCATTTACAGAGAAGGAAACAAGAAAGTGCTGAATGTAATGTTACAGTCATAGTTAGGATGTAGAAGATCAATTTAATGCAAGGTAAGACCATTCAAAAGTCTGACTGCAGCAGGGAAGAAATCGGTTGGTACGTGACCTCAGACTTTCGTATCTTTTTCCTGAAGGAAAAAGGTGGAAGAGAGAATGTCTGGAGTGCATGGGGTCCTTAATTATGCTGGCTGCTTTGCCGAGGCAAAGATCTAGAACTGACCGGTTAAGTCTACTTAGTACCTCCCTATGTTTCTTTGCACATATGATCATCATCACATTTCTCAATATAATGATTGATTAGTATTATCTTTGGTTGCCAACCCATGACAGATCATGTAAAAAAACTAAATATAACATTAGATCTGATAAATAATTTGCATCTTTTATCAGCTTTAAACATCCAGGTGTGATTTTTTCATCAATGAATTCAGCTAGCAAAAAAATTGTGCCTTCACACATTGATGAATTGCACATTGATTTTTATAGATTTTTTTTCAGTTGCTAATACTTTACATTTTTACTGTCCAGAGCTTTAATACAGAGGGAATAAAACTTAACATGTAGCTACATAGCCATCTGTGAAATAAATGCCTAGTTAATTAAATAACTTAAATGATGATAGTAGTGAATTCTGTAAATTAATCTAGGTTTTTTCAGAATACAATACTCTTCACAGGGAGCAACACACAGCCGAGTCCTGCTGTGTGGGTAAACTAGTGACTCAGGTTTAATATTAACTTCAGCTCAGAGCATGAACTCCAGCAAACCAATCAAAGGAGCTCCACAGGGAACATCAGTTTCAGCCACTCGAATTTCTGTATTTCAGTAATCCTATCAGTTCTAAATAACTCACTTTAAAGAGAGGTTCTGGCTGCAAACTCTAGGTTCCTTTCCGAATGACAAGTTCATTCAAGAAATGCAAAAACAATATAAATCACTACTGTCAAAAATCTCTTTGTAAATGACATTTTGACGAAGAACTATTTGTTCAGAAAGTAGATTGAATCAATGCTGCAGTTGCTGCTACTGCTGCTTTAGAATTTGGGCATTTGACTCACAAAATTAGTGGCGTCAAGGCATTATGTCGTTAGTATGAATAATCCCTAAAATATAGATTGACATTCTTTTTACCATTTCTGCATTCAGTGATGATATTTTTGTACAACTAGGCAAAAAGTATACACCACTCAGCAGCTATGATACTTGCAGTCTTCCAGACTGGCGCCACAGGATTAACAATGACTCTCATTATACACTAATGGCCCTTGTAAAGATTGTAAGGAATTAAGAGCACATTCAATACTGACCTGTTGATTATTAATGTTACACTGAATTTTCCTCACCTCTTTGAATGTACTAGCCTCGGTTGATTCTTTTTGATTGCTGATCTCTTGTAGAACAGTTTACAGCTGGGTGAGGCATCCAGCAGTCCCACTCTTGAAATAATGGTGAGAAAATGCCTGATAGTGATCTAGTAATAAAGCTCTAATTCTCATCTTGTAAAAAAATGGGGCAGTACAGGGTAGCTCTGATCCATGATTAATCTCCACATCTTTCTTGCAGTGCAAGCAGCACACAGACTTTGTTTGGTCTGTTCATCTACATGACTATCGCATGCAACCAGTATCTAGCATGTTTTGAGTGACTACTCATCTCAGCAGGAAGTGAGAAATCATGAGATACCAGCATAAGTTCAAGCTAACCTGCAGTAATTAAAGCTGAATGCACATCTCAAAGAGGACGTGCATTTTGATCAAAACCAGATAGGAAGGCATTCTACTAGTGACATTAACCAGGGAAAGACATAAGAATTGCACAGCAAATCTTAAAGTCAGATCCATGGTTCTCAAACACATTCTTTGTGGATTTGTGTGCAGGAGGTAGGCAGGAAGAGAGAGATCATCTATCCATAGGAGGCCTTACAGTTTGACAGTGCGGAGGCAGTTGAGTAGATAGCCAATGCAGTCAGTACCCAGCAATCCATATCCAAAAATGTGGATACAGTGCCACAAGAGGTTTATTGTACTCATAGAAGTAGCCAAGGTCAATGGATGCATTTTCAAATTACATATCCAAACAATTGAATCATTAACCTCTGACACTGCTCAGTTTACCTCTTCATTTAACGCATCTACCAACAATCTTTATTACACGTGACTCATAACTTACACTCATAATTTCACCTTACCCTCAGGCAGTTCACATTACTGCAAGCCACACATTCACATTATGCTCAGAATATATACATCAACAGCACATCACCCAAAAGTATTGCATCATGTTCATTAGTACAGTTCCCCTCCTTTGCAGGAGATGGTGCAGTTACAGACAGCAGTTAACGGATCGAGGAAAGGAACAATTGTTTGCCTTCACTCTCAATGCATTCTGTCATTTTCAGATGGAATAATGAGGGAAATTGGAAAAGAGGAGCAAGGAGTGGGGAAGATATGAAGTTTCTCCTGCATAGTTCAGGATATCACTGAAACATGTCAATAGTCTAAAATACAGCAAAGAAGAAGTGAGAGAATCTTTGAGAGGGTTTGATCGCACTAGAGGATCAAAAGCTTGTTTTGCCTAATTGTTTGTCTCTCACGAGAAATTACACATTAAGTTGGTGTTGAGACCATGTAGGTACACAGGCCTGGATTTTCACTCCCAAAGTAGATGAGCAGAGTTGGAAAGTTTTCCAGCTTGTCACATCAGGGTTGGGAAAATATAGCCAAAATTGTTGCAAAGCGTTGAGGTAGGCTGGTTAAAAGTCCCATTTTGGTTCTCTGGGACTCTGTCCCAATTGTTTATTTAATATTAGGCTTCCAGCCCTCACATCTCCTCACACCACCCCCCCCCCCACCATCGTAACAAACTCACGCCAACTCATGCCCCTTCACCTGCCCCAAAAATTCCTCATGCCCTCCATGCTAGCCCATATCTTTCCACTCATCATCATCGCCTCATATAGCCCCTATGTCAACTTAGTGCCAACACATGATCCACCTTTACCCTTTTCCTTATATCCTCCATGCAATACACACAGTATCCATCTTGGGCAGATCTCAGAAGCCACTGTGAGATAAAATAAAAGTTCCAAGTACGTATTACAATTATTCTATTATTATTCTAAATCTGTTATTTACAACATTTAGAAATGTTCTCATTGTTAAAAGCCCAATCATTATATTTAATCCTCTCAAGCAGTTAATCTCTTCTAGAAACAATCATCTTTCTTCATAACTACACAGCAAATACAGCAAATCCCTTAATAATGTCATGGAGTAATCAGTCAAATAGTGAATCAATAGCCCTTCACAATGATAATAACAGATCATAGATGCAGCCAGGAAGTAATCATGTAATATTAATCACACTTAGTTTCATGTTAACAACTGGGCCATGCAACTGCAAGTACTGAGTTATTTCAACTCAGGGGCACAGGCAGGCTATTTTAGTTGAAATTTAAAGGGCAAGAGAATTAAATATCTTTGCAACTTGACACCGCCACTGTCTTATAAGAGTATTTACCTCTGCTTTAAAAGATTGTAAGTCAGATACTGTGAGGTAAAGCCTTCAATCCAATGCAAGAGTGGTCCACTTAATCTCAGCACTGAGTTCAAATAGCCCTGTTGGGTTGGATTTTCCTCTATGCACAAGCCACATACTATATCTATTCCCTTTTGACAAAACTAAGAAATAAGGATGGGAATTCTGGATCCAGGGTCCTGGTGACCTTTGGATAAAGCACAAAGTCTCCACAGAAATCTTGGTCAGAGTATCTACATGAATGAAGATGTTTCCCATTCTTTTTCTATATTTATACATTCACTGACCTAGCTATAAATTGTGCATCCATTTACTGAAAATGTCAAGAGAATATTCTAAGAATTGAATAATCAATATTGTACACACTCATAGAAATGGTCAATGTGGGTATGCTCAGCTGAACTGATTGCGATTACAAAATCATATTTCAGCCGAAGGATGTGACCTCTAAAAATGCCATATTCTTTTAGTATGGCACTAAATTGTCAGAGATTATGGGCAGAATTATTTGGTTGATGGGGTTTCTGCCCTGCCACCCAAACAGTCAGCAAGGAATGCATTCCCACCAATACTCATTGCCCAGCTGCCATTTAATGTTTGCTAAGGCTTTGATTGGTTAAGTGTGAGACTTCCAATCCCATCTGGAGAAGAAGTCCCACCTTAAAGAGTTATTGGACAAGCAAATGACCGGCAGCTCTGTAGTCCTGACAGCGCTACATTTGACTGATGATCATTACTGGGACACTATCAATCTCTAAATCAGAGGCTGTTTTAAGGTAAATCCAGAGTTTAGGTGAAACCTGACTAGCAGACGTCAAGAAAAGCTATCTGCTTGGCATGGAATTCCAAAAGATGCATTGGTTTGGTGAATTGGCCATGCTAAATTCTCCATCAGGCATAGCTGAACAGGCACCGGAGTATAGTGACTAGGGGATTTTCATACTAACTGCATTGTAATGTTAATATAAGCCTATTTGTGACTAATAAATCAACTTTAACTTTAAACACCTGTTATGGGTAAAATGGTTATGGGGGCAGGATGAAGCACTTAAGAGGCTTGTGAGCCCTGATGCCCTATTCCTCCTCCTATTTTTAATATTTCTAATATGAGTTGTATAATTCTACCTATGTGTTTATGTGCAGGATGGATTCTAAAGCCACAGTCCTCTGATTCAGAGTGAAAATATGAAAAAAACCTCAAACCACACAGTCCCTAAAGACGAATAGCACAAGCTACTTTTGGGCACAAATTGGATTATTTGGGTTTATGATATGCAGAAATATGTAATCATGGTCTGCACAGTGTTGAGTACTGCTGCCTCACAGCTTCAGGAATCTGGGTTCAATTCCAGCCTTGGGTGACTGTCAGTGTGGAGTTCGCCCTGGGTCTGCAAGAGTTTCCTCCAGATTTTCCGGTTTCCTCTCACAAATTGGCCATGCTAAATTGCCCCTAAGTGTCTAAAGATGTGTAGATTAGGACGATTAGTGGAGTAAATATATGGGATTATGGAGATAAGGCGGAGAGTATGGATGAACCAGGGTAAGATACTTGGTTGGGGAGTCGGTACAGATTTAATGGACTGAATGACTGCTTGTACACTGCAGGCATTCTATAATTCTATGGTGAGATTTTTAAAAGAACTCTGAAAAATCCTCCTTCCAATTGGGTATCAGTTAGAAGCAGTGCTCATGGAAGAAAAGAATGCATATATTTATGGCCTGCACTCAATGTTTAGGCGCTGCTCCCTGTAGCTAGCTGGAAAATAAGAGCTGAGTTCACCTTGGATGACTCTCAAAGACATAAGTGTTTCAGGCAATTAACTGCCTGCAGTCATGTCTTCTGCCCCTCAGAAGGAGAATATTCCTGCCTCCAAGATCATCTGGTCAGAAGATGAGAACGGAGAGGTGTCAATCGGTAAGGTCAGAAGTAGCGGGGTCCTCCAGAAAGGGTACCATTTGTCATTGATTTTACCCACAGCAAGGGTTTAAAGTTAAAGTTAAAGTTGATTTATTAGACACAAATAGGCTCCATATAATATGTAGACTGCTTGATCAGAAGCTCCACCACCAGCCCCCCCAAAACAAACAAGTCCCCAGGGAGATTTTAATGATCAGACTTTCTAGGTGACAAAATGTCCAGTCACACTTGGTAAAGTCGGTATGGGTAGGAAGGGGCCCTGCAGTGGCCATTAGTCTGCCATCTATCCCACTACTGATGAATTAACAGTGGAAATGTGAAGGCGATGGACATGTCATCTTCACCCCACTCCTCCTCAACCTGCTCCAACTTAATTATACACCTTCCCTGTACCCAGCTCCCTGCCCGCTGTCCAGCATCATTTCAGCCCATGAAGTACAAGACAGCACAACAACAATAAATAGTCTGCACATTTACACTCAGATCAACCATATTTGTAACGTTTAAGAACCACCTCAGAAAAAAATCCCTCATTCTGTTTCCTGCTTCAAACTGTTGGTGGAAATTTTAACTCAAGATACAACCTGAGTCTTCCTCAGATAATGGGCAGAATTTACTCCAGACAGTGTGGAGGTCTCACTGGGTCAAGCAATGCCCATTAAGTATTAAATGGTTGTGGGGGAATCTGCCAAGGCAGTGGGCAGGAAAACCAATGCAACATAAAACCTTATCCAATGAGTATTGATTTGTATAACATTTTTGCTGATGGTTAAATCTTATGTAAGTATTAAAGAGATAATGACTATATCTGTTCCATTGTTACCCATTTAATGGCAGCTTAACCACACAATGGGCAAAATTTGCTTTTCTAAGTGGTGCTGTCAACTACACAGTGAAGAGTGGAAATAGGGTGTAGTGATCATTCCCACTCCTAGTGACAGGGTTTCTAGAACCTCACATTGATGAAGGATTACGTTCCCTTGTGAAGCACTACCTCCACAAACATCAAAATAAGAAATTGCATTTACAGAACACTGTTATATCAGAAACATTCTTATTGTAATTAACAATAGTGAGGGTTGTGAGTCCCTCTCCACGGCCTCAAGCCTGTTGTGTGACCTACAGTGTCCTGATCGGTATGTAACTATTCCTCTTTTAAACAAATCTGATCTGATGCTTATGCTGCTTAATTCAGCAAAACAAAATCCCGAGACAAATCATCCAGCTCTGCTCACTGTTGAGATCCTGCCAGCAGCCTCCAATGTTTTTTTTATGCCAGAATTAAATTGGAGACATTAAGATGATGTGGGAATAAAGTAAGTCCCACATAAAACTCTGACATTCCACGTTAATTTCTGCTTAATAATCAGCTGACACCGAAAATAGACCAAACTCAGTTGGCTTGTGAGTTTCTGTTACGAAATACCAGTGTTTTGTTCTGCTTAGGAGCCTGGACTAAAATCAATGGCCCTCATTAGTGCAAAATCACAAAATTACTGCTCCTTATTCATGCAATTTTTCTACTGCAAGTTGTAGCAGACTGATTAGATGCCCCTATTGGGCAGAATCTTACTATATTTTTTCCAGTGGGAAAACTGATAAGTATCCCATCAATAGCAGGAAATTTTATAGAACATTCAGCCACTTCAAGAAAATTTTTACCCTTGTGAATCAGATTGCCCATTGCAGGTCTCCCACCTACACTCTCTCCACCTGTCTCTTCGGAGGCTAAATCCAAACACAACTGATGTGAGTGGACACAGCCTGTCAGAGTCATGCCCCAGCTGAGAACCCAAACCCCTTTTGAGGAGACAGCTCTTGATTGAGGAGCAGGACCACATTTACGCAGAGGATGAGGTGGGTCAAGAGACAAAACTGAGAATCCTGAAGGCACACAGTCATGGGAAAAGCCTCTCGTGAGTTAACTTTCTCCCATCAGTTATCCCCCATGAAGCACTAATGCCATCTCTCTTCTCTTACAAGTCAGTAAGGCAACCAGCCCATACTTTCCCCATCCCCTCTAGAGACCACAGGCATGAGCAGCTTCAATGGAGATATCTCAGAACCGAGCAGAGAAGAGGTTTCACAACTATCATCCACATCCTCCACCAACACAAATACTTACCTTGATGGATTCCATAAGTAGGTAGGCTTCTGGGTCACTCACTTGTGAGCACCTCACAAATGAAGATCTGCAGCAGCAGAGACAGTGATGTCCCAGGGAACTTGCACTCAGAGGGATGGCAAAGCTCATGACTCTGTAGAGCCCCTAACCGATGCTGTGCCCCTGGGTCTGGTCATCCCAGAGCTGCTGGGCTATCAAGGCAGAGTCAGGAAGGATAACAGAATCCCTCCTCATACTGCAAAGCTGACAGAATAAGTCCCATTGTCCTCTGTCCGAGGGGATTGTGCCGTTACTCCAACACAGTGAGGCCAACACTGCAACGGTGGCATCAGCAATGGAAATGTTGGTGCAGGATGTGCACTCCATGGGGGAGGGAATGTTCTTCAATGATTCAGCTCATGATCTCTCTGGCTGAGGGCATGACCTCCATAGTGTAGGGCTTCAATGGAATCCACAAGTGTCAGTGCCAGAAGATAGAGGGATTCCTGAATCTCAAGCCAACTGCTCCTTTGTCCCATGGAGGAACTCCTGGGCACCGAAACGGGAGAGAATCAGCAGGGGTGCAGCTAAGACCGTCCACCAAGAGTTCCTGGGGGAATCCAACCCACCTGAGACCTCCATCCCTGTGAACATCACACCTCCAGCCCTGCACACTGCAACATCCCTGCAGCCCAAAAGTAGGCCCGGATCCTTAAGGTCCAGGCCTAGAACCACGCACTCACCAAGATATCTCAAGCAACAGGTATGAAAGTCAGTAGGCTGCCTCAACCTCAGCTGTTGATCCTGGGGATACACCTGGATGTAACAGGAGGGTGAAAAAGAATAAGAAACACTAGACACCTAGTGGGCATGGGTGAATCTAAGCATTAGAAGAGATAAGTCACCATTGTAATATTGCTCTTGTATTAAACCTCACTTTGTTCATTTACAGATCCTCCACTCTGTCTTTTCATGTTGCCATGTTCAGCAACCCCCCACGTACACTTGGGTTTCATCCTTTTGGAGTGTGAGAATGCAGTGTTACGTCTTTCACACCTCCCAAACTGATGATTCAGTAAAGACATGTTGCTCCTGGTATGGGGACCCTCCTCCTACTCATCATCCCTGGATACACTCCCTCCAACCATTCATCCATGGAAAGTGGCAACCCCTCAGCATCGATGTTCAGGCCTCTCATGCCTGCCACTCTTCTCCACTGCTGAAGAGACCAAGAATTGTCAGTGTTGAGAGGCTGTCCACCTCAGATGTAAGTTGGAGGAAAGCACCAAGATCCCTGACCTGGAAGGGGACAGGATTAACTGAGATAAGTCATCCAGTGTTTCTGTATCCCATGATAAGCCCATTTCTTGGCAGGATGTGTTCAGCACTCTGTATGGCAGAAATCAGGCAGATTGCCGACGATGAAAGGAGAATTGCTGTGTCATAAATACAAGTCATCATCACTCTCCTGCAGAATTAGACCGATGACTTTAGAGTGCTATCCATGAACGTAGGCACCATTATAAGGACTTTCCACTGGCAACACAGTTGATGTCGATGAAAGAGCTCTTTATTCCCTGGTCCTGATTGTTCCCAAACAAGAACAATGAGAGCGTCCTTAGTCCTTAGCCCCATGCGAGCCATGCCCTTTGCCCAAGATCTTTCTTCATTCCCTGCCTTCACATATTGACAATCAATACTTTCCTCAACCTCTCTTCATCCACGGAAATGTAGCGATTCCCCATCTCCTCCTGGTCCAGTGACTCTCCCAGGGCACTGTCAAGTGTCCACCCTGGAGAGTCTCAGCGGTATCTAACCCTGACCATTCCCCCATCCCCCCGCTCCCCCAATAAGTGTGAGGGCTTAGAACATTTGGATGCATGCATTGGACCAATGTTTTAACATCACAAGGGACTTCAGTGCTGCTCCTGTCACCAATAACATGATGTTAAAAGGATGTTTCCAGGCTTCCTTGGTATTTTTCTCATTACTCCATTGGCCAAGGGAATTGAAAATTGAAAATCGTGAATCCACCGATGAGATTCATGTTTTCTGATTCTGTCTGATTTTGCATTTGCATCAACAACTGCACGTGGCTAACACAGGGTCAAAATTGCCTTCATTATTTTTGTAACAAGTGGTGGAATTTTATGGCCTCCATCTGGCAGGATATCCCAGTCTCATTGAGGTCAATGAACTTTTGAACAACTTGTTGTATTTTCTGGCTCCACCCTCACCACAACAGGGCTGTAAAATTCCACCCAAAAATTGGCTCATGGTTTGATAGTGTGCAATTTGTTAGACCTCTGTATACTGAACATACTGTTGTCATTTTGGAACACTGGTTCATAAACCTTATCCCCTGTCTGTCTACCTCCAAATGCAGGAAAATGTATCAAATGATCTGAAAATGCCAAAAATCTAAATTTTCTTATGTTTCTTTGTATTTCAAAATTGAAATGTGGTGGGTGATGCCCCCAAAACACTTCTAACTGTCGAATTCCCATAAAAACTGGAATAAATTCCATTACTTTTTTCAGTAGGAGTTTCAAATTGAATTTCCCACACTTTGTGCCCTGCTGAGTGCCTAAACATTAATACCATTAAAAATCTGTGGGCAGAACCTATTCCCATTGCACAAACCAGCAACATAGTGCTGAATGGGCTGCTATGCATGCCGATCTGTCAGTGACAAGATTGACAAATGTGCACACACTGCTTGCCATCTGAGAGCAGGGTAGCCCCATGACACACTATCACTGGCTATGCAACACTTCCATGACCCAATCGCTGGCCCCCTGGATGTGGCTGGCCAGCCTTGACCCCGCTGCCGGCCATCTCGATGTCTCCCTCCGACCCCACTGGCAGTCCCAATTCCGCCCACTCACTGACAGCCCCAACCCCATCCTTCCCCCAGTTCTGAACATCCCTCAACACCACCAACACCCCCCCGCCCCCACAGCCCAGAACCTCACACCACTCTGATATCCAGCCCTGATTAGTGGCCTCCCTCTCTCTGTAATTGATCCCAATGCAAACTGGCAGCGGGATGCTCCATCCCCACTGATCTCCCCTCCAGATGCTCTGCCTCCATTAGGCTCCACCCTGTTAGACCCCATCCCATTGGCATTGCCGATGCCCAGTGGGCAGTGCCGAAGTGCCCCCTTGGGCCTTGCCAATTTACTCCTTGAGCAGTCCCAGGGAGCCAGAGTGGCACTGTCAAGCTGGAAATGTGCAGGAGGACCCTCGCTTACATCTGACCCTCTGGAGGCTTCAATGGCCCCACTTCACTTCAGTGGGGTCCCGCCACCAGCTTCCCCAAGTGGGATGTTATTATAAGTGGAGTGAAACTCTCCTGGCAAGGATAGCTGAAAGAAGCATGGATGAGGGTCAACTCTGCAAGTTGATGATATATTAGGAAAGCTTTTATGAGTTATTAATACCTTTGCAGAACGCAACTGGTAAAATATGACAGCGGAAGCATTTAGAATTAAGAAGTCAATTTTAAGCAGTAAAATTATGTTTAAAAAAACACCTTCTTTGCTGAAAACTTAAAAAAGTTCTAGACTATTATAATCTCCTGAGAAACATGATAAGGCCAAAAAACACTTAGTGTAGCTAAAAATGTAGCAACTCACAGCAAAATATTGGCAGAAACTAATTAAAATATCTTCAAATCCCAGTTGATATTGTACAGGAACTTCTTTAAACTATCCATCCAGCCCCTCTCAGAGTTATGAGCAATTACTTTCTTATAATATCCACCCAACACCAATTCTAATTCAGTGCTAAGTAACAGCCAAGCTAAACAGTTCTCCGTGCTGAATCAGTACAATGCCACGTCGCTAAGTACCTTTACAGCACAGCTATGTCAAACACAGCAAATTTAACCACAGACAAAGTTCAAAAGCACCAAAGCATTTCCTTGTTGAAATAATTATTCCAACATAATCAAACAGCACAAGGTCTGTGAAAGATCCAAGGCACAAATGTTGGAACACCCAGAAGCAATTGCATTTTCACATTCCTCTGTAAATATCAATTTAGCACATTAGGCTTAAAGATTTTTTCAGATTCTACATTGCTTGTATTAAGGCAATGTCTCTATAAATATGATGGATGGGAATTTATTTTTCATGTAGATATGATCTCAATGCTCTTTCTAATTGCATGCCGAGCAAAAGACAACTCGCAGTGTTATGATGCCCACGTACCTTTAAGGTGGCATATTGTAAACTGCTGTCAATCACTATCATGTGGACAGAATATGCTGTAGTAGTCACTTGATTCTGTACTCACTATAAAGCAGCAACTCTATAAGATATATAGATATATTCAACATCCCAAATATTATCCTCAAATAAAGAACTCACAATATTGTTTTACCAAACCTTGTTATATGATTTGTATGGTTATGACAAATGGAAGAACATAACATGGTGGCAGCATCAGAGCTTTAACCATTTCACGTGCAAAACTGGTGTAGAAATGAAACAGCTATCAAGTATTGTGTATGTGATGCTGCAGCACTGTCAAATTCTACACACCATACCTTCATGCTGAGATATTGCACCTCACTCAAATCAGCAGGCAGTAAGATTGTTCAAATTTGTGCGTGCTTAATTAGTATCATTCTGCCTACTGCAATGTTTGTGCAGGAATAGAGACTTAACAGCCAACATTGCAGGGTCTAGCTTTAAGCAGAACTCTGCAGAGACAGGACTCCTTTACTAGTGCATACTATCCCTTCAGGCAAGCATCAAGGGGCCAATTAAACACTGGGGACTGGGCCAGGGAACAAGAATCCATCCGGTAATAGCTCCCAAATTTCCTAACAGCTACAAGAAGGTTCCAGAAAGTTGTTTTCTTCAGTTATACTTCCCCTTCAAGTATGCAGTCTATTTTCATGGAGAATAAAATCACTGAGATTTAGTCAGCCTGAGAAAGCAGAAGCAGCTCAGCAACACCACCATTGCAGCAATCTGTGACAAGATACAGCTGCAGCCACTTAAAATACTGCAAATTAGGAGTCTGACTAAACTCTGAAGGATTACAAATAAGTTTGACTAGTTGCTCTTGTTCCAAGTAATTGTAATAATCCTGTAAAAAGCTACTTTCAGAGTATATGCTGCAAATGTAGGGACAGTACAAATTGAATGCAGAATTGGACACTGGTGCAGATTAAACATCCTTCACTTTGGACATTTGAAGTATATGTACCTATAGATGTTGCAAGTAATGATTCAACCAACTATTGCCAAACTTACTTTGTGCAATGGCTTAGAGTCTCAGACCTACTATACTCAAATTTTGCTACAACTTACCCTGTCGTTCTAGTTATTTGTTGATGTGGGCACCACGGGTCCAGTGATTGTAGGCCCTAGATCATGGCGACCTGTCCTTGGTGATCATCCATGATATCATCAACACAATGACAAGAACTAAACCACAAGAAGCCCCATTGACAACCTATGCTTACAGTGGGAGATAACCAAAACAGCACAGGTCATCAGCTGAAAGGCAATGTGGCACATGTGGAACTGAATATGTAAAACAAAATAAAGTCACCATAGTCCCAGATCACCATAGGCTTTCCCCTTCGAAGGAGGTGCTGACTTAACCTGAGGAGAATCACACCTTGGGTAAAAGGCAAGTTTGAAAAGGAATGAATAACTTCAGCCAATACACTGTTGGCATCACTCTGCATTGTGAACCAACCATCCAACCAACTGAGCTAATCAAATATGAATTACTATTGTGATGGATAAGTGTGGACAATGCTCTACAGTTGTCACTTGCCAATACTTCCAGAAGTAGAAGATTCATTCATGGCTAAATGGGGAAGATGAATAATGCCCATGATCAACATATAAGTAACTAATTGCTCAACTTGATTGTCAGATAAAACGTTTATATGCAACACCCAACTGATGGCATGTAAAATCCAACAGAAATCATCAGCTTATACCAAGAATCAAGATCACACCAAGTACAAAAATCAAACAGATAACAGTATGACAAAACAGATGTTGGCCAGAATTCTCTGGTCTCGTATACCCCACTGCCGCTGCCAATAAGAACGGTCAATTTGGCATTCAGCCAAATCTCTGTTCACTGCAGCAAGACTGGAGAATCCCAGCTGCAGCTGAGATAGGAGAATTCTGGCAACCAAATCAGAACAATGCCACAACAAGGTATTGGCATAGTGCCAATCTGGGAGTGCCTACCTGTGCCAGGGCAGTGCCAAGGAGCATTTCCCTCTCCTCTGGGCAGCTAAAATCATCTTTAGCACTCCTCCCAAGGATCCCCAAGACAGGTTCATATCTAGTTGAACCTGTTGTGAACCGTGCCATGACGTGACACTGGCACAGTTTGAATATACGAGGGGTGTCAACATTCGGATGGGGGGTGGTTTTTATATTTAAAAAAGATCAAAATGAATGTAGAGCAGATTCACACCCATACGTCATCAGTGAGGGGTTGTGAGAATTGGAAGCCAATTGTGACTTCTGGGATTTTGCCAAATCTTAGGCACTACCTCCTGTAACCATTACCATGGATAGTGTGAATGGGCTCGAGATTGCCCCAGTGTTATTTTCTATTGCTGTCATGTAAATAATTTGATTGCTTAAGGATAGAGCTCTGATATAGAGAAACAGGAGGGATGTTACAGGGGCAGGAAAGGGGGGGGACTTGATAGTCCCACGTGAGGTCTTGATAAGCCAAAGTACGATGGCCTCAAGATAGGAAGGGATAAGTTCCACATGGGGCATTGGGACATTGACATCAAACGGTTCAAGAGGGAGGACAGAGGTATCACCAATTACTACAATGGGACTAATGATTAGAAGGGGAAGAACTGGATGATTGGAGAGAGATCAGCTTTCAAAGATCCTTTGTTCCTCTTGTGGGAGATCCCCTGTGTAGAAGGAACCAACTAAAAAGGGGAAATAAGACGGAACTATTCCAAATGAGCTGAAGATCTTTAAACGCTGCAGCTGCCACTGGAGGAGGATAATTTGGGACACCAAACTATATGGAAAGGTATTCAACATCGGATGTAAAATACATGGCCAACAAAAGAAGAAAACCTCAGCCTACTTCGTAAAAAAGTGTCAAATTTGCATAAGAACTGAAGTAAGTCCTGCTGATTTTTTCAGCGGGGTTTTCAAAATGCATCTCCCGCACTCTGTGCATGCAGAGTGCATTAGCACGAATCTCGCAAAAAAAATCAGTGGGTGGGGCCTATTCCTACATAAGAGGCCAGCAGCGGGCCAAAGTGCATGCACCGATCTGTCAGTGCCAAGATTGGCACATGGACAGTAGCCTTTTTCTGGCAGCCTCCCAATCACTGGCTATCTCAACTGCTGGCCAGCCTGCGATCCCACATCATCTTCCAATTCCCCCTTCTCCCCACCTCCCCACTATGATTTCTGTGGTGAGGGAATGGGAAAACTTTCCTCTTTGCTTTCAGCTGTTTCCCTTGACTCAGCATTCCCCCTGGCCCCCCACAGCCAGTCAAACATTAGCCCTCCAAATTCCCCCTTTACCTCCATATCGCCTCCCACTGATCCTGCAGGTCAAGCAAGCCTTGCTTCCCACACCCCACTTTGCCTCCCCGGCGGAATTGGAGCAGCTGTGAGTGCAATGCCGTGAAAGTTGGAGAATGTTACACACACATACCTCAAGGTCATGGGTGAAGAAGGCTTGCCATGTACATGTCACCTATATATGGTTGTGAATCATGCTGGTCTAGCTGCTGATATGGCCTTTTTGAATGGAGGGGCTGGAGGTCTGAGTTTTCAATGAGTATTCCTAATATTCAAACTAATATGGGTATATTTCCCAGTATGGCATGGAAGTTAGGAATGGAAAATCAAGAACTACTTTTTCTTTTTAAAGTTTATTTATTAGCGTCACAAGTAGACCTTTATTAATACTGCAATGAAGTTCTGTGAAAATCCCCTAGTTGCCACAGTCCAGCGCCTGTTTGGTTACACTGAGGAAGAATTTAGCATGGCCAATCCACCTAACCAGCACATCTTTTGGACTGTGGGAGGAAACCACAGCACCCAGAGTAAATCCACACAGACAAGAGGAGAACTTGCACAGACGGTGACCCAAGCCAGGAATGGAACCCGGGCCCCTGAGGCAGCAATGCTAGCCACTGTGCCGTCATGCCATTCAACCCACCAGTGGGAAACTGACTTTTGGTTATTTCCACATTTTCCCCTTTCCTTATGACACTCGCCTCTGACAGGACCGGAAAATTCCGACTTTAGTATTTGTCTTTTTTTACAGGGAGAGTAATTCTTTAATGGCACTGCTCCACTCTGGCCATGCTCTCCAAACCTTATTATGGACCATGAACACTCCTGCCAATTTTTGAATGTATTAAACAGCTTTTATTTTACCATTCTCAGTGTCTTTCTTTGTTATTGGACTGTAATTTTAGGGGAAATGTTCAGCTCAGGAAGTGTCTGTTCTCTGCTATGTACATACTTTCTTTTGAGCTATTTATTTTGTCATTCCTTTCAAACAATTGGTAAGTTTGTGCTCTTTGCAATGTGATTTTGTGCACTTTTGCTTCTATTTCCACCACTATAATTCAGCCTGACACATTACCAAAGGTTAAGTGGTTTATTTCTGGTTGCTAAACCAATTATATTACATGACTTTATCCATTATTCGGTTAGATTATTTGAACTACAGTTAGCAGCCAAGTTGATTTGCTTGGACATAATCTTCAATGGACTGTCAACAAATATTCCAATTTGACAGCCATTAGTCATGCCATAGATCGCATCCATTATCATTTGTTTTTGCCTGTTTTCATGAACTTATCAAATTCCACTCATTAAGATCTACTTTCACCTCCAAATTGGGTGAAAGCCAAAAGCTGTAAGATATATTCAACTACTTTGTTAAGGAAAGACAGTATGAAGAAACAATTAAGATGAAATAGGATAAAATTGAAATCAAAGAGACATAAAGTGGGGGAGAGAATGATAGAATGGAAAACAAAATAAATGGTAAATGACAAAGATAGTTATAAAATGATGTGTTTTATTTTAATTAAATGTTTTATTTAATTCTATGTCTATTTATTGTTTAGGGGTATTGATACAATAATGAATCTACTTCTGTCATCATTTATTTTTATGATGGTAATATTAGGGCTTGTTTCAGTGTCACACACATTCAAGGATAAACATAATGGGTGGGATTATATCGCCTCACTCATCCTGAAACCATAAAATCCTGACCAAGGTCAATGGACCTTTCCATGGTCTGCTTCTCAACTGCTTCGATTCCCATGGCGGGCAGGACAGTAAAATTCCGGCTATTACATTGGAAAGTGAGTGGGAATTGGAATTTATTGAAGCTACTGTTATTAGATCATGCATTTGTGATTAGTTGATAAGTATATGGAAATTTACTTCACATTTTTACTGAAATGAAGTACTGCTCATATACAGAATAAATGCAGCATTGGGCTTTACAAAAAAAAACATTTTCTGAGAAGAAATTATCTTAAACAAGTTTGTTCTGCACATTTCTTGACATATCTATTACTTCTGATTTGAAATATAGAGTATACGAATTGTCAAATCGGTGACTGTAACAGCTCGGGGTCTCTGCGGCATCACATTTTGGAATTTTCCTAGATTAGATGCAATCCATGTCAGGACCTCACGCATCAGAGTTTTTATGTATAAATCTGCTCTATCAATGGGGAACTTGGTTTTCCAACCAAAGGCTCAAAATTACACTTTTCCACCACTATATTTAATGGCCTGAACATTGTGACCATCCAAATTTCTGATAGATGCTGCCACTATGTAAGGTTCCCTGCCAGCAGCAGAGTTGTGAAGTAGACCATGGATGTTTCAGTGAGATTGGTCATGTGAAACATAACAGTAGCATCATCTGCTACCTACATCAGCACAGCCAGCTTTTGTCATCTCTGATAAATGCCTCACCCATCACTCACTCCTCAGCCTGGTTTTAATCTTTCATACGTTAATCAACCCACTATGCATTAACATGGTTTCTATGTTTTATTTCTGAAGCTATCATTTACAATCCTATTCAGGCACTGCAAAAATCCTTTTCATCATGCAAGTGTGCGATTACTTGACATTTGCCAATTATTGTTCACTATTTTGTTTACATTGCATAAAAGAAACCATTAAAAACAAGCTTTACAAGTAGGCCAGGATGGAACAAGGTGTCAGTCCAGTTCCAATTGCTCCAAACTTCACAGTACTAGTTCTTAATATTCAAACAGAATTTCCAAATTTACTAACCATTGGATAACAAAAGCGTAAGAAAGGAATTTTTGCATTTCTGTTGCAGTCCTGATTCTCCAGACAGAACTTGCATACATTCCCAAATCAATGAGTGGGAGTCCAGAACAAAGATACAGTCTTAAGATTAGAGTAAGGCACTTCAAAGGATTCGCCTGGAAGCACTGCTTAACACTAGGAGTGGAGAAATCTGCTGGAGAAATCTCACTCCTAAAGAAAAAATGCTTAAAATAGACTAACTGAAAATGTTAAGACATATTGTTAAATTTTGGCTAGTCAAGTGTGTAACGGGCTACTGAAGCAAGGCAGGTAGATGGAATTAAGATAGAGATCAGCCATGAGTTAAGTGAATGTTGGAACAGGCTGGGGAGCTTAAATAGCCTACTCCTGTTCCTACATTTCTAATAATTCCCTGTAACTTTGTCTGCACATTTCCTACAATATAACAGTGAGCTTTTGTACTCATCAATCCATATTTTTTTTATGTTGGCCAGTCTGGTGACAAGTGCTGATGCTGCAAAAGTACTTATATAATCCCTACAGTGCAGAAAGAGGTCATTTGGCCCATTGAGACTGCATCGATCACAATCCCTTCCAGACCCTATCCCCATTGCTCTACAAAGGGGCAATTTAGCATAGGCAATCAACCTAACTTGCACATCGTTGGACTTCATTGGCTGTAGAGCACTTTGACATATCCAGTGGGTTGTGAAAAGTGCTACTTCATGCAAGTCTTTCTTTCTTTTCTTCTTTTCTATAAAAGGCAGCTGAATCTATTTTTTAGTCCTTTTCTCAATCTGTCAACCCTGCAGGATTCCCCCACTCTAATATGTCCACCTTATTAGTTTCTCTGCTGGCTTTTGTGCTCATCAACTTACTTTTTTTGTTTTGAAGTTGGCTTTCTTGGTTTCACTGCCAGTCTGGTGACTAGTGGCGATGCTGCAAAGATCAGGAAATCTATCCGTTGCAGGTCTGCCCCAGAATAAAATCATCCTGTGTTAGGATTGAGGAATTCAGGTGTAGGATCAGATTTGGGTTTAAGATTCAAACTAGAGCTGATCTTTGGGTTTGGAAGAATTTATCAGGGTTGACTTTATTTTGTTGAATTATGATGTGGGAAAATTTCTGTTGGCAATTTGCTGTTGGGTAATAGATCTGTGTGTGTCGGGGTCAACACCTGGATGTCAGAGGAAGATTCTTAGTTCTGACAAGTGTTTTCTTTTGAATAAACCACAGTTCAACATTTTTACACAAGCATGCTATATTTTCTGAAAAATTAATAAATTGCTCCTTTAATATCATGATATGTATTTAAACAAGTACCTTTTGTGGATTCAGTCACTTGTTAGAAGGGTGAAGTCAAAGGTCGTACTGGCAAGTTGGGGTGAGCACCCCCAACTTGACCTTAGCCACTAACTAAGAGGGTTAAATGCCCCTGCATCTCTACAGTCTTTGTTCTGAATTTCTTGGACTTAATAAGTACCGGTATCTGTCTTATATCAAAATTTTACTGCAATGATATGCCAACAGCATTCTTACATAAGGTTGTACAACAGCCTCTGTTATAACAGATTTATGTTCCCAGCTCCCACACTAGAGTAATCATTTTGTGAGTGAGCACTGAACTATCTATCTGAGCTCCTCAATAAAAATGCCAAGCTGTCCAAAATCAATCCAGTAGTGAGTTTACATCTGTTGGAACAAACTTACAAAATAATTGCATGTCAAATTTCTTTGGATGAATTGAGCAGTCGAGGAGCCTCACTTGCTTTGTTGTTATCCATTAACATGTTACGTGGACCATTGTGCATTCTAAGCTAAATAAACGGAGTTTCATCAGTCTGGGTTACTAATAGAAAACACAATCTTGAAAGATTTTCAGTTGCAATGCCCAGACAAGGTAATCTGTGGAGAAGCTGAAGTTTGCAGTGAATCTTGTTTGTGTCAGGCAATGGGATATCTATAAAGTCAGGTGCATTGCCTTGGACAACTGCAAATAAATCTTTAAACAGTGAAAATAGAGGGATTTTAATAGCTCTTCACAGACAAACCATCCTTAAAATTTTATTTTAGTTCTTTTTACAGAAATAACTGCTTTAATGATAAAGTTAAAAATGAAAAATACCAGAAATTCAAAACAAAGGTACCAAATGCTTACATTACACTATATGTGGGTCAACATCATAAATGGATAAAACACTTCCAAAGAAAGGTTTGATTTTATATAACTTCATTCCCAGTCTCAGCACTGTCCCCAGTTGCTTGACAGCCAATACAACAATTATTTTGGAAATGTCACAACTACTGTCATATAAAAAACATGGCAAACAATTACTGTTCAGTAATCTTCCATAGACATTGGGACAATTCCTTTGATATTCTTTACAATAATGCCATAGGATTCTTTCTTCCATTTGAGTCAGCAGTGTGCCCATTAGTTTAACTTTTCATCTGAAATAAAGTGATAGTGCAGAATTTCCTCAGTACTGTTCTGCAAAGAGATGTTAGCTAGGTTTTGAACTTGAGTTTAGAATGGGACTTGAATCCACTAGCCATTGATTCAGAGATGGGAATATTACCACTGTGTAATGGCTGACACCTAGTGAGCTAACCAGGGAAGCAGTTACTGACTTCTCTTAACAATAATCTGATAAACATGAGTAAAAAAGTCATTGGTGATGACAGAGTGGTACATTAAATCATTTTCCACTTTTTCTGTTCACTTGTAAGAAGTCTCACAATATCAGCTTTATTTGGAATCATGAACTTTCAGAGCGCTGCTCCATCATCAAGTGAGTGATGACTCATTTGATCTAAAGTGAGGGATCTGCAAGTTCACAATTTGATTGTCAGCTCAGTAGGGTGATAAAGGTTTTAGCTGTCTTTGATGTAGAACTATGAATACAAAAGTTTGTTTTTGTAAGGGATTATTCCTTGAATTAAACATTTCTTACCATAGAGGATGAAGTCCTTGAAAGAAATGTTTCACTGGTTTTATAATGGATTAAGTACCTCAAATAATTTGAATGCATTGAATGGGTATTTATCAATGAAAGTGCTTATAAACAGATTGAAATCTGCAACTGATAGTTTAACTTCATTTTATTTCACCTCAGCATAGCTCATGAGGGCTGTCCATGGTGGACACTGGTGACTTGGCATGGAGGGTATAAGAACAAAGAATAGTGGAAGGGGGCATGGGTTGACGTGATTTGGTACTAAGTTAGCATAGTGGTTATTAATGGCAATGGGGATATTTGGCAGGATGTGGTCATGGGTTGGCATGAGTTGAGACTGATTTGGCATGGTGTGCATAAGAAGCTATGAGGAGGGTAGAGGAGTATAAACTTGCATTGAGGGTAAGATAGACTATGTTATGAGCTGGCATGAATGGGACAGGGGGAGACTGTGGAAGGGGCTGATGGGGAAGTGCTTTAGGGCTGATTTTCATTTTAATTCATTTTTTACAACTGGGATAAAGTATCAGACCATCAAGGTGAGCCTTTTAAACAGCCCTCCTGGGAACGGAGCAGCTACTGTGGGTGCCTCCCACTGTTTCCAAGGACAGCAGCTCTTCTCTTTTATTCCTTGACCTTTTGCTTCATATATCCATTTTCCCCTCAGGATTAATCTCGATATTGATATAAAAACAGTTAGTGCTATTTTTAGTGGCTAGTCTAGTATGCTTTGATTCCATGGAAACAACTGGACCAAAGCCCATTTGCAGAAGATCTGTTTTCTGGTTATAATGTACAAAGAGTAAAATAGGTAGGTTAATTATCCTTTAAGTATAATCCCCAATAACATGTGCAGTCTCTGGTTGTGTTGGCTGTATGGTCACTTATACTGGCCCAATCTGCAGCAAAAACGACCCCATCAACTAAAACAAAAGTTCTCTGTTTTTCCCTCAGAGGATATATGGAACAGACTTCCAGTAAAAGTAGCTGACGCTGAGACAAGTAATTATTTAAAAATAAAGAGCTGGATAAATATCTAGTTGAGAATAGGATTGTTGGCAAGAGGGTACGTCTAGATGAGATGATCACAATGGTTTGTGTGTTGAAGAAGCACTTGCTCAGTGGGAGAGGGCAAAGTTATTAGGTGAATCATTCTTATCCATTTTCAGAACTTGGGTCTAACAAGAGTGACTCATGAAAAACTAATAAAGAAGTAAAGGAAGTTCTACATTTCTAGCCAAGGGAGACAAAGGAATGGGGCAGACAGGAAATTAGGGTTAAGGCCATAATCAGATCAGCCGTAATCTTAACAGCTTGAGAGGCCAAACAGCCTACTCTTGCTCCTAGTTCTTGGGTTCTTATACAAGGCACCTTTCACAACCTCAGGATCACCTGAAACTTTGAGAATGAAGTGTGGGAAATTTATGAGGGTTAGCTGTACTTTGAGATTAGATAATAAAATTGGTTCACCATCTCAGCATGTGGTTCCCTGGTTCTGTGGTGGCAAGATGTATATTGGAGAATATTATAGTTAGCTATGAAATGTACAATTAAAAACATACATCATCTGTCTATTTATTTGTGTTAGGGTGAGAACTGCCACAAGAGTTATTTATATTTATTTCTGTGCCACTTTCAACATAGAAAACATACCATTGATACTTTACAGAACAGGAAGAAACAATAATTAACATAGTTGCAGAATTGGACATCTTCCCGTGGAGCAGGTACAGACTGGTAGTGAGGGGAGGGCCAAGATGGCTGACTCCTCTGCCCAAAGTGAAGCCCAAAGTCAGAAAATCACAGGCTGTTGTAAGACTAAAGGAGAATGCAGAAATAGGGGGCTGGATGTTGTGTTTCAGAAATGGAATGATACTAGTACCACGAAAGAATAATTTCCAATATGATGCCATCAAGTGACAAATCCAACATCATCACGTCAGTCAACAATAATACAGTGGGCAACTATGCCCTAAAATCAGGAGTCCTCCCACTATTTTGAAATGAGTAATTAACAACTATTCAAGTTCATTAGCAGTTCAATCGACTGTAATAATATATTCCCAGTACCATGATATATCAAGTATCTAAAACATAGAAATTGTGAACACTAATACTGTAGGAGCCTCCAAATCCAGCAACTACAGGGAACCTCGTTCAGAAGAAACATATGGTAGTGCCATCTTGGATTACCCAATAGCATTTAAAGTTCAACACACTGTTTTAAAATGTAATGACCATGGATCAAGCATCTACCACACCAGACATATGTACCACTCAGTTCTCACCAATGACTTTTTTACTCATGTTTATCTGAATACTGTTAAGAGAAGTCGGTAATTGCTTCCCTGGTTAGCTCACTAGCTGTCAGCCATTACACAGTAGTAGTACTCCCACCCCTGAATCAGACCTACATCAGTCACACAATTGGGAACTTTGCATAAAGTTCATGATTGCTTCAGGTCTAGAAGAAGGGGTGCAGGCAAAGCATGGTACAGAACAACTCCCAGTTGGTAAAACAGCAGAACTGCAGGGAGACTCCAGACTAAAGGAAGCAATATTATAATGGACCATAAAAGGACGGGCAACCATGCCATCGCTGTGGAACCTAGTGACCCATATAAGCATGACCAATCTCAGCGCAGCATTTTAATTGCAACTGTATAAGATACGTTGGTAAACTATGCAAAGCTAAAACAAGATGCATAGATGATCCCAAAACGACTCACAAGATCAAGAAGAAACATACCCATGCTTCTTTGGTTAGGTCAAAGTTCTGGGATTTTTATTCTAGCAATGACTGTAACACTACATTCTGCACTCTCTCTTCTTCTTCTCTATGAACGGTGTCTGTACAGCATGCGAGAAATGATACTTTTCAATGTATATTAATACATGGGACAATAACAAATCAAATCAAATCAAAATCAATTTCTGGAACGTAAACATCTCAGGTAATGATTATCTCACAAACTTTAAACTGGACACGGGAGCCAGTGTCATGGTCCCCTCAGACAATGAACTGTGGCTAGTGACACAATTTGTTAATGCCACCCAAAACACAGCCGCATGTATTAACCTTCCAGTGAAAGATACTGTGCAGGCAGCACTCAAATACAAAGACAAAACCCACATTCATCATCTACAACCAAGAATGTTCCCTTTAAGCCAAAAAGCCTGTGTCAATCTCAACCTCCTACAGAAATTTGACAAAGTTAACTAGATTCTGATTCCAAAGTAAAAAACAGTTCCTGAAAGATTGGGCTACTCAGAGCCACATGCAGAATATACTGAGAGAGAATGCTAAGCCCATGTGCCTGCTTGTACCACGAAAAATATCCTGTCCACTCATGAAGCAAGTGCAGCCACAGCTGGACAAGATGAAAAAATGGATGCCATCGCTTTGATCACTCAGCCAAATGAATGGTGTTCCAGCAGGATCCCATTCCCAAAACTGAGTGGGTCCATCTCTACCTGCTTCAACGTGACACTCAATAAAGCTGTGGCAAGGGAAGTCAATTAGATCTCCTTGGTGGATGACAATCTGATCAAACTCTCTCAAAGCATAGTGTTTTCAAAGTTGAAAGCTGACAATGAATAACAGACAAGCAGAAGTAGAAGTAAAGTAATGTAAATAACAGGAATACACTGTAAGTATTTTGGATAAAGACGAGGGGGAAGTGTAGTATAAGGGACTGGTATTGAAATGGTTAATGTGGGACTGGGTACATTACTGCTCATTGAGTGGGACCTAAAAAAATACATGACCCAAGTCTAGAGGGCAGTCATGGACTGGACAGAACCATGTGTAGAAGCAAGCATGGAGACAGCTCATAACTTAAAGCTTATAATGTATACACAGTCCACTGGCCCTTGTCTGCAATGCCTTTTGCAGCTGCCCTCTGATTCCCTAACGCCATGAGGGCCCCAACATGCTGGGGGTTTCCTACACAGTGACAGGAGGTGGCAAGCAAAGATACCTGTGCCAATGGCAGAGAAATGAAGGAAAGACACACTGCATCACAAGCACCCTGAGAGTTGCCCTTGACAACATCAACTGCTGCTTCCCTTCCACCACAAGATCCATTTGTTACTGACTGCTTTCTTGAGAGGGATGTAAATTTGGGATCCTTATCCCTCCTATCACCCTAGCTCTGATCCCTACTCTGAGTATAGGTCAGAACGAATGCCCACAACTACTCCAGTAGTTGGGTTTGGCCACCCAAGACAGTTGCCAATAGAGGAAGTGGTATGTCCTGTAGAGTTGGTGATCCCTGTGCTCACGGCCTGGATGGACTCCTCCTGTGACCGTGTCAAAACATGCAACCCTCTGCCTCATCGCCACACACCTTGTGCTGGTCGGCCAGCATCTGGTGATTTATAAACGACTCCAGAGATTTCGACGGGGACTCAACGGGGTTTCGTGAAGGGTAGGTCATGCCTTACTAACCTCATTGAGTTTTTTGAGAAAGTGACCAAAGAGGTGGATGGGGGTAAGGTGGTTGATGTAGTATATATGGACTTTAGTAAGGCGTTTGATAAGGTGGCCCATGGAAGACTTCTACAGAAAATGCAGATGTGTGGAATAGAGGGTGATTTAGCTAATTGGATTAGGAATTGGCTGGCAGATAGAAGACAGAGGGTGGTGGTTGATGGGAGATATTCATCGTGGAGTTCGGTGACGAGTGGTGTGCCTCAGGGGTCTGTTTTGGGGCCCCTGCTGTTTGTAATTTTTATAAATGATCTGGATGAGGGTATTGAAGGATGGATTAGTAAATTTGCAGATGACACTAAAGTCGGTGGAGTGGTAGATAGTGAAGAGGGGTGTTATAGTTTGCAGAGGGACTTGGACAAGTTGCAGAGCTGGGCCGAGAGGTGGCAAATGGAGTTTAATGTGGAAAAGTGTGAGGTAATGCACTTTGGCAGGAACAATAAATGTGTAGAGTATAGGGCTAATGGTAGGGCTCTTAATAGTGTTGAGGAACAGAAGGATCTTGGTGTATGTGTCAATAGATCCCTGAAAGTAGGCAGTCAAGTGGATAAAGTTGTTAAGAAGGCATATGGAGTCTTAGCTTTTATTGGTAGGGGGATTGAATTTAGGAGCCGCAGCATCATGTTGCAACTGTACAAAACTCTAGTGCGGCCGCACTTGGAGTATTGTGTGCAGTTCTGGTCCCCACATTATAAGAAAGATGTGGAGGCATTGGAGAGGGTACAGAGGAGGTTTACCAGGATGTTGCCTGGTATGGAGGGCAGGTCCTATGAAGAGAGGTTGAAGGATTTGAGGTTGTTTCGTTAGAAAGGAGGCGGCTAAGAGGGGATCTTATTGAAGCATATAAGATGATTAGAGGTTTAGATAGGGTGGACAGTGATAGCCTTTTTCCTAGGATGGAGAAAGCTAGCACGAGGGGACACAGCTTTAAATTAAGGGGTATGAGTTATAGGACGGATATCAGAGGTAGGTTCTTTACTCAAAGAGTGATTAGGGAGTGGAATGCCCTGCCTGCAGCTGTTGTAGATGCGCCAAGTTTGGTGGCGTTTAAGAGGTTAATTGATAAGTATATGGAAGAGAAGGGAATGGTTTAGTTTGGAGGGGCATTGCTTTTTATTTTGGTCGGCACAACATCGAAGGCCGAAGGGCCTGTTCTGTGCTGTAATGTTCTATGTTCTATGTTCTATGTTCTAACATTTGGCTCTCCTCCAACACTCCTCTGACTGCCAGAAGCCTGCTCCATCTCAGTCTCTGACAGCTGCACGTGTGACTGTGATGTGCTTTCAGTTGTTTGTATTCCCCTTCACAGCCGAGGGGTTACCTACTGATGTATCTGTTATCTATGCTGTGCTGGGTGCAGAGTGAGGATGTGATGTTGTTCCCCCTGAAGTTTCCTCTTCCTCCTCAAAGGCAAATGTGGGACCCTCAGGGCTTGTTCTGATGGCAGCCAATGTTGTCCTTGTGCAGAAGAGTAAAATAGGACGCAGAAACAAACTTCCCCACTGGTAACACAGTAAGCATTGTGTAACAGTTTTGGTCCCCTTGATTTTAAAAAGAATATTGTAACATTTGAAGCAGTCCAAAGGTGATTCACCAGCCTAATCCCTGGGATGAGAAGATTGTCTGTCAAGAGAGACTAAATATTCTGGGTCTGTGTTCCTTGCAGATTAGAAGAGTGAGGAGTGATGTTATTTTGAAGGGGTGACCTTATTAGTGAAAACACCCTTGACAGAGTAAATGGTGTGATGATTTCATTACTATGAAAGTGTCTAGTAAGGGGACATAGCCACAAGGATAAACGGTCAATTATTTTAAAACTGAGACGCATAGAAATTTCTTCTCACAGAGGGTGGTGAATCTCTGGAATTCTCCCGCCTTTAAGGGAGGCTGCATCCTTTGAAATAGAGGTGGATAAATATTTGATAAGTTGAGGAATAGAGGGCTATGAGGAAATGGCACAGAAAAGAAGGTGAGGTTGGTCATGATCATCGTGAATGGTGGGCAGGCTTGAAGACTCTGGTGGCCTACTCCTGCTTTTATTTCTTGTGTTCTTACTCATTGTTTGCATCTCCCAACTACCAGAATTGCAATCACTTTTTACTTCCCGAGAGTGAAGGCTTTGAGAGCCTTCAAAATCACAAACCCTCAATACCTCATTCCAGATGCACTCTCCCCTTAGCACTCTTATCAGCTCTCTCTTTCCATTGTAAATAATGGAGCAATCTCACCACCCTGGAATCTTTCTCCTATCTTGTGCCTACTAATAGAATAGCTCCACTCATTCACATCTTGCTCCAACACCCCTCCTTGAGGGGTGTGAGGATGGCTAGGTTTGCCATACCATTTCCTGCGCCTGGCATTGTGCACCTTCATCTGCTGCAGTGAAGTGAGACACTGATGATTTTGCATCTCCTGTGCATTAATTCCTTCACACACATGGCCTATGAGAATACCACAGGCTTCAGAATTTGCACATATGTTAATACCCAATTTACCAGTACACCATTCATACTATGTCTCACAACCACTGCATACTCCCCACCCTCCCCACACCCAGCCTCCTTTCATGGACCTTGGGAAAAAGTATAGTTTAACAATAATGTAACATTTTGCCTCACACTTCTTGGGAAAATAGAAGGCAATATGCAAAAACAGCCTTTGCAAAACCTTCTGAGTATGTGCATCTCCATAGTGGAGTCTCACCTTGTGGATCATCAGAGGTCATTGAGACATTTTCATCACTGCCCCCCAGTTAATGGAGCAATGCTAAGGCTACTGAATTCTGCTGTGATCATCACCCAGTGTGCAGGCTATGGTCAAGGTGCAAGAGTTTTGTTTTCCATCAGCTTGCGTGAGGACTTCCCGCCTGCCACTTACAGCCTGGAGGGAGTTGCTGTTGAACATTTGGGCTATCCTGGACCTTCTTCGCTCCACATCACTTGGCTCCCTTTTTTGATCACCTATGGAGAGACAAGGAGATAACTGATTGATGCTCCATTCTCCCCTTCGTTCACCATTCAACTAAAACATTCCATGTCTTTGCAGTTGTCTCCCCTTCAGTGAAAGCATTCAGGAAAAGCAGAAAAATCTCACCTATCTCTGGCCATGTTTCTGAATTATTAGACTCAGCATAAGCATTTTCTTGCTTCAGGTGAATGAGTCTCCTTGGTACAGTCCCGTGTCAGATATT
This sequence comes from Sphyrna mokarran, assembly GCA_024679065.1. Taxonomy (NCBI): domain Eukaryota; kingdom Metazoa; phylum Chordata; class Chondrichthyes; order Carcharhiniformes; family Carcharhinidae; genus Sphyrna; species Sphyrna mokarran. The sequence continues at coordinate 82,936,078 of JAGIQG010000002.1, forward strand.
CCTTTAAATATATGGCCGTGACCTCCTTCTGGGTCATAGTCTGCCAGCTCAGTAGCCTGACTTCCCACTAACCTAGGCCCATTGGATGAGCAGCCCATCCTACAGGGACACTGTTGACCTGGAACTCACCTGGTTACTGCTAATTGAACATTAGGTCAGAATGTCACCTTCATTCACAGTGGTGGGATTTTTCCATCCCACTGCAATGAACAAAGATTTAGCTGGGTGTCAAATTCACTGTCCTCGCTGCAGCAGGAACACGGGATGAATGGCTGGTAAGATCTCACCCTTAGCATTTCATACAATTCTTTGGGAGGACAGGGGTGAGAATCAGTGATTGCCAAATTTCCAAATTTGACTCATGTCCACTGGCGCAGACCACAAAGTTCTGCCCAGATAAGGGACATAGCCACAAAAAATGTGAATTCAATAAAAAACTCTCTGTAAGTTAGTGCAGAGAAGAGTCATGGGTAGATTGTACTTACTGCAGAATAAAATCCAAGCAGCTGTATCCTAGACAAGTTTGACTTTAGGGCAGGTGCACCAAATGGCGAAATTTCCAAGCTTGCCATATTCACCTCTCATGATTGGCAGGATCTTCTTTCCAGTGGGGCGGGAGGCAGTCTGGCCTGCTGCCCACGAATACAGATTGGAGAGGCCACTGGAGCTGCTGATGCTCAGTTGGGCTATTTAAAAGGCCCGTCTTTATTCTGTGGAAGTTCACTCCAGTTGTTTTTTTCAAATATTAGGCCCCTAATCCTCACGCCTTATACCCCCTCACCTCCCCAATCTGCTCCCCATGCCCATAATTTCAACTTATGCTTTGACCCAATAGTCCGCTGTACCATCCATTCAAATCCATGCTTCCTCCCACCCCATTGCCTCCTTGCCAACTTGGTGCCAACTCACCACGTTTTGGGCTTCCCAACCTCCATGCCAATTCACCTTGCATCCACCATGGGCAGACCTCAATAGTTATGCTGTGCTGAGATGAAATAAAATAAAATTCTAAATATCGACTACAGACTTCACTACATAGGTAAAGCTCACATTCATGAAAGCCCATTCATACATTTAAATTCCTTCAAGTCTTTAATCTCTTTTAAAACAAATGTTTGTATTCATTGCTCCATATAAAAGAAGGCTAATCCTCTAATACATTTTCTCGACTGTCAATAGAACTATGAACTTACAGCCATGCACTGTGATGATAGATTGTGGAAAGAATCAAGCATTAACAATGCCTTAGTGATAAAATTAGGATCACATCAGCAAAACATCCGTTGAAACTACTAAAACAGATATTTTTCAACTCTCAGGGACACAGGTTGACAGTTTTATTACATTTTATAGGGCTTGTCATTTGAACAACTTGATAGCTTAAAGTTCTACAGATTTTATCTGTCTTTTACAGCACATATGATTTATCTTTAAAATTATAACTTACATGCTGTGGGATTAAGAGATTGCTCCAACAAAAAAAAGTGCCTGTTTGAACTCGGCATTAATTTCAAATGACCTGACTGCCTTTGGGTTCCCCACCTGTGGGATTCATATCCTGTCCTCAATTCATGTCCCCAAGTAAAAGTGATTTCTGCTGTCTGTGGTGATATGAATTCCACACCCAAGGTCCACTGACCATTTGGATAAGGCACAGGATCTCCAGAACTCCCAAAGAATCTGGGCAAAAGTCCATAAAAGGAGGCTACAATAGGCAAAGATAGCTGTGGAAAGGGCAAATGTTGCAGAGATGAAACTGTCTCAGTATTGGAAAGAATTGAGACCTGAAATTCAGTTCTGAGTTTGACTGAATGCTGAGATTTTGTACAAGTGTCTTAGTGAGTGGCTAAGGAGGACCAGAAGTCAATGGCAAGGAAGTAGATGTTATGGCAGCAGCTGAAAATTATGCCTTTTGTTTGCAAAAAATATTGAATCTTGATTTTTGGTAGAACAGAGAGAAGACCTGCCACATTAAGTATAATCAGGTACTTAACTGGGCAGCAGCAGGTTTTCCCCAGAATCCCCAACCCCAGGATGAAAGTCCCACCCACCAAAAACCAACCAAATGACAACAGCTCTTCGTTACTCAGCAGCACTGCCAAGTAGGGTGGCTACTGTCAGCAATGCACCCATTTGATGCCCAGGGTTGATGAAGACCCAAGCCACAAATGATGGTGAGAGGGTTCGTTCTAAAGTGTTGAACAGCCAATGAAATACTTTTGAAATGTAGTGATTTTTTTGTAATGTGGGAGATGCAGCAGCAAATTTGATATATGCTATTCTTTTAAAGACCAGTTTAATCTATGATAATCTATCTTAATGATTTTGGTTGAGAAATAAACATAAGTCAGAACACTATGGGAACCCCCTAACCCTACCTCACCCCCGTTGTTCTGCAATCAATGGCAACACATCTTTTACACATCCTGAAAGTGTAGATGGAATCTCAGTTTTGCATCTCACTCAAAATAAGCACCTCCAACAGTGCAGTATCCACCTGCAATGTCAGCTGAGATTCTGAGCACCAGGTTTCCAAAACAGAGTTTGAACCCACTACCTTCTGACTCAGTAGGTGTGCTGCCAACTGAACCACAGTTAGTACAATAAAATCTATTCCCTGTAACTAATGAAGCAGGTACTTTGGTCCGCCTTGTTGTCCAACACGGTGTATACACACGGGTCATGAAAGGGCTGCTCTTGGATTTTTCGGGAGTAGCCAAGAGCTTCACGTCATTAATGTACGCTTGAAATGGACCATGACAGCTCAGTGATTATCACTGTGCTGTGCAGATACATGGATTTGGGCCTGTACCTGTGGGAGTTTGCACATTCTCCCTGTGCTTGCCTGGGTTTTCTCCGGGTGCTCCGGTTTCCTCTCATACCTCAAATATGTGCTCTTAGGCTGATTGGCAAAACAAATTCTCTCTAAATTGTCTCATTAATTTGGTTCCAAAGCAGATTTCTATAAACATAGACAGAGATCATGGCTGGACGTGGGAACGTCAAAGTGGCGGCGCAAGCTTGTTGGGCCAAAGGGCCTGTTTCCCGTGCTGTGTTGTTCTTTGTTTTTTGTTCTTTGAAGCAAGCATATTGTTGCTATACAGAATGAATTGTAGATAATTATTCCAAGCATGACTTGGGCATATTTTACAAAGCCAAATGCTGTTTAGCAGTATACACCATCCTTGAAACCAATTATTTTCACTACAGAAGTTCATTACAAAGTTTCCCCATTTTAAAACAAAAAGAAATTAGACTGTTAATTTTCTGAGTTGGTACATATGGTGATTTATTCTGCATATCTTGGATATATATTGAGAATTTTGGTCCATTGATTTTATTTCAATGATTTCAATTACAGAATTTCACAAGCAATAGAAGTATAATTTTGTGAGGCATCCTTTCACCAGGAGCAATGAAATGCCAAAACATGAGCACTCAGTTAATGTATCCCTAGATGAGAGAAGAAATGAAGTAAGAGTTTATAGAACACATCCATCTACCTTAACTCTCCCATTATAACATCTACTAGATTGTAAATAGACCTACCACTGTTGTCTCCAGTTCCCACTTGACAGATTGTTTCTGATTTAGTTGTGTCGGTGTCACAGACTAATCTCCATATTCCATCAACGTTTATATGGGTTGCATCAGCTAGGCCCGACATGACCTATTGAAATATAGTGAAAACTTACAAATGGAAACATTCTAAAGATGAGCTTTGAAGATTTGAAGTAATGGGGCTGTGATTATTTCCTTTGGCGACTTGTTCTATTATGGGATTGTCCTTGGGAAGAAAGATTGTTGATACACTGTCTTAAAAACAAATAGTCTTTGTAGTTTATGTTGATGATTACCTTGTGCTTTTTCATTGCCACAGGACACCAGCTACTTGTTTCTGTTAATTCATATTAATTCATTCTATATTTTATAGAAACATGACCAATCTGTTTTTCTCCCTCCTTGCTGTAACAATTCTCATAAATTTTTGATCAAGGGTGTGAAACTGGAGTATTTCTCATACAGAATCACATTTTTGAATTGCTTTGATCTTATTTATTCTTTGCACCACATAAGGATCTCACACTCAATTTGCAAAGTCCAGGATCGGACAAACAAATGTTTGGTAAGTTATAGCTCTGACATTTTTGTTGCAATATCAAAGATTCCTCCACAGCAATCAAGAACCCTGTTTATTTTGGATGTTATCTCCTGAATGTGGAATCGCATTGAAGATTGTTTTTAAGATGAACCGCCTGGTTGTCTAGCTATTTGTTGGAGAATTTGATTACAGAACTTTAAGCAATCTATTGGTGGATCCTTGTTGCATAAAGTATTTGATAAAGTATTTTCTCATATTGCATACTGTCTCCCATTGATCCTGGCTTTTTTGAAATTTCAGAAGATCGTCTTGCAGGGAATTAATACCATCTTTAATTTTCCCCTGATGGGTAAACCACACAGTTATTTTCTAAAAGTCACACTTTTTTAACTTCTTATGGAGATTGGTTATCTATGTTAAGAAAAGGAAAGGTGCCAACACACTTCCCTGAGACACTGTAGACAGAATAACCAAATCCTCTAGTCCAGTTGGCAGTCCACACAAGCCCATGAGTTTTGTGCCAGCATGGGGTGACATCAATGGGAATTCCCATTGACAGCGATGGGCCATCCATTTCCTGTTACCGGCAAATAATTCACCACCTCCCACCAGTGTGAAACAAACAACTGGGAGGTCAGAGAATCTCATCCACCATTTCTATGGGAGGATGATTCCTCAACACAAACCATCCTTTATCTTCAGTTGATAATGAAGTACTGGATCCAATTTAACAATGTCTCCCTATTTCCATAAAATTGAAGTCTGGAAAATAACTTTTCGTGAGGAATTCTGTCAAAAAGCTTTTGAGAAATCTAATATTGCTATGTCAGTGAGTTCATCTCTTTTGTGATTTGACGACATCAATGGTGTTTTAAGGGCATTTCTCTGATTCCACTCTGCTTGCTGTATGTTTAAGTAATAATTGAGGGTTTATCTTATCTTTGTCATTTCATGTTTTATATACTTTATAGTATATTAACTTCCTTTTACTAGTCTGAAACACTTTAAGCTTTATGACCATCATTTAAAGCTCACTCACTTTACATTTGAGATCAAGCTAGTTGTAGTTTGCTGTAACCGTTCTCAGGCATGAATACTGAACACTGTACTCTAAGGGCACACACTATTTATAGGTCTCTGAATTTCTTGAGCACAATTATTAACTCACCTAGTTAACAGCTGTGTTAAAATACCAGAAATGAAAATGTAATGCTTAATAATTAAAACTTTTAACCTGTGTGAAGAAAATAATGAGCAGAGGAAATTAAACACTTGCGTGTGGCCTGACTCCTGAATTGTAAAGCCAGAATATAACTTACTCAGAGCCAAGAGCACATTTTCCAAACATGATCTTAATACACAGCCAAATTTGGTGACAGCACGTATCAGCAAATCATATATGAATTTACTACAATTTTTAATTCACAGTGAACAGGGAGCAGAATGATTTATTGTCGCATAGAGATTGATTTTAACCTTCCTCCCCTTCACCCACCCACTTTCCACCCATTGCGGTACAGAATTCTGACGTGAAGAGACTATTAAAATAACACCTCCATTCTAATCTAGTGAAGGGTGATATTAAGTTTGAACACCAGCCTGAAATCAACAAGTTCCTTCTTTAATTGCATGGATTAGGCAACAATTACCCCATTGAGACCTAACTGCTTTCCTTCTGTCCCACTTTAGGTCTAAGCAAGAGAACAGTCGTGTCTTCCCCTCTGGCCAAAGACCAGGGACCTGGACATCGAATCAGAAGATGCTTGTGCCTACATTTTAAGTTTTCTACAGGTTCCTTATGAGCCATTACGTGCACGAGAGCAGGAAATCTAGGGTGTCCTGATCCCTAACTGTTTCCTCTCTCTGACCACAATTCTAACTCTGAACCTTCTGGTGCAGTTACCTTGTTCAATAGATTGTTTCCTCAGATCTCTGGCCTCACTATTTTAACTGCCGGGCTCCCACATGCCGACAACTTTCAGGCAGTTTTGGTTTGGAAGTTGGCCAACTGCATGTTAAAGAGGTCTAGCCACTGAAATAGACTGAAGCTCCCTGCTACTGTTCCCAGACTAGGCTGGCCAATCACTAGGCCGGATTGCTGCTCAAGAGCAAAGGTTAACCATAAGCTGAGGCTTTGTGTTTCAGGAGCATAATCAGAAAATCAACCATCTGTATCCTACTACCTTGGTGGCATGCTGATATTCTAATAACCTGTTGTATTGTTTTGCCTCTTGAACTGTATAATTAACATGGTGTATCTACTAACAATAGAATAAAGCAACAAGGATAGAAGATACAAAAATCAAGCTCCCTTCCTGATTCCCAAGTCCTTCCCAATATGCCTCCCCCTCCACTGCACTCCCTCATTTCCCACCTCCTTGCATCAACTCATATACTGCTGAAAAATTCATTCATAACTTTGTTACCCCCAGATTTGACTATTCATGGTGGCACAGTGGTTAGTACTGCTGCCTCACAGCTCCAGGGACCTGGGTTCGATTCCCGGCTTGCGTCACTGTCCCTGTGGAGTGTGCACGTTCTCCCTATGTCTGTATGGGTTTCCTTTGGATGCTCTGGTTTCCTCCCACAAACAGAAAGACGTGCTGGTTAGGTGCATTGGCCATACTAAATTATCCCTCAGCATACCCAAACAGGCACCTGAGTGTTGCGACTAGGAAATATTCACAATAACTTTGTTGGAGTGTTAATGTAAACCTTATGTGATACTAATAAATAAACTTCAAACTTAAAGACTTATTCTAACTCATTTAGTTAGATCTGCCCCTAATGCTCTACCCTCTAAATTTGACATTATCCAAAACTCTGCTATTTGTGTCCTAACTCGCGTCAAGTCCCATGCACTTATCATTCCTACTGCTCAATGACTTACGTAGGCTCCTGGTTAAGCAACATCTCAGTTTCAGAAATCTCATTGCTTTCTTTCACATAATCCCATGGTCTTGCCTGTCCCTAACGCAGCCTCACAATCCTCGGAGATAGCTGTCTGGCTCTAATCCTGGCCTCTTGCACATCACTGAGTTTAATTGCACTACCATTGTTAGTTATGTCTTCAGTTGCCTCAGCTCTAAGCTTTGAATTCCATTCTTAAATCTCACTGCTTTTCCAACTTGCTTTCCAAACTATTATTGATCATATTGCTAATCTTCCCATGCAAAACATCTGAATGACAATATGGCAGCACAACATTTATGTATTCTCCAAAATGAGTGTCAGCTCAACATGATACAAGTTGATGCACATAAGTGTCGACATAGCAAATGATAAATATTATTGAAGGTTATCTCCTCTCACAGAAAGGCAGAGTAAAAAGTGGAGGGGAATTCTCTTGAGAGTCCTCTGTCACCTTCTAGATTTTAGATCAAAGGTGGAACTGATTGAAGCTTAAGAGTAGGTCACTTCCCCGCTTTCCTATCAGGAAGTAATGTGCCAAACTAGAGACTGAACAGAAAATAAAGCATACTAAAAGTAAAGGGAAATGAAGGCTGGAGAAATGTTCCCATGCCCTCATTTTTAAATACTTTCTCCGATTATCCTATTGTAATATTTGCAAATGAGTATCCCTTCTTGCACCTAACCCTTCTCTGTCTGAATTTGACCAGGAGTAAAAGGAACTACTGGTTCAATAGAGTCCAGACTGAATGCTGAAACTGCATTCTGACTGAAAATGCAGTCACAGTTAAGAGCAGAAACTGAAATGATGACTTCAATCAAGTTGGAATTCTTCCAATGAAAACAAATCCTGAGTGTAGTCTGAAAAAAATTATGTGCATATTATATGGAGTGTCTCATACTTATAAAAAGAAACCTGCCTGAAGATGTACAGATAAATTTAACCATTTACTCTCCTCAGGACCATTTTTTTAAAATCTAAACTTGAATTTACTTCTTTTTAGTGAGATACTGGATAGGATTTACCAAGCAACTGTGGAAGGCTGCCCATCATTAGCCAGCAGTAAAACTTTTTGGTTCCACCATTGTCAATAGGCTTTCTCAGTGAATGTGCCTTTCGCTGCCTGCAAATCCATGATGGGGTGTACCATTGGCAGAACTATAAGATCTCAGCAGCCTGAATGGCTGGAAAGTTGTGGCTGATATATTTGTTTCGACACTTTTAACTATTCTGTCTTAATTCATTCAGCCACATTCTATTACATATATTCTTTTTGTTATAAGAACTCAATGTTATAACTGAAGTAAATTTTCATCTCTAATGCTTGCAGAGCAGAGCTTTTCACTCCAGTATGCATATTGGGAATTTTGAACAACAATCTATATTGAAAGTGGAAGGGTTAAAAGGGCAACTAATGAATCTAGACAGGGTGTGCATGGTAACCAGAGAGCAAGGACATCAATTTGCATAATATATAGCCTTAACTGTTGGAATGGGGGTGGTTACTGAATAATGTCTCTTAAAGAAATCTTCATAGTCTTCAGTATGTTAACAGCAAATTTTTATTAACTACTTTATTAACTATTATTTATTTACAATAGACAGTAAAATGTACAACCAAGAAGCTATCTCCAGGTCTATGTCTTCATTCACCTGCAGTCAGCAGTTAAATTGAGGTTGTTATTCATTTTACTGACAGCTAGCCACAGAATTTTCACAGGATTTTAGCAGCGACTTGATGTCATTGAGCAGCTGAATCAGCATTGCACCCTCTACAGGATATCTGCACATTCACCGGACAAGTAACAGCAAGGTCATTTTAATCAGTAGAATCCTCAATGAGATAAAAAGGGATTTATAAAAATGTTAGGGCTCATTGTTGAGCAAAAGGGTGTGACCTGCCCAGGTCCATTCCTATTTAAGGGAGACAATGCTCAGAGCTTGGTCAGCTTCCTAATTTCAATGACTGGTCATGCAGACCAGAATAAAGAAATGTTGTTGACTGGATTCATACATAACATGGGGACTGATAACCCATGAGACAAGTATCAATGCCAGTTCTGTAAAAAAGTTTTAATTCTGTACTGTTTGCAAAGATTTGTAATGTTTTTTTTGAGGGTTTTATGAATGAAGTATATTTTTGAGAAAAAAAACTGCCCCTTTATGGCACTTCTCAGCCTTTTGGCTAAAATCAACTGTGGTACCTACATGCTGCATTTGGTTGAAGTCATTAGGTTACATTTCAACTTCATTTGAAGCAATTTTTTAAAACAGTATCTTGGCCTTTTGGCTAAGATGAAAATAAGATCAAGTCTTGGAGGCGGAGCTACACCTACTCCAATCAGCTTAGATCGTGTAGATCAAGCCCAAGAGAGGTGGTGAGAGCCCTGACTTGTCAGCTTGGATCAGAAATGTCCTAAGTTGTTGGGACTCTGAATTTGATTTAATTTGACTTGATTGGATTGGAATAAAGTTTAAAAAATAACTGCCACTTTTAAAGTGAAGCTACACTGAATCAAAGAAAGTTTCTGGTGATTGGCGAATGGAAATGGAGCACCAGGGCACACAAAGGACCATTCAGTTTATAGATTGGGCTCTGGTAGTCATCAAAATGAACGGGAGGAAAGATACTATTATTTTGTGGAAAGTCAGGTGACACTCTTCTGTAAGGTCTATGCCAGAAGTTGGTTTTAAAGACCAGGAAGCAGTGCAGGAAGATATTTAATGACTTAATGCAGGTGGCCAATATGACACACCAACTGCATGTTGACAGAATGGTAGGCCTTGCAGCCCTATGTCCTTTCCCATTGGTTAAGAGCACTTTTCCTACTTCAAATGCACCTAGCACATGTTCACCAAGGAAGTGCTGATAGAACTGTGCCACCTCCATCAACCTAACCTGGAAGTTCACATAATGCCTCAGGCCTTTGTGTTGCTTGTCCAGCTCCATGGAAGAGCAACCTCATGAATCAGATGCAGCAGGCAGCTGAGTGTAGGCTGGTCCTCACAAATAGCCTGCACATTAAGCTCTCTTCACAACATGGATGAAAACGCAGCCTTGGTCATTCAGAAGCTCACTGAGGTACAGTAAATGGTCTCCAGCTCTTAATAGCAGAGATTAGCAGGTGGATCATGATAGGGAGGATAAAGAAACAACACAAGGCCATGAGGATTCTTCTTCAGTCTCTTCCAATCATTCCTCTTGCTGAAGCCTGTATCTAAACCATTGCTTCTTTATGGCAGTCCTCATCTACAAGTCATTGTTACTACACTAATATTGAGGCCCCATCTCTGTCATCTCATTGGAATAGGTCAACCACCTTGCTATGGATTGCTTTGGTCTCCCAGAGATCAACAATAGTGTAAACTGAAAAAAATTATGGCAGTTGTGAATGCCTCAGGATAAAAGATTCATGGCAGTAACATGTATAAAGACCTTAGTGTGGTCACATAAAACCTGCACATTAATGGGGTGGAATAGTTTCTGAACACAAATGTTTTTGGTTGTTGCATTAGTGCCATTATTGACATGGCTGAAGTCTATCATTCTTTGAACTTGTGGGAAGCCAGCCTATATTTATGAAGAAGATAAAATGTTTCCAAATCCAAATAAGGGGTGCATAGCACTGTGCTGATACACCAGTGAGCTGTTGATTGAGAGACGCAAGAGAAGTCTGCACTAGCTAGAAGGAGCTGGCTGCATAGAATTTTATGGCTATGGTAATTTCAAATGTAACAAGTAAGGGCATGGTTGATTGTGATGCAAGGTCTTTTTCCACCATGGCACAAACATCTATAATCATTTCCCTTGAAATTTGGAGCCTTCACCTAGACTGCCTCTCACTCATATCGCAATAACTTCTTCAGAGACAGTATACCCTTCACCTTGGATAGTATTTCTTTTTCCTTCCTCTTGCACTCTGTGATAGCCCTGCCAATCCTGAGCAAGTTCTGGCTGCACATTGCTGTTGCTGTGCTTCCTCTATTGTGTGTATGTAGGAAGATGCAGTGGCCATTTTTTTCAACTTCCTTCCTTCACTACACCGTCAGCAAACATGGCAATCTATCCTGTCCCCCACTTAGTTGCCTCAGGCAGGAACTCCTCCTTGGGAGCCACACAGATATTCTCTTTCACTTTCACCACCCTACAACCAGTTCCCATTGTGGTCAGGGGCCAACCTCCATCTTTATAGTAAAATTTCTGTTCAAACTTTCCCTTTGCAGAGTTCTGCACAGATCTCTTTTAGGAGCCTTCTGAAGTCTTTACACTTCCACCCATAAACTCATGAATCCTGCACTGCAGGCCAAGGCAATTGCAGCAGAGAAAATTGTCTGTTTAAACTCTCCATTAATGTTAAATCGTACAAATCATGTCCTCTCATTTTCCCCTTCTGACAAAAACACTTCCAACTGGAAAAGGAGGCAGGAATTCTGTACCCAGGTTCTGCTCATCCTTTCAAAATGTCTGTTGAGTCGGGAAGAGGTTTTGAAAATCCAGGCACTTATCTCCAAGGAGTTAACTGATGACTCTGTTTGGAGGGACGAAGATTGATGAGGATTGTGACAGATGTAAAGGTCCATTGGCAGTTTCCAAGCTACCTTGCCCAGACATGCATGAAAACCATTCAGTGGTCACATATCAGCTGGACATTGATGGAGTGGAATCCGTTGTATAGAATTGTAGAATGGTTACAACACAGGAGGCCTTTATGTCCATCATGTCTGTGCCAGAATGATTGACAAATTCTATTAGAGGATCTAAGAGTGCCTTATTGCACTCTGCAGTCAATGACCACTGAAGCCTGTTGAAATCCAACTGTTGCAGCAAATCTAAGAGCCCTTTGCGTCTGACTAACTCCATCAGTAGCAAGCTAAGTGACAACACTGGTAAACAGAACAGATTGTGAAAAACTGCAGACCTCACAACTAGAATTCTAGAAAGAGACAGTGGCAAAGAAATTCAAGCTACAGGGATCTCAACAACCATTGGCAATACTTACCCACCTACTCCACTGGGAAGGAAATTTTGTTCACGTGAACATATGATCAAGGATCAGATCTCAGCTGTGACCTGCACGGAGGTTTGAGCCGCCTGAAGCACAGTTGCTTAGTTGTGTCCAGAAAGTTGATCCTTTGTTTAAGTGTACTGAGTTGGCAGTACACTTCCTTCAAGCTAGGACCTCTATTCAATTTGTCTGTCCTTATGGACAGCCAGCGTCTGAGAAGAAGGCAGCTGCTGGTATTACACGCTGAGCTCTTGTTTCTGCTGGCGTTGATGTTGCTGATGCTGCTCCATTTCATCCCCATCAAAAATCCAAGATAGAGCTGCAAAAGTTGCTTCCATGTTGCAGTGAAAGCTGACAGTAGGGAAATACAGATCAAAATAGAAAAAAAACACAAGAATAACAGAAATCATCTCAAAAGAATTAGAAATCACCTCTAAAACAATGAAAGGACATTCTCAGAGCAAGTCCTATAAGCAATCATCTTTCACATTTGTGAAAAAGTAACTGAATGGTTCAGCTGATGTCACAGCCTGTCAAATCCTGACTGAGATCTTGCCTTGTTGATTTTAGCAAGTTTCAGACAGTTTAGCAAGTTTTGTGCTGGGAGTTAAAGCCAGGATGCATTCTTGAATCTTCATTCAACAGCCATATTACATAATCTGATTTCTATCTGCCAGCCTTACAATGCTTTCTGCATACCTCCAGAAGCCCACTGGTTAAATGTGGAAGTGAGCAATGTCTTGTTTGATTTCCAATATACTGGTATGTTTTGCTGTTCTACCACCTACTTCCTCCCTTGAAGGTTAAAATTCTCCATAAGCAAAGAGAAAACAAGATGGGATTGAGATAGATGAAAAGTAACCATAGTAACCATAAAGTTAAGCAATTTTGCTTTTAAATATCCAACAATAACTAAATTCCAGTGGAATGAGACTCTACACTTGTAAAATTAAGTTTTTGGTGTCAGAGAGGTTGTTTGGCAATAATTATGATTTAATTACAAATTACATTCATTTACTTTAGAATACAACTGCCCTAAATTTTTCTACCATGTTGTGGGGCGGGGGGGGGGGGGGGGGGGGGCGCTGAGGTAAGTTCCCCAATTTCAAACTCTTATGTTTATATCAATGCCAAGTTCGTTGGCAACATTCTGCTATTGTGCAGCCTGTGAAGGGCCACAGCCTCTGCACTTTCATATTCAAATGTGCAGCATGAACTCTAGAGACTGATCTTCAGTTTGTTTCATAGTAATGGGAAGCATTTTACTGTTATTCTCAATGTAAAATCTAAGCCAAAGATGCATCAATAAAAATGTAAACAAAGTAATAGCAAAGAGCAAAGAACACTGTTCTCACTAAAAATAAAAATTGTGAAACATCTTTAAAAAGTTAAATACTGCAGGCCAGGCCACCTGCATACAATCTTTTTTTTTTAACCATAGATCTACCATACCTCATGTTACTGTTGAGGGGGCTGTAAGAAAGCTACTAAATGAGTAAATGAGAAAAACATGGTTGATTTCACTCAGCTCGACTCAATTGGGAGAAATTTTGTTTTTAAGTCAAGCCCCTCTCCAGAACTTGACCACATGTGCGTCTGTGAAATGCTGAGAGAATGCTACATTATTATACTATGTTGGACAAGAATTTTCTTCTGGGATCAAGACCCTGAGGTTGCAATCATTTCCAGGTCCTAATCCCGTGCGGTGTTAGCATGCTGTGCACGGCACGTTTTTTTAAAGATTGTCAGTGAGACCCTCACTTTCCAACTAAAGGTAGCATGAAGGTGCCCAAAACTGGAGGACCAAAAGAGGTTCCCAGCACTGAGTGGTGGTCTGTGGATGAAAACAAGAAGGAAAGTGGGTGTCCCAAGACTCTTCAAAAATAAAAATAGCTATAGCTACCAGACCACCATTTTAATGGGGGGAGCATAGGGCTGCCTGCAATCATATCTATGCAGTAAGAAGTCTCACAACACCAGATTAAAGTCCAACAGATTTATTGGGTAACACAAGCCACAAGCTTTCAGGGTGCTGCTCCTTCATCAAGTGAATGAGAGTTTAATCCTTTCTCCACTCACATTTTCTGTACCTTTAAGACTTGATCACATATAAAGACTCACATTCCAACCATTATTTTGTAAATTGAGTTTGTATCTTTATATGCTCTGTTTGTCAACAGAACTTCCACTCACTTGATGAAGGAGGAGCCTCTGAAAGCTAGTGGCTTGTGCTACCAAATAAACCTGTTAGACTCTAACCTGATGTTGTGAGACTTTTTACTGTACTTATCCCAGTCCAACGCCACCATCTCCACATCATGGTCACAGCTGTGGCTAGGATTCTGCGTAAGTAGTTGGGGTGGATGTTAATGTCCATCAAAAGAGTTGGCTCTCCTGATCTACTGCTGTCGAGCCACGTCCTTTCACTGGCCAGGTTCTGACAACAATGGGATGCCTACTTGCTGAGTGGAATTTTCCAGTTGGTGTGGGAGAGGCCCATTAAATGCGCCATTTTGATTACCCATCATTTGTGGGCACTTAGCCATTGCACATCCGACCTAGCCTCCTTGGAAATAACCTGGAGTTGGGAAGATGCTGGCAATTAGCACTTCGCTCTCTTTTGGTAATTTTCCTGCTGGGCTGCCTCGACCCTGCTTCTGTGGTCACTTGAAAAAATGGCCAGCGGTATTTCTGTTGGAATTTTCAGCCACAGATTTAAAAATCTGAAGACATTGGAAATCTGAAACATAACAGAAAATGCTGAAAACATTGGGTGAGGTTTTCCGGTTGTGCTCGCCTCAAAACCGGGAAGTTCCAGCTGAGGTCAACAGACCTTTGCACGGTCTGTATCTTGCCCACTTCGATTCCCATAGCAGATGGACAAGAAAATTCTGCCCATTGAGTCAGAATTAAATGGAGAGATTTTTATTCAACAAGAGCATGAAAAAGTTAAAAAAATAAAGTTTATTAATTAATCACAAGCAAGGCTTACATTAACTTTGCAATTAAGTTATGGTGAAATTCCCTTAGTTGCCACACTTTGGTGCTTGTTTGGGTCAATGCACCTACCAGCACATCTTTCAGACTGTAGCAGGAAACCGAAGCACCTGGAGAAAACCTACACAGACATGGGGAGAACATGCAAATTCCACACAGGCAGTGACCCAAGCCAGGAATCAAACTCAGGTCCCTGGCACTGTGTCATGCTATCCAAAGGGATATAGGACAAAGGCAGGTTGTGGTACAGAGTTGAGTTATAGATCAGATATAATCTAATTGATTGGGGAAAAAGTCACAGACAGCTGGATGACCCAAATCTATTCCTGTGTTACAAGCAACATCTGTGACAAGAAAAGAAAAACTTTACAATTTAGGTCTGGATCTAGCAAATGAATAAGAAAATGTTACATAAGAGCGGCATTTTAAAAAGTTCAGCAAAAAGGTAGGATGGGGGAACATTTACACATGTTTGTTTGCACACACATGGAGAGGAACACACAAGTACACATGTATATGCACTTGAACATGGTTGTAGTGATGTATTTTTGGAGATAGGCCACCAAAATGTGCTGATTGGCCAAGCAATCACGCAGATGATTGTGAATTTGGAATTTGCTGCCCTAGAGGGCTGTGCCTGATTAGCTAGTGAAAATGATTGAGACTGACACTTTTGGAAAACAGCAGAATTGAGGGATATGGGGATAAGGTGGGAAAGTGGAGTGATGGCAAAACTCAACCATGATCACAATAAATGACAAAAGCAAGTTCAAAGGGCCATATAGCTCAGTCCTGCTACTATTTGTTATATTTTTACATTTGTATTCTGGTGACAAAGTGGTTCCTGTCATTTAAATTGGCAGCCAAGTTGAAAGTTAGACATCCTAATGCATCTCACCAGCTTTGAAGCCTAAATTTTCTCTAAAGCTCTCCTGCCCTATCCCTGAACTCGCATCTTTCTTTATGTTTTTTTCTATCCTCCCTCATGCCCACACTGAATTAATCTTATCCATTGAAACCACCACCTTCTCCCTTGACCTTGTATTCGTTGAACTATTAGTTATCCAACTTCCCCTTCTGGTTTCTATGTTCGTCAGTGTGTTAATTGTTTTAGATTCTCCCCAAAAGGGAAAACATTCTTTCTCCATCTATCCTGTAATCTTCCCTTAGAATCATATACGTTTCAGTCAGATCACTCTTGTTCCTCATTGGAGTTTAGAAGGGTCCTGGAAGAAATGCAGGGCAGCATCAAGTTGGGAGAATGTTCAAGCAGAATAGCAATTTGATTTGATTTATTGTTGTCATATATATTGTTATACAATGAAAATATTGTTTCTTGCACACTATACAGACAAAGCATACTATATATTGAGAAGGAAAGGAGGGGGTGCAGAATATAGTGTAACAGTCATAGACATCCTAATGCATCTCACCAGCTTTGAAGCCTAAACTTTTTCTAAAGCTCTCCTGCTCTATCCCTGAAACTCGCATCTTTCTCTACGCCCCACACAGGGTGTAGAGAAAGAGCAACTTAGTTTAAGGTAGAGCCAGTCAAAATTCTGATGGCAGCAGGGAAGAAGCTGTTCTCAAGTTGGTTGATACATGATCTCAGACTTGTGTATCCTCTCCTTGACGGAGGAAGGAACAAGACAGTATGAACAGAATGCTTGTGAACATTGATTATTGCTGGCTATTTTTCTGAGGCAGTGGGAAGTGTAGGCACAGTCAATTGATGGGACACTGGTTTGTATGATGGACAGGGCAATATTCACAATCCTTCGTAATTTCTTGCAGTCTTGGTCAGAGCAGAGGCCATACCACAATGTGATACAACCAGAAAGCATGCTTTCTATGTTGATTCATAAAAGTTGGTGAGAATCATGCTGAATTTCCTTAGCCTCCAGAGAAAGTAAAGGCATAGAAAGTAGAGCAATCCAACAATAATTGTTGCTTCTCAGAAGATTCAGGTCATTGTTTCCAGTCCTTTCCTAATCTCTATTCCTTAGCTACTGACCCTATCCCTTATCAGATAACATTTGCAATTGTGGCAAAGATTATACTCATCAAAGAAGAGTAGGACTCTCACTCCAGAGCCTGGCAAACATTTTCTTCAAAGATACCACAAAGACAAGATAAAATAATTGGTAATCTATCTCATTTGCTGCTCAAGGAATTTACCATGAACATCTCATCTCTTGTGATTGCTGACCAAACATCAATAGAACTCAGAGTAATCAACTGCATGTGAAGAATCACAATTTATTAATGAAAAACATTATATGGCACTACTTACATTCAAGTCTATTTTCCTTTCCTTTATTTCCTAAGGTAGATATCAAATAAGTTATATCTGTAAATCTGTTATTGTGTGCATATCATCATTACTGATCTTCCCATTTACTTGTATAAACTTCTAAAATATCTGAGCAGTTACACAGATGATGGTCAGGATAGATATTCTCTGTTTGTTACACTTTGAGAAATGTGTCAACAGTCTCCACAGTACTTGAATAGTGGTTGAAGGAACTTGTAGGACTACAGGGTGGCAAGTGATGTTCAAACATCCACAGATCAAACACGTGTCATTCCCCATGTGGGGACCAGATGTTGTGCTTTTCACATTTGTGAGAAACGATGAAATAATTTAAACCCAGTGAGGGCAGGAAACTGAAGGTGCCTATCTGGAGCCCCCTTGGATGTTTGAATGTGATCAAAGTGAGGAATTCGCTGGCACCAGTATGGGAATAGCATGCCAAGATTCCTTTATTTAATAAGCAGCCTTGTTATCATTGGGATCAGAGGCTTAAACAGTGTTCTATATTCTGAGTTGTAGTCTCATAGGAACACAGGGACATGAGAAGACCGTGCGTTGCAATGAGACTGCTCTGCCATTCAGTTAGATCATTTACCTCAACACCACTTTCCTGGACTTTCCGCATATCCCTAGACTTTTTCATACTTCTACCAAGCAAAGAATGCATAACCATTGTTACCTTTGCTCCCCATTCCCAATTTTTTCAAGGCTATGTTGCAAGGAAAGCAGAAAAAGTTGAAAAACCAAGAATGCAAGGCAGCATCTTTTTATATTGTTCATTCGTGGAACATGGGCAGCATTTATTGCCCATCCCTAGTTGCCATTAAGAAGGTGGTAATGAGTTCTTGAATAACTGCAGTCAATTGATGTGGATTGACCACAATACTGTTAGGAAGAGAATCCCAGGATTTTGACCCAGCGACTGAAAAAGAACAGCAATATATTTCCAAATCAGGATGGTGAGTGGCTTGGAGGGAAACTTGCAGATGGTATTGTTCCCATGTTTCTGAAATCTTATCTTCTAGATGGAAATGGTCTTGAGTTTGGAAGGTGCTTTCTAAGGACCTTTGGTAAATTGCTGCAGTGCATCATGCAGCTAGTACACAGTGCTGTTATTGAGCATCAGTGGTGGAGGGAGTGGATTTGGTGCCAAGCTTTGTTGTGGATGATGTGTCAAGCTTTTTGCGTGTTATTGGAGCTGCACTCATCTAGGCATGTGGCGAGTATTCCATCACACTCCTGACTTGTGCCCCTTGTAGATGGTCAATAGGCTTTAGGGAGTCAGGAGGTGAGTTACTCCCTGCAGTATTCCTAGCCTCTGACTGCTTTTGTTGCCACTGTGTTTATGTGGTGAGCCTAGTTGAGTTTCTGGTCAATGATAACCCTAAGGATGTTTGGAATAAGGAGATCTATGTCCTCCATAGATGTTGAAGATATATAGCCAAACCTCAATCCAGCACCATGGTTGATTCTGCATTAGAGGCTGCTGTTTGCTTTCAGCGATATTCAGAAGTTCTTAGAGCTGTTCTTTGTTCTATTGTAGGTCATCCGTCTTTGATCATTTGCAAAGAATAGCGTAGGACTCTAGTAGTGTATTCGAGCCATCAAACATTGAAACATAGAAGTTAGAAGCAAAAGGAGACCATTTGGCCTTTCAAGCCTGTTCCGCCATTCATCACAATCATGGCTGATTGTCCAACTCAATAGCCTAATCCTGCTTTCTCTCCTTTACCTTTAATTCCATTCACCCCAAGATCTTTGGCAAATACTTCCCTTACATAGAATATTCCGTGCTAACCCCCACAGATTTTCCATATCACCCTACACATTTTTCTAGCTGCCTGTAGGACATGCAATTGTTTCTCCCTTAGTGTTATTTAAATGTGTTGAATCCTGGGTTATCTAGTAGATTCCGCATCAATTCAGATAGATGGATGGGAATCCTGTGTTAGTGCATCCCCACCAGCCGGATGTGTGGTTTGGATATTTAGATCATCATGTGCATCTATAGCCAAACAACAGAGCAGCAGCTTCATTAAGTTGAAATTACTTGGCTTGTCTGTCTAGTTTTTGATGTGACCTGACACCAAAATTAAGAGGCATTTTGTCTTGGCATAAAAGCATTGTTACTCAAACAAAATTGTGCAGTAATGCTGAAGAGTTTGATGTTTATTTGGGCAACAGCAATAAAAGCACTCTGCTTCCCTGATTAACAAAACAAAAATCATAATGTATACAGCTGTCCAGCTAGAAAAAATAAACCATTCGGATATGAACAAGAAAATGTCAATGACTCAATGCATGCAACAGAATGAAATTATTGGGATTGCTCTTCTGCTTCCAGAAGAAATTAACTGTTTACTCTAGCCATGTGTGATACAAAACCCAACTAGTTCACTGATAACATCCAAAGAAAGACCTGCCAGTCATACCTGGTCTGATCTACAAGTGATTCCATTCCCATGCAACATGACTGATTCTTAATGCTATCCCAGCATCAAGGGATAGGCAATAAAATATTATCTTGTGAGCATTTCAAAGGCAAAATTTTAAAACGTCAGATGAAAGGTTCTAGGGCAGCTATTCTGGGAGGTACAGATCATTTTTTCTAACGAGAATAGTTTTGTCAACAACAATAGAGATCAACAGTTCAGGACCATAATAAAGACTAATTAAGTGAATACTTCAGGCCCTTACTACTGACTGGATGTTCTAAGTCTACCAAAGTATCCCCACAGCAGCAGGAGGGGCAAGCCATGAAAAATGCCATAGACATTGGCAGGACAGGAAGATCCCACTGGCACCTCGATTGCCAGAAAACTTACTGCAACATGGCGATGGAGGTGGAATCTAGCCTCATTTAAGTCTGGTAAGTGAGCTGAAGTGAATCTGCAAGCTTTCAACTTTCGTCTTTGTCAGGCAAATGCCTGACGATGACGAAAGTCGAAAGCTTGCAGATTTACTATCAAATAAATCGGTTGGATTTAAAATTGGTGTTGCCACACTGTTACTGAGTTTACCCCAGTCCAACGCCGGCATCTCTACATAGTGAGCTGAAGGCCAGCAATGAGGGAATCAGTGTAGCTCATTGGATTGAAGCCTAAAGATCAGATTTGGCTGGCTGCAGCAAAGATAACTCGCAGAAATAGGGGGATATCCTGGAGCTTCAGTGAATCTGATTATTCTTGTTAGTCCAAAAAATACACTCCTGCCTCTTGTTATGGCCGGTCCCTGGGTGAGGTCTCCCAGCTTGTTACGAATCTACATGGGATACCCCCAAATTTTTACACTCCTGGATGAGAACGGATGAAATGACTTCTCTTTATTTGTACGCCCCTATGATCACAACAAGGTTAATTTAAAAAGAAAGCCTTTTCCCTTGTGGATACCTTTTTCCTACTATATTTCCCATATAGTTATGTTTTAAAAGGAACCAATGTAATCAAGTTTTCTTGAGTTAAAAAAGATTGTGTTTGTTAGTTGCTGAAATGCAAGTAGAAAATAATGAAATTCAATGGACATACACACAAATCAGAAATGAGAAGTGAGCCTAAAAATAATATTTAACCAATGGCATGGCATTATGGCACAGTGGTTAAAACTGCTGTCCCATAGCGCTAAGCACTGTGTTCGATTACCAGCTTGGGTCACTGTCTTTGCAGAGTTTATACATTCTTCCCATGTCTGCGTAAGTTCCCTCCAGGAACTTTGATTTCCTCCCACAGTCTAAGAAACATGCTGATTGGGTACATTGGCCATGATAAATATTCCCTCAGTGCATCCAAATAGGCGTTGGAGTGTGGCAACTATGGGATTTTCACAATAACTTCACTGCAGTGTTAATGTAAGCCTACTTGTGACAATAATGAACAAACTTAAACAAAAACTTACGTACCTGGATCAGTCTTTGGCTTTTCCATGAGGAGATGGTAAAATGCTGCACCTGTTAAGTTGGGAAAGACTTCTGACTTTGACCATTTGGTTTGGAAATTCTTGGTTCTGCAGGTTAGCTGTAATTACGAACCTGTCCTGTTTCCTTTTTGACTATGGCTTTGCTGACTTGTGACTTACTTCCAGTAAGCAGGGAGAGATAGAGACTTCTTCATCTGCAAGCAGGAGTGCCTAGTGAACATTCCTCAACTGTGATTCTCACATCGCACCTTCGTATAGTTGAACTAGAACAACAAACAAGCACCTAGGGACAAGGGTTTCAGTTGATTTTTTTCATACTTTTTCCTTTGTACCCCTGGAAAGAGAAAAACACAAATATGTCTAGGATATAACTCATAGGAGATTGCCGTCTCTGCTGAGACTATCAGCTTCCATTATCTACACAAGACATTACAGCTCAGTTTTTGTATTATACCTCTTCCTTTGAAATGTCTTTCTGAAAAAGGGTGCAATATTCTGCTGTCTCTCTTGGGACTGAATATAATTCATGTAGGATTTCCAATAATTGATTACACCACAGTCTCAATTTTTACTTGCATTTTCCTTTCTGTACAAAACATCTTATTTAAAATATCAATATGTCCATATGTAACTTGTCTAGAAAAACTGCATTTCAGATTTTTGAAAAGTTCCAAACTTAAATGGCATTGGTATCTGATTTATGACATAGGAACCCAGTTTCCAATTCAAAAGAGGCTTATCACCTGAAACAGATTGCCACTTTAGATAACCAAATAAAGTCATTTTCAAAATAGAATCAGGAACAATGTCAATAACAAAAGACATTAGAGTTACTAACATTTTTGCCCTTTAACACCGAGTGAAGGAAGTTATAATCAAGCACAACAAGTCGAAATGTATGTCCTGGATAATGCAAAGCGTGCATTTCATTATAACATACCAAACCTAAACTGTGAATATGTGTAATATTCAGAAAGATTGTCAAGAAATAGGAACTAACTTATTTTCTGAGTGGAAGTTGGGAATTACAAGTTGCAAAATGCTTTTGAACTTTCCATATATGCATGAATTGAAAGGATGGTGTGCTTGTGCTAGTTCAGTGTTCTGAGATCTTCAGGCCGGGGATAAGTATCCAGTGTGCCTGTGTGGGGAAATAAACAGCATGGAAATACGATCACAGGACCCAAGATTTGGGCACAGGAATGCAAAGTGTCCTGGGACAGGGAGAGAGGACAGAAGGATGTCCCAATGAGGAAAGGGAATCAAGAGAGGGAAATAGGGATAGAAAACAGGGAGAGATCTCATAAAAAGAGGGAGAGGGAAGGAACCACTGGGAGGAGACCAAAACAAATAGGAGACAACCAGAAGGAGACCACTGATAGAAACCACCTGCAAGAGAAATCACTGGAGAATAGGAGAAAAAAAATAGGCTTCAAGCAGAAAAATTATTACCACTGGTAGTAGTGAAGCTTGGGGGAAGTCCTGGAGAGTGAAAAGGAAGCAGAAAGTTGATGATTCCAATCTGTGGGCTGTTGGGGTGAAGATAACCATTTGGAACAATGGTGTTCTTCTGGGCATGGCTAAGTGGCTGAAATTGTGCCTCAGTTAGTCTGGACTGCAAACTCAGCAAAACAATGGAACACAGTTATAGGAAAATTGATTGAAACTTTAGCGGGGTAAGCAGTTGTTGAAGCAGTCGGGGCGGTGGTGGGGTGGGTGGAATTCAATAACTTGAACTTCGAAAGTGAATAGTTTGGAATCCCTGGTGTGGATTTTAATGAGATTATGTACCTCAGAATGGAGACTGACATCAGTTTGGGTTACTGAGAAATCCATGAGACCTGACTTGGTCACATTTACCATTTATTGTTCAGAATGATATGTTCAACCACAGTTTATCAACTAACTCACATGTACCTCATCTTCATTCTGAATGTAAGAATATAAGATCAATATTGTAAATTGTAAACTTTTCTAACATTGTATATCCAAGTTTATTTTGTTTTGTTCAAAAAACATGGAATATTGTAACTTTATTTTCTTAGGAAATATCTGGGATCTTAAACTTTGTCTACTCTAGGCAAATCATTACTGGTCCCTAACCATATTGTACCCACTATTTGGTAGCCTGGGCCAGAATCATAATAAGATCTTTACGCAAAATTCGTGATCAATTAGTTACAATGTAAGTATGGGTGCTTTACAAATAATAAGTTATCTTCGCTTGAATTTGGTTCTTAAATATACTGATCTCCTCTGATGATATCTGTTCAATGGGGCAGTCTGTCTATTGTTTACATATCTAAAGCAACATTTTGCTATGGAATGTTTTAGTTTCTATTATTGGTCTAGCTTGGTGATGTACAGTTTAACCCATGTGTGCTAATGTTTTTTCATTACACATAGTGCAAAAGGCAGCTTTTATTAGCAGACCAATTTCTTTTTGAACTGAAAAGAATATTGTGAGTCTCAGTTCTAATGATCTGACCTTGCACCACCGAGTTGTGGGTTGCAGGCCACATACTTCTGACCTTCTCATGAATAGAAAACACCACATTTACAGGCCACACATTTATTGTAAGGATGATAAACAGAAGCAAGTTAATTCAGCAGAGTAAAATAGGTTTGCCTGACCAACTAATGCCTTACAAGGCACAATCTGGTTAATCCTATGAACAGCATTCTGCATCTAACCAGTTTGTAATTTAGGTCACCTACCTTGTGTCGTTTGGTCTGAATGGTCCATCTACTAAGGAAACGCTCCCATCTGCAAACTTGCATTCTTTCTCATTTATTTGTTTAGAATCTACAAAATAAAATAATCATTGCCTTCAAAGAGTCCAGAGCTTGATTAGCTTTAGTTACATAAACCTTCAGGTCAAACAAAGGTTTTCACAAGCAGGAAAG
The DNA here is from genome assembly GCA_024679065.1 of Sphyrna mokarran. Classification (NCBI taxonomy): domain Eukaryota; kingdom Metazoa; phylum Chordata; class Chondrichthyes; order Carcharhiniformes; family Carcharhinidae; genus Sphyrna; species Sphyrna mokarran. Next base: position 82,960,227 of record JAGIQG010000002.1, read on the forward strand.
ACAATTTCCATTGCAGTTAATACATAATTGTATATATTGGCACAAACCCATATCCCCTCCCCCACACCCTTCCCCACCCAGCACACACAACACGCAGAAACCAATTTAACTTTGCTAAATTGAACGTTACTGAAATCTCACATAAGAAGATATAGGTCAAGAAATCCCTTAGAGTTCTTCATGCTCCAGCCAGCATTGTTCTGTGTGCAAACATGGTTTCTACTGCACTTTAAGCAAAATAACATAACTGAAGGAATTTCCCAGCCATAAATGTCAAATATTCTTTATTTCCATCACAAACAACATAAAAATGTTTTGCATATATACTCTTATCTTCTGAGTGTTAAAATTTCTCAATAGTTTTTAGGCCAGTTCTTCTTAATTATACATTTGTTTTACAGGGCAACGTGCCCAAGGTTAGAGCTGTTGTTTTCCATTTGTATTTACAATGACATATTTAGTTTGCACACATTGTCAGCATAGTATCAGAACAGCAATAACTCGAGGAGAATATCCACAATTACTCTCACAATGCAACTACCAATGAATGCGGAAATTGCTGGAATTTTATTGTTCCGCCTGCCATGGAAATCAGAGCGGATGAGAGGCAGATCATAAAAAGATCCATTTATATCTGGTTGGATTTTTGTGGTTTTGGAACGAGAAAGACCGTAAAATCCCATCAATTGTCTGTCATCTAGATCCCAACAATAGATCTTTGCCATGTTGAGGTTTCAGCAGTTTCATAGAATCATAGAATCCCTACAGTTCATAAAGAGGCCATTTGGCCCATTGAGATTGCACTGACCACAATCCTACCCAGGCCTTATTCCCATAACCCATGCATTTACCCTAGCTAGTCACCGTAACACTAAGGGGCAATTTAGCATGGCCAATCCATCTAACCCACACATCTTTGGACTGTAGGAGAAAACCGGAGTACTCAGAGGAAACCCACGCAGACATGTGGAGAATATGCAACCTCCACATAGAAAGCCACCTGAGACCAGAATTGAACCCGGGTCCTTGACGTTGTGAGCAGTGCTAACCTCTGTTACACTGTGCCACCCTATTTCTGCTCCTCCACATTTCCATAAACAAATCCATACTATCCATCTCAACTGAAGACATAAGCATGCAATTATTTCTAGAATAATTTGATTCTCCCTTCCAGTTAAAAAAAGACTTCACAGTGCAACTGGTTCCATGTGCAAACCTTGGGATTATTGCAGATAATTGTCACTGCAGAAAAATTATGAATCAAAAACAGCAATATACTTCAATGAGCCTTGGCTGCTTTTATCAGATGTTAAAGTCATTTCAATCAACTTGTGGCTTATTAATTGTGACGCTTTTCTCGCTGCTATCTTTGTAAGAAACATTAAATGTCATAGAATTAAAGTGGCAATGATAGATGGACAGAAAATTGACTAAGGGACAGACAGTAGAGAGTAGTCAAAAGAGGTTGCTTTACAGAGTGAAGGGAGGATTTTCCGTGGTGTCCCCAGGGATGAACGTTGAAACCACTGCTCTTTTTGATATATGTTAATGATCTGAACTTGGGTATACAGGACATCATTTCAAAGCTGATAAATGACCCGAAACTCAAAAAGGTATAAACGACAGGAATGTTAATAAGAAATATCAAGAGGACGTGGAGTGGTTAGTGAAATGGGTAGACATATAGAAGATGAAATTTAAGACAGAGAAGTGTAAAGTAATATATTTTGACAGGAAGAATGAGGATAAATAATTTAAACTAAATGATACAATTTAGAAGGGAGTAGAGGAACAGAGTGATCGAGGGACATATGTACACAAATCTTTGATGATGGCAGAGCATGTTCTAAAAAAGCATATGGAACCCTAGGCTTTGTTAATAGAGGAATAGAGTACAAAAGGAAGGAAATGATGCTAAACCTTAATTAAAAACATTGAAAAAAGTCTTAGCTGGTGAATTTTGTTCAGCTCTGAGTCTGTGCTGCTAGAAGGATGTAAAGGCCTCAATGATTAGGGAGAGGAGATTCACGATAACGGTAAAAGGAAGGAGGGACTTCAACTGTGTGGAGGAACTGGGGAAGCTGAGGTTTTCATTCATAGATCAGAATGGTTAAAAGAGATTGGACAGAAATGTTCAAAAGCATAAACAGCTTTGATAAAGTAAATAAATGGAAATTCTTTTCTAAGGCAGAGCGGTCAGTAACAAGGCAAAATAGATGTAAGGTGGAGTGGAACTAATTGGATAGCTCCACCAAAGAGCTGGCACAAGTAGGATAGGGCAATGGCCTCTTTGTATGCTGCATCTTTCTATAGTTCTATGATTTTGTAACAATAATTGTTATGTAAGGGACAATATGTTGTATAATGTACAAGTTACCAGATTCATTAATCCATTAAACTGTAATCCACGTTACCTGTAGTTCTACATAAAATGAAAGGCTTGTATTTGTATAGTGCCTTTCATGAACACTGGCGATCTCAATGTGCTTTTCAGCCAATGAAGAACATTGTTTTGAAGTACAATCACTGTGCACAGCAGGCAATTTGCACACAGCCAGTTTCTGCAAACAGCAAAATGATAATGATTAGATCACCTATTTTTGTGATATTGATTGAGGGATAAATCTAAATCAGGAGCCAGTAAAAATTTTTCTTCAAAATGGAATATGTTTTCACCCAGCTGAGAGAAGATGAGGTCTCAGTTTAACATGAAATCTAAAAGACAATGGCAAAACCTCTGGCAATGCAGCACTTTCTCACTGTTGCACTGAAGTGACATCCTAGATGTTTGTGCTCAATTTCTAGAGTGGGACCTTGAACTCAGAACATTCTGACTCAGAGGCAAGTGCGTTACTGACTGAGCCACAATACTGTATATATCCCTGTAAATGGCAGCAAAGAGCTTTGCACATTTATTCTGGAAGAGATTGGAAAAAAAACTGTGAAATTCAAAGATCGGCGATCAGGTATTCAAAACCTATTTTCAAAGGCACTAACGAAGAAAGATAAATAATTCTGATCCATTTATTAGTATCATTCCAAACTGTAAACACAGGAGGAAAGGAAGCAATACTTGAATGGTGTTCTAATCATGTTTGAGGTATTATTGCCAAAATGTAACAAAGCACAAATCAAAATTATGAGGATGCATACACAGATCCACTTGAGCCAGCTCTTTGGTAGAGCTATCCAATTAATTTCGCTCCACCTTACATCTAATTCCTCTCATTTCACTATGATTTTTGCAGCCTGTGTGGAATGTGGTCTGAGATTTTGCCATAAATATTTATTAATGCACTGTTCAAAAAGAAAGCATTTTTAAGGGAAATATTGGCACCAACAACAATGTATTAACCTGATGAGAAAGATCACAGCTGTAAATATTTGGATGGCTCAATTTTAGCTTCTAATTTCAACATGATAAAACTTGATAGATGAATTGCAAAACTTGATAGATTTTGCAATTCATTGGAAAACCATAGATCAATATGTTTTTACAAGATCCATTGAATATTTCACTGTAAGTATGAATTACTGCATTAGCAAGTATTGTTCTGTCTTTTCTAAGCTTGTGCATTCTCAGAATACATGATTTTAAACAATAATTGATGTTGTGGAGGAGGTTATAAGATTGTAATTTAGTAAAGAGGTTTGGATAATGTCCTGATTTTCAAGAGCTTTCAAGAGTGTTGTTTTATGCAATATAAACTAACTGCATAGTCAACTACAGTTCATAAACACAAGCCAATGTCATTCACATGATTCAACCACAAGCATTTCTGTCTTATGGATTTGGCGGAAAGCTTTCTTGATTGATATGGAAAATCCAACACCCTAGCGTTCCTACTCACAGTAACAGCCTCACATCCTCCCCCATCATTCAACATCCTCCCCCTGCTGTCCCTACACTGGTTTTAATGGAGGCAGGATGAAGGGCTAGACACCTGACCTGTTCCCGGATCACATAGCCCCAGTTATTGAAACTGTTTAGGAGACTACCCATTTCCATTTTAACAGTTCTTATATTTTTAACTGACTTTGGTTGGATTTCACAGGCCTCAAGAAATCCTGATGAGAAAGGTTCTGTCCAACTCATAGAAGTCATAGTACAGAAAGAGGCCATTTGGCCCATTGAGTCTGTACTGACCATAGTCCCACCCTATTCCAGTAACTCCACATATTTATGCTTTTAATCCCCCTGATACTAGGGTCAATTTAGTGTTACCAATCAACCTAACCCGCACATCTTTGGACATCCTTGCAGTAATGCTTATGGACCAAGAGCAGTTAGGAGCATTTCTTCACAGCACAATAAGCCTACCTATAAAACCAATCCTCAACACTTTCACAATCCCCATCATGCCGCCACCCTCAATCACACGCCCAAAACTGCAGCAGCTTCATCAAAATCATCAGTCCCCATCTCTGCCTCTCCCAAATCCCCCCCATCCCTGTCCTCAATCTCCAACACTCCACTCGATCTCCCCATGATCTTCTTCAATCTTCACACTTCCAGAGTCATTCCTCCTGACTTTCTTGACTTGATCAACCTCACCCCAGTAATCTCTATGGGCAGGATTTTCCAGCCTCACTCAGCCTGAAACTGAAAAAGTCCGCCGAAGGTCAAGTAACCTTTACATGGTCTGTCCCTCCCCGGCTCCGATTCCTGTGGCAGGTGGGAAAGTAAAATTCTGACCGAAATGTATCAAATGTACTAGTTCCTGGGCTCCAGTTCTCTCTGGAGAACTCCCTATCCAGCATGCAGCCAAGTCTGTCAATCAGGCTGGCTTCTGGAGAGGAGTTCAAAAAAAAGACACAAATGTCATGGGTAATTTGAACAAACCTGGACTTCCAGGTGCCAATCATAAATTGTGCTCTTCACTGCTCCAAAAGCCAGTAAACATTGGGCCGTTTGTGTCGGTTTTATACATATGCTCAGTTAACCATCTTCAGCTGCTTTATCAATTAACTTCCCTCTGTCATGATGCCAAGAGTGTGTCTGTTCGGTGATAATTCCCCACTGTTCAACTCGATTTAAAAATCCTCTGATAATGAAACTTGCTGTTCTGATCTACAGCAGGAACTGGATAACTTCCAGGTTTCAGCCTGGAAATTAGTTTTGGCCAGTTTTGATGTGCCAAATGGTCACAGGGAATGAACCTTGTACCTGCCCTATGCCTGGAAACAGAGACCCAAGGATTGTGACTTTGGGCCTTGTCTACAGTATCATAATGAGCTGCCAGTCACAATTCCTCAGGCAACTTATTTGACTAAAAATAATTTCAGGCCATTTGCCAGGCTGACAGGGACCTACAGTTAAATCCTAACGGAGGAAAAGACATCAGGCAAGTTGTGGGGGCAGGCGGGGTGCACCAATTTTTCCTGTTTGAACATAAATATTAAAAACTTCCAATTATCTTTCGGCCTCTGTCTAGATTGTATCTATACCCAGAAAACCTGAGCAAAACCTGCCATAATAGCCCAAGTTGACAGAATGGTCCAGAGCCAATTGTTCAGCCTGTGTTAGCATATACAAGATGACTAAATCCTGTCCAGCATCTCTACTCCAGAAAAGTGACTTGATATATTTTTTTCTTGAGGCCTGGATTTAAATTAATACAACAAGGTTTAATTTCTCCCCCTTGGCTGAACAGGCTTGGGTCACTTCTATGTGGAGTTTGCACATTTGTCTCGTGTCTGTTTGGGTTTCTTCCAGGTGCTCCGGTTCCCTCCCACAGTCCAAAGATGTGTGGGTTAGGTTGATTGGCCTTACAAAAATTGTCCCTTAGTGTCATGAGATGCATAGGTTAGAGGGATTAATGGCTAAATATGTAGGGGGATGGGGGGTAAGGCCTGGGTGAGATTATGGTTGGTGCAGACTTGATGGGCTGAATGCCTTCTTTCTGTACTGTAGGGATTCTATGATTCTATGAAAGGTGACAGGTAACATTCATACCACTTAAAATTGCCTTGAACAACAACCCCTTCTTTTTGATGACTATCACCATCAGCATGTCCAGGCAAATTGGAGTGGGTGGGTCTGGAAATTGTCACTGTTAAGCAGTAGCTTTACTGAGCCAGCTGTATCAATGCCATGGCTCCTAGGTTAGGGCAGAGACTGGGTAGCTGTGATGAGTGGTTGACCCTTCAAATATTCTTCAACATCTATCTTGTATATACCATTTCATTTAAAACATCGCAGATTTTCTTTCTGAACCAATGCTCCATCTAGTGGCAGAAGTTAAAAATTATTTTAATGTTAATTGATTTTCTCTTTCCATTCCCCTAAAAAAGACAAAATGATTGAGCCACTTTTCATAGAATATCAAGTCTCTACCCTGCTTTTTATGATGTAGATATGGTTGGTTCAGATCACTTTCTGGTCATTATTCTTCTTTCTATCTTTCATACGATGTGAGCATTGTTGACAGAGCTACATAGATGTATGCAGCATAGAAAAAGGCCCTTTAGCTCATCACATCTGTGCCAATCGAATACAAATCACCTAACTATTTCAATCCCATCTCCTAGCATTTGGCTCATGGTCCTGTATACTGCTGCATTGTAAGCATCCATCTAAGTTAGTTTTATACAATATAAACTAACTGCACCTTGGTTGAACCATTTTGTAGGAGTTGTGGACAACAGAGTGGCTTGCTCAGCCATTTCAGAGAGCACATGCAAGCCAGACTAGGTGACGATGGCAGATTTCCTTCCTTCAAGGACACTACTGAAAAGATAGATTTTTTAATTCTCTTTTAGTTAAGTCTATTTCCTGCCAATTTTGGTATGGAAAATACAAGTGCAGCTTCGTTAGATCTGTACATTTTTCTCAGGTAGGCTTGGTAATGCTCCTGCAATGCTTTAATAAGAACTAGGAGCCATCTGGCCCCTTGAGCCTGCTTTGCCTTTCAATAAAATCATGGCTGATCTTTTCTTGGACACAGATTAGCTCACACTGATCAGGTTGTTCATTACAACCCTTAATTCCTTTACCGGTCAAAACTTTTTCTATCCGTGCCTTAAAAACGTTCAATGAGGTAGCCTCAATTGCTTCATTGGGCAGGGAATTCCACAGATTCACAACGCTTTGTGTGAAGAAGTTCCTCCTCAATTCAGTTCCACTATAGTTAACAGTTTATTCCCAAACCAGCATCTTCAATGTTCTGAGAAAAATAAAGTGCTGAAAGGCAAACAATGAAAGTATAAAAAAAAGTCTTGTAAGTGGAAGGTGAAGTTAGAAAACAAATGCATTCTGCATGAAATCAGAAAGGCGAATCTGCTGTTAGTAGGATCAGGTGTTAAATTTTGAATAAAATGTCATAAGAACATAAGAACATAGAAATAGGAGTGGGAGTAGGCCATCTAGCCCTTCGAGCCTGCCCCTCCATTCAGTAAGATTATGGCTGATCTGAAGTGGATCAGTTCCATTTCCCAACTGCTTCCCATAACCCTTAATTTTCTTATCTATCAGAAATCTATCTACCCGTAACTTAAACATATTCAACGAGGTAGCCTCTATCACTTCAATGGGCAGAAAATTCCAGAGATTCACCACCTTTTGAGAGAAGAAGATCCTCCTCAACTCTGCTCTAAACTATTCCCCCCCCTTATTTTGAGGCTGTGCCCTGTAGTCCTGCTATCCTAAGTGGAAAGAATCTCTTTACCTCTACCGTATCTAGCCCCTTCATTATCTTATACGTCTCTATAAGATCCCCCCTCAGCCTTCTAAACTCCAATGAGTACAGGCTCAATCAACTCAATCTCTCCTCATAAGCTAAGCCCCTCGTCTCTGGTATCAGCCTGGTGAACCTTCTTGTACTTCTTCCAAGGCCAATATATCCTTTCACAAATAAGGGGACCAAAACTGCACACAGTACTCTAGTTGTGGCCCCACCAGTGCATTGTACAGTTGCAGCAAGATCTCCCTGATTTTATATTCTATTCCCCTCACGATAAAGGCCAACATTCCATTCGCCTTCTTGATCAACTGCTGCACCTGCAGACTGAGGTTTTGCAATTCGTGCACAAGGACCCCCAGATCCCTCTGAACAGTTGCATGCTGTGACTTTTCACCATTTAAATAATATTCCATCCTACTATTATTTCTTCCAAAGTGGATAATATCACATTGCCAACATTATACTCCATCTGCCAGGTTCTCGCCCACTCACTCAACCTATCCAGATTTCTCTGCAGACTTTCTGTATCCTCCATACAATTTGCTTTTCATCTTTGTGTCATCAGCAAATTTTGTTATCCTAAACTCAGCCCCCTCCTCCAGATCGTCTATGTATATGGTAAACAGTTGAGGCCCCAACACCAATCCCTGCAGCATGCCACTAGAACTGCCAATCAGAAAAGCATCCATTTATTCCAACTCTCTGCTTCCTGTTACATAGCCAATCCTCAATCCACGCTAACGCTTTACCCCCAACCTTCTGCAGCAACCTTTTGTGAGGCAATTTATCAAATGCCTTCTGGAAATCTAAAAACACCATATCCACCAGTTCCCCTCTGTCTACCGCACTAGTCACATCCTCATAAAAATCCAGTAAATTTGTCAAACACAACTTTCCCTTCATGAATCCATGCTGATCGAACTGTTCTTTCCTAGGTGTCTTGCTATTTCTTCTTTAATGATGGATTCTAGCATTTTCCCAACTATGGGCATTAAGCGAACTGCCCTATAGTTACCCGCCTTTTGTCTGCTACCTTTTTCAAACAGCAGCATAACTATAGTCGTTTTCCAATCTGCTGGCACTTGCCCACAGTCCAGCACATTTTGATAATCAACCACTAACTGTCAAACTGTCTATAAGCATCAGTCGCCTACTGACAGAAGGTGTGTACTGGTTTAGACGTTACACATCTAATTAGCTGGCTGGTAATTCAGAACCATCTCTGTTCTCAGGCCTGATCCATGCTCAGTTATTCCCACTGTAATACATGATTGACATTACCATTCACAACATTCTCCCAATTTCATGCTCAAGCTGCCCCTTCACAGCTGTCACTGAACATGATTCATCGTTACATGCAGTCATTGAAATGCAAACATTCACAATTTACATTGTGAAGTGCTCTTGTCAAACATGTGCAGCAGAGTCACATTGTAAATAAACCTGTCAGACAAACTGACTGCTTCCACACTCTAATGCAAAGATATTTGGTTAGATTTTGACTCTACTATAGTTAAACTGATTACTGAGCTTCCTTCTTTTTACTTCTATTGGAGTCAAGTATGCCAGTATCTTAGTGAAATTGTCACATCAACGGTTAGTCTGTTTTGTTTGGTGTGGACTAATCAGAACCCCTTTGTTTGGGCTTTCTATTTTAATGTTCTCCATGTTTATTTTCCTTTTTACTTGCCTAATTAATTGTCATCCCATTCCTTCAATTTATTTATGCACTTCCAGGGCACTGGCACTAGTACTGGGGAGTTAAACTGTTGGGACAGTCTGCACCTGAACCGTGCTGGAACCAGTGCTCAGATGAATCGTCTAATTAGGGCAGTAGAGAATTTTGAATATGTGGTGGGAAGAAGGGATCATCTAAAACGAGATATAGTTAAGAAAAACAACATAGTAGTAAAGCAGGGCAGAAATTTGGAAATAAGAATGACAGGAAGAGACAGAAACATGTAATCCTTATAGTGCACCCTCAAATAGGGCTGGAGGTTGGAAGAATGCTAAAAAAAAACAAGGTCCTGTATCCGAGTACACGCAGTATTTGTAACGAAAAGGATGAACTGTTAGCACAGATAGAGATAAATATGTCTGACCTGATAGAAATCACAGCGACGTGATTGAAAAGTAACAAAGGCTGGGATTTGAATTTTGAAAGGTATTTGACACATAATGACAAGAAGCTAGGAAAAGATGGCAGAGTAGATCTGTTAATTCAGAATGGCATTAATTCAGTATTGAGAGACAACCTTAGTTTGAAAGATCAGGACACAGAATTGGTTTGAGTAGAAATAAGAAATAGTAAAGACAAGAGTGCTTGTTGTAGTTTATAGCTCCCCTAACAGTAGTAAAGCAGGGCAGAAATTTGGAAATAATTGAGCAAGAGAGAGCAGACAGAGTAATACATAAGTCATTTATGAAAGATACCAGAATAATCATGGGCGACTTTAATCTATATTTAGACTGAGACACTCAGGTTAGCTTGGTAAATGAGTTGATAAGACTGTTTTCAGGACAATTTCTTGGAGCAATCTAGTCAAAGACCAACCAGAGAACAGACCACCCTAGATCTAGTAACATATGATAAGACTGAATTAGCAAATACCCCTAGGTGATAGCGATCAAAACATGATAGAATTTCTTGTTCAGTTTGAAAGTGAGAAGTGTGGATCCATAACTAGTGTTTTAAATCTAAATGAAAGTAACTATAAGGATACAAAGGCAGAGCTGGATAAGCTGAACTGAGAAACTAGGTGAAAAGATAGAGTAGTAGAGTTGCAGCGGCAGACCTTTAAGGAGATATTGAGTTGTAGAAAATTTATAGAATATAGAACATTACAGCACAGTACAGGCCCTTTGGCCCTCAATGTTGCACCGGCCTGTGAAACCAATCTAAAGCCCATGGCACAGAAAGAGGTCACTTGACCCACTAGACACAATTTTTCAGCCTCAGTCATCTGGAAACTAAAACCCCACTCAAGGTCAAAGAACCTTTCCATGATCTGTTCCTCGCCCACTCCATTACCTGTGGTGGGGGGCAGTAAATTTTCAGCTATTGTACCTCGGCCAATTCAAGTCACTCAAACAATCCCACTTTCTAGCATTTGGTCTATAACTCCCCAGGTTATAGCACCTGAGGTGCATATTTTTAAAATGAGATAACCATTTCTGTCTCTACTACTGTTTCAGGCAATGGTTTTAGACTCTTACTCTCCATTAAGTGAAATCCTCATCTTCCCTCTAACAACTCTCAACAGATTTATCCAAGTGAGGAAGAAAGGCTAATAAGGAAGCTGAGGATAGTATTAAATTACAAACCTGAACAGATTAGTGGTAGGTCAGAGGGTTGTTAAGGCTTTAAGAACTAGCTAGGGAGTACAAAAAGATAATAGAGACAGAAAGCACAGTATGAGAGAAATCTTGCTAGTAATACAAGAACAGATCGTACAAGTTTCTGCAATTATTTGAATAGGAAAAGGGGTAACTAAATCTAGTGTTGGTCCTGCAGACAATGAGCCTGGGGAATTGAATGGAAGACAAAGAAATGGAAGAGCTGTCATACAGTTATTTTGTGTCTGTCTTGACAGTAGAAGACTTCCCAAACACAATTGAAAATCGAAAGGTGAGTGGTACGGATGAACTTAAAACAATCAACATCGCCAGGGAAAGATGTTAGGGAAACTATTAGACCGAAAGGCTGACTAGTCCCCAGAAATGGTTCGCCTGCATGCTAAGGTCTTAAAAGAAGTGGTGGCATAGATATTGGATGCATTGTTTACAAGTCTAAAATTGCTTAGATTTTAGAAGCATCCTAGCAGATGTGAGAATAACTAATATAACATCTTCATTCAAAAAAGGAGAGAGGCAGAAAACAGAAAATGACAGGGCTGTTAACCTAACATGTCACAGGAAAAATGCTAGAATCTATTACTAAAGAGATGATAGCAGGATAGTTGATTCACAATGTGTTCAGGCAGAACAAACATGACATTGTGAAAGGAAAACCGCATTTAACTGACCTATTTTTTGACAAAATACCATTTAAGATATACAAAGGGGAACTGGTGGATTTCTAAAATGTATTTGATAATGTGCCACATCAAAGATTACTACACAAGGACACATGGTGTAGAGGGCAACATGAGTATGGATAAAAAGATTGATTAATTAACAGGAAGCAGAGAGAAGGAATAGGTGTTATTCAGACTATAACCAATGGAGTGCCATAGAGACCTAAGCTGGGTCCTCAACTATTTACAATCTATGTCAACAAATTAGGTGAAGGGACTGCATCTATAATATCTCTATTTTATGATGACAAAAAGATAGCTGGGAAAGCAAGTTGTCAACAAGTATTCTGCAAATGGAATATAAAAGTGAGAGTTTTACTACAGCTGTGCAGACCTTGGTGAGACCACATCTGGTGTACTGTTTTGGTCTCCTTATTTAAAAAATATATATTTGCTTTGAAGCAGTTCAGAGAAGGTTCATGCAATTTTTTTCCAAGGATGAAGGGCGTATCTTAGGAAGAAAGGTGAATAGGTTAGGCTTATACATATTGCAGTTTAGAAGAAAGAGACGTAGCCTTATTAAAACAGCTAAGATTTTGAAAGAACTGGATAGGGCAAATACTAGATTTTTTTTTCTCTTCTGGGGAAAATTGGAACTCAAGGATATAGTTTAGAAATAAGTGACCTGTTTCCCTTTCAAGACAGATGAGTTTTTTTTTCTCTGAGGGTCATTCGAGCATGGAATTCAATTCTCCTGAAGATAGCGGAGTTTACCACATACTGAATCTTGGAAACTTAACTTGATCTGAATTAATTCCATGTTGTAATGCAAAAAACATTTTACTTGGTGCATTGATAATTTGGCTCTTTTGATTTATACACTATTTCAAAAATTCATGATGTTGCTAACTACAATGTACTCTTATCTGTTCAATACTGCATGTGTTAAAAACACATCCTATATTCATTCTGGACATATATGGTAGGCTAAGAATTAAAATGACACTTTTTGACTGTTGTCCTGCATTCTTACTGATTTTGATGTGCAGAGGCATATTTGTGTTGCTTTCTAAAATGTACAGTATCCAATTTGTATCATTGAATCAAATTAACCATCACATACAAAGCCTTTCTGGTGGAAACATGCATACTGATTTATTTGATAAAAATAAATTAGATGCTAGAAATATCATTCCAAAGTTATATTTGATTTGAAATATTGACACTGCTTCTGTCCACAGAAGCTGCCAGACCAGACCTGCTAAGTATTTCCAGCCCTTTGTTTCACTCTGATTTAGCTCTTCTATGATCTACGAATTACTCTTCAGTGGCTTCTAAATCTGCTCATGGGCAAAAATTTGGTAGATGGAATTTAGTATGAGGTTATCCATTTTTGTCAGAGGAATAAAAAGTCAATTTACCTAATGCTTTAAATTCATTCATGGGATATTGCTGGTTGACCAGCACTTATTGCCCATTCCTAGTTTCCTTTGGAGGGTAGTTGAGAGTCAACCACATTGCTGTGGCTCTGGAATCACACATAGGCCAGACCAGGTAAGGACAGTAGATTTCCTTCCCTAAAAGACATTATTGAATCAGATGGGTTTTTCTAAATCAACAATGGTTTCATGGTCATCAGTAGATTAATTCCAGATATTTTGAAATTAAATACAAATTCTACCATTGTGGGATTCGAACCTGGGTCCCCAGAACATTAATCCAGAAACTCAGCTAATGATAATACCACTAGGCCATTGTCTCCATAACAAATGGAGAAAAGCTTCAAATGTTTCCATGCAGAAGGATGTGTCTCCTCGTGCATGAATCTCAGTTAGTATGCAAGTCAGAAGTAATAAGGAAAGCAAATGGAATTTTGACATTCATTGCTAATGAAATAAAGTATGTTGCAACTGTACTACACTTGGGGTATTGCACAGTTTTGGTCCCCTTACTTGAGGAAGAATGTAAATACATTAGGAGCAGTTCAAAGAAAGTTCAACTAAACTAATTTCAGAGATTAAGAACTTGTCTTCAGAGATTGAGCAGTTTAGGCCTATACTCTCTGGAGTGTAGAAGAGATCTAATTGAAGTACGTAAGATGCTAAAGAGGATTGATAGGGTAGACAGAGCAGTTGTTTTTCCTTGTTGGATGTTCGGATGGAACAAGAGGCTATTATTTAAGGCTAAATGGTGGCAAATTTAAAGCTGAAATGAGGAGGAATTGTCACCGAGTATCATGAATCTGTGGAATTTTCTACCCTAGACTGGATGCCAGAACACTAAGCAAATTTGGAGATGTAGGTCTTCACCATAGATGAAGGGCTATGGTGAGCAGGCAGAGAAGTAGAAGTGAGGCTGAGATTAGATCAGCTATGATCATACTGAATGGCAGAGCAGGCTCAAGGGGCTGAATGTCTACTCCTGCTCCTAGTTCTTATGGAAAGGTTTGCATATTACCAGTTTTAGTAAATGCATCTTTAATTCATGACACCCCAATTTAGAAGGGCATCTGTCCTTTTGTTAATAGAAACAGGAGTATAAGACGTTCTACCAAGTGATAGGGGCAGGAAACCAATTGTGTAGGCTGTAGTGGTTGGATCCACTGAAACTCCACTATGCCCAAAGCCCCAAGAGTCAAAAGAACACATTCAGAAGATCTTGACAGAAATAATTGTTCATAAATATAAAATGACCTGTCAATTGGTGGAAATATTCCCAATAGTCATTAGGAGAAATGGCACCCAGTTACATCCATGGCCAAATGTATCATGGAGCCAAAGTGAAAGACATAAAAAGCTTAAATTCCATGGGCTGAATTTACAAGTCAACTATGGACAGGAAAGCAGACAGGTTGGCTTATAAAGTAGGACGCTATCGCATTGGCAGTATACCCATGCCCAGTCCATATGTCCATCACAATTTGACAGGCAGCTGTAGAGATAACAGACTGCAAAGTCCTGTATATATTCAATAATTACTTTTCGTTCTGACAAAGTCTGAATTGTCTTGATGACGCTTGCAGTGCCACTATTTAACAAGTAGATAAGTGGGAAATGTTCAGACATAGTCAAAAAGTCCTGCCTGCTACCACGGAAAGGAATCCGAGATTGAGAAAAAAAGAACAAATTGGAGACATTGATATGGAAGGTGGCATCACCAGAAAAGATGCAAAGACATAGAAACAGAGTTTCATCATTTCCTTTGCTATTTCCTTCAGCACTGCCATCTACTCTATGGATTTGTCTTTTGAGTCTTGTTAATCTATTAAGAACTACCACTTTTACATCAAAATTCATTGTTCTCAACTGACATTCTTTTTGGAGTAAAATTCATCACTACATACATTCCTGAAGAAGTGCAATACATTACATACAATAAGCAACATACTGAAAAAGGGTGCGCAGTTTAAGAGTGAAATGAGAAAAATCTCAACAAGGCTTACATTTTTACAGGTCATAATAATTACTGCAATATCTGAGAAGTGGAGACAATTACACTACTGATCAACAAAATAAAGCTTTATTTAACATACAAAATACAATTTTCTTTTGTGGCTACTTGTCTCTTATAACATGGAAATAAAATTTATAACAACTTTTTGCCTCCATCACAGTAGTAGTTGCATTAGAATTTTTGCAAACGAGTTGGCATGAATTTGCATGTCTACATTATCTCCACATTCACTCTGAAAACCGCCAAACTATTATTGATTTTTTGCCCCTTTCTCCAAACTTTGATTATTCTTCAGACTTTTTGAGCATTATAAGAATTGGCTGAGTTAATGGAAATGGAGATCAGAAGAATTTTGTCCTCTGAAGGCTGTAAATCTTCAGAACACTATCCCCAGAGAACAAGAGGCAGGATCACCAAATAGTTTTAAGGCACAAGTAGATGGATTCTTGACTGACAAGGGAGTGTAACATGCTAAGGGGAGGCATCCGTGGCTGACAAGGGAAGTCAAGAATAGCATAAAAGCAGAAGAACATACAAAGTGACAAGGATTAGTGGGAAGCCAGAGGATTGGGAAGCCTTTACAAGTGAGCAGAGGACAACTAAAAAAGCAATAAGTAAGGGAGGATGAAATGTGTGTGTAAACTAGCTAGTAATATAAAAGATGATGCTTTTTTTCCCAATATATAAAAGGTAAGAGAGGCAAAAATAGACATTGGACAACTGGAAAATGAGGCTGGAAAAGTATAATAGGAACAAAGAAACTGAATAGGTACTTTGCATCATCTTCATGGTCGAAGATAATAGGAGGATGCCAGAGCTCCAGGAGAATCAGGGGGTACAGATGAGTGCAGTGGCTATCAATAAGGTGGTAGTTCTGGGGAAACAGAAAGATTTGAAAGTGGATAAATCACTTGGACTGGATGGACTACACCCCAGGGTTCTAAAAGAGATAGCTGAGGAAATCTTGGAGGCATTGGTGGTAATCTTCAGGAATCACTGGAGGCAGGGAGGGTACCAGAAGACTGGAAAGTAGCTAATGTAACATCACTGTTTAAGAAAGAAGGGAAGCAGAAGATGGGAAATTACAGGTCAGTTAGCCTGACTTCAGTCATTGGCAAGATTTTAGACTCCATTATTAAAGATAAGATTGTGGAGTGTTTGGTGGTACATGATAAAATAGGACTGAGCTAGCACGGCTTCATCCAGGGAAAGTCATATCTGATAAATTTGAGTTCCTTGAAAAGGTAACAAGGAAGTTAGGAAAAGGAGAAGTACTGGACATGAAATATTTAGATTTCCAGAAGGCTTTTAACAAGGTGTTGCATAAGAGATTGTTAAATAAGTTATTGTTAAATAAAAGCCCATGTTGTTAAGGGTAAAATCCTGGCACGGACAGAGGATTGGCTACTGGCAGAAGGCAGAGAGTGGAGATAAAGGTATTCTTTTCAGGACAGCAGCTGGTGCCTCAGGGGTCAGTGCTGGGACCACAACTTTTCACAATATACATCAACAATTTGGAAGAAACTGAAGGCACAAGTTTGCAGATGATACAAAAATATGAAGAGGGACAGGTAGTATAGAAGAAACAGAAGGGTTGCAGAAGGACTTTAACAGGTTAGGAGAGTGGGCAAAGAATGGCAGATGGACTACAAAGTGGAAAAGTGTGAGATTATGCACTTTGGAAGGAGGGATGAAGGCATAGACTATTTCTTAAATGGGCAAATGCTTAGGAAATTAGCATCACAAAGACAGTCTCCGTTCAAGATTAATTGCAGGTTGAATCAGCAGTTAGGAAGGCAAATGCACTGTTAGTATTCATATCAAGAGGGCTAGTGTACAAGAGCAGGGATGAACTTCTAAGGCTGTACAAAGGCCCGTCTGACCTCATTTGGAGTAATGCGAGCAATTTTGGGTCCGTATCAGAGGAAGGATGTGATGGTCCTGGAAAGGTCCAGAGGAGGTTCACAAGAATGATCCCTGAAATGAAGCACTTGTCATATGAGGAATGGTTGAGGACTCTAGATCTATGCATGTTCTTCCCATGTCTGTATGGATGTTCTTTAGGTGCTCTGATTTCCTCCCATATTTTGAAAGATGTGCTGGTTATGTGCATTGACCTGAACAGGCGCCGGACTGTGGCGACTAAGGGAATTTCACAGTAACTTAGTAACAGTAATGTAAACCTTACTTGTGATTAATAAATAAATTTTAACTTTACTCATTGGAGTTTAGAAGGATGGGGGGGTATCTTACTGAAATTTACTGGATACTGAGAGACCTGGATAGATTGGACAAGGAGAGAACGTTTCCACTAGAAAAATTAGAATCAGATGGCACAACCTCAGACTGAAGGGACGATCCTTTAAAACAGAGAGGAGGAGGAATTTTTTTCAGCCAGAGAGTGGTTAATCTGTGGAACTCTTTGCCGCAGAAGATTGTGCAGGCCAAGTCATTGAGTGTCTTTAAGACAGAGATAAATAGGTTCTTGATTAATAAGGGGATCAGGTATTATGGGGAAAAGTCAGGAGATTGGGGATGAGAAAAGAAATCAGTCATGATTGATGGCAGAGCAGGCTTGATGGGCCAAGTGGCCTAATTCTGCTCCTATGTCTTATAGTCTAAGGGAGTCATAGGTTATTGGGGGCAGGTGAATGTGGATTTGAGGCCTCAATAAGACCTTATTAAATGGCACAGCAGCCTCGAGGGGCTAAATGACCTAATCCTGATCCGAATTTGTATCTTATGTTTGTTAGTGGTGGTGATAAGAGACAATTTGCGACAATTAAGGAATACCACAACACATTTCCACCCCTGATGTTCATTCTCCCAAAAAATTATAAATGCCCCACCCCACCCAGGTCCAATCCATGCCCGCACACCTCCCCCCCACCCTCCCCCTATTGCTGTCCTCCCTCCTTCTGCCTACGATCCCAAATGCAGAGTGACAAGGGAACCTGTCCCCACCCCCTCATTAAGCCCTGCCTTTTACAATGCCCAGTGAGCAGTGCCAAGATACTCTTGGGCATCATCACTGCCCCTTGGGTAGTGCCAGAGGCCTCCATATTCTCCCTTCACTCCAGCTGGGTCGAGTTGCAACTAATGAAGCTGTTGTAAACCCCACTGGAGTGAAACACTCCCAACCAGGGTGGGGGTGGGGGGAAAGAAGCACTCAGTCACAGGCCTGCTACTGAGATGCAAATCATCATTTAAATTTGTTCAGCTCTGTGCTAGAGCTGATGATGTCAGAAATCCAGCCACAAAATGTGTTAGATTTTCCAGTGTAGTTAGCTAGAGCAGGACAACGGATTGGGAGAATCCCTCTCTCCCTTTCTTCTCCATCCCCCTCCCTCTTCCATCCCCCTCTCTGCCGTTCCCAAACACACACACAAAGTATACTTGCTATAATACACAATACATGAATTCCAATATACTACTACGCACTGCAAATACTTCTTTGTTTTGTACTTTTGACTAAGCAAGTTCAGTGTAATCAGACAGAAAATGACCAATGCATATTCAAAATTAAAATCATTGATCACTGTTGCAATATAAAAAGATAGGAAAAGGCCACAATGTATGTAATTCTCTCTGATAATTCTATTACAGATCATTAGTTTGTAGAAGGGGCTCTTAAAAAGAACATTTTGTCAAAGCATATAATAGAAAAAAGTTACCAACTAAAATCTTAACTAGTATTTATGGTTGCTTTAAAATTAGGTATAGAAAGAATACCAATATTATTAACAGGGAATATCGTAAATTCCTTTTTCCATTGCAAGTTAGCCTTAAATATTGGTTTAATGTGGGAAGTACTGTCCCAGTCTTCAGCTTTTTCCCATATTAACATATTTTAAAAATCAATAAACAGCTGGCTGAGAATGACAGGTAGGAATAACTGGATAATAAAAAGTTGCTAACAAAGAAGCAGCCTTGGAGACAATTTTCAAAGATTAAACTGTAAAGTATCGATCATAATTAACTACTTATAAAATACTTTTAAATGCTGTAAACCGCTGACCACAAATTTGCAACACTTAGATGATTGTAAACATATAAATAGTGCAATTTGCAGAAGCACGAAGAAAAAATTACCTGCAGCTGCTTTTTAATAATTTTTCTTCAGTCAAAAACCAATTATAAAAATCATATCACACGTTATTTACTTAACATCTAACTCAATCCTTGGGAGAATGAGCTAAATTTCTCTTTACGTAACTCAATCACCACCAAAGCAAAAAATAAAAAATCAATACTTTCTATCGCATACTTGTTTCGGCACACGTTCAACTTAGTACAACGGAATGACCTAACGAGGCAACCTCAAACCGAAAAGTCAGGGTATGGGAACTCTCAGCAAAACAAATTTTAGTTTTCCAATTAAATTCCTAACTGTTTCTGGTTCCCATATTCTGGTAAATTTGGTTTCTCATGTTCGAAACGTTAATAATAGCTGGTGTTAAGAGCTGTATGATATAAATGTTTCATATTAGGCCACTATAAACTTTAACAAATAGGTCAGTAAGAGGATTCTGAGCTGGA
The DNA here is from genome assembly GCA_024679065.1 of Sphyrna mokarran. Classification (NCBI taxonomy): domain Eukaryota; kingdom Metazoa; phylum Chordata; class Chondrichthyes; order Carcharhiniformes; family Carcharhinidae; genus Sphyrna; species Sphyrna mokarran. Next base: position 82,979,917 of record JAGIQG010000002.1, read on the forward strand.
AATATAAATAGTTTTAATTTGTTCAAATATAATAATGAACAGTATTCTAAAGAATCTGTTATCGTATTGGAATGGTCTTCCTTTTCACATTTCCACTGAGATTGTCAGGCATCTCTTAGTAGTCTGAAGAAGCAGTTTTTGGTATTTTATCTTTTTTTCTTCTTTTGACTTTTGGTGATTGTGTATTATCAGTGGTTTCTGAATCATCCTCAGACAATTTTCTTTTCTTTTTTTTTGTTTTGCCATTGTGGTAATCACTGTCATCCGTCCCATGGTTTTCAGTATCTGCATTCAATTCCAGAGTCCTCCGCTTTCTTTTTTTGGATTTCTTGCTGTCTAAAATTACTTCAGCATTTCCTATTCCATCTTTATGAAGACTCTTGTCTGAAATTTCATTGCTCGCAGCCTCTTCAGCTGTCCCTTCTCCAATACATTTTTCACTTTTTTTCTTTTTCTTCTTTCTTACCATCTCATAATCTGGTTCTTCACTATTCTTTTCCAGCTGTTCTTCAGAGGCCACACCATTTGCTGCCTGCACACTGGGATTTAAAGCAACAAATCATTTCAGTGCACATCAAATGAATCAATACAAAAACAACATTTCTGGTTTTTGATCATAACTCAGTCACACGACAATAAGTAAATTTATCCATACTTAAGCTCTCATTGGCTTTGTTCCATGGCTAGCATGGGGCCCATGCAGATGTTCAAAATTCTAGAATTAAATAGAGGGCCTGAATACATGAACAATAATAGTTTCCATATGGTTAAATTGTTAACTAAATGAGCCAATAACAAACTCTATAGAATAGATTGAGTCTATTTTTAAACTTTGGGTTATGAACTTGCTAGCATTTTTAGAAATATTTTCTGTCCAGTTTATAGCTTGCATTGTCTTTATCCAAATCTTTCAGAATGTAATGTTTTCCACTGGAAATGAAAAACACAAGTTTGGTTCTTATCAAGTTCATTCTCTGGCGGGAAAACTAATGATTACTGCTCCTTCTGATATGCACTTAGAAAAGAGGAGGCTGGGACAATTCCCAAACCACTGAATATTAGCTTGGTATTAATTCAAAAGACAGTTCTGAATCAATGACAAATAAATTATAGAATCATAGAATACTGAGAATGCAGAAGGAGACCATTCAGCCCATCGAGTGTGCCAACTCTCCAACAATCAATTGGGCTTTTATCAAAATACAAGTCAGCATTACCAACATGTGATTTATTTCTTTAAAACATTTTCAAACTACAATGATGGGATTTGGACTTGTGCTTTCTGCATTTACAGTCCAGTGATATTACCAAAATAATACTACACCCTTAATCATCAGCGTACATCAGGGAGCAATTAACAATGCAATTTACATTTAACTTCAATTTATATGTCAATGGCTTGAATAAAGGATCAAAGTGCAGCCAAATTAGCTGACAGCATGTGTGGAGGATACAGTTTGCTAAGGCGTATAGACAGGTTAAGTGAATAAGCAAATATTTGGTAGTTGGGTATGACGTGGAAAGTATAAGGTTTTCCATTTTGCTAGGAAGAACAGAAACAGAACTACAGAAATCAGTGGTACAAAAGGATCTGAGTATCTTGTCCATAATGATTGTCTAAACACAAGTATCTTCTGTTTACAGAGCCAAAGTAGAGATTCCCACAAGGCGAGAAGGTAGGGTGAGACGCTCTGAGAGACTGTGCAGACTCAATGGATTAAACGGCCTCTTCTTGTAGAGAGGAGATTCCACGGCATGGTTGAGGTACTAGATGAGTACTTGCATTTGCCTTTACCAAGGAAAAAGGTGCTGCCTTGTCATAGTGAAAGAGGAGGTAGTTGAAACACGAGATGAGCTAAAAGATGAGAGGAATTGGAAATTTAAAAACCGTAAGGCCATCAGGACCAGATCAGATACATCCAAGGATATGAAGGGAAGCTAGGGTGGAAAATTTGACCACACTTGCCATAGTTCTCCAATCTCCTCTGGATACAGCAATAGTTCCCAAGGACCGATAAATTGCAAATTGTTTAAAGAGAGTATACGGTTAAACCAAACAACTATAAGATTGGTCAGTTTAAGCTCAGTGGTGGGAAAGCTTTTAGAAATAAAAATCTAGAATATATAAACCTAGGTAAGGCAGCTAAGTGTTTTATTTATTTATTTGTTAGTTAAGTTAAAGCTTTCTCTCGGGCTTTTTTCCTTTCAAAAGTTTTATTTTTTAACAGGGAAACAGGAAGTGAGCCTCGGGGTAGTCTGGGAGTTGAGAGTTTTTTTATTTTACTATAAAAGTCACTCACCTGGGAAACTGAGCTCATTGTTGCGACTAGAGCAAGTTTGAGAGGGAGAGATTCGTGCTGAGGATAAGGCAAATAGTCTTTTCTTATTTATTTGTTAAATTTAAGGTTTTTTTTTTGCAGGCTGTTTCTTCTTTCAAAAGCTTTTTTTAAACTGGGGAAATTGTGCAGGCGCCTGATGCCAAGTAGTGAAAGAGAACTATAAACAGCAGACCATTCTATACAGCGGGCAGCAGAGTGAGAGGGAGCAGAGTGAAGGCTGAAGAGCTGTGGTTCAACGGGCCTCGGTGAGAACAGAGGCGAGAGTAGTTTTTTTTTCTTCTGGGGTAAAAAATGCCAGGCAAGACGTTGGAATGCTCCTCTTGCAAGATGTGGAAGATCAGGGAGACCTCTAGTATCCCTGATGACAACACCTACAAGAGATGCATCCAGCTGCAGCTGCTGGCAAAGCATGTTAGGGAACTGGAGACGGAGCTTGATGACCTCCGTTTAATTCGGGAGAATGAGAAGTATACAGACAGTAGCTTTAGGGAGGTAGTTACACCTAAGCAGCAGAGCACAGGAAATTGGGTTACTCTAAAGGAGAGAGAATGAAAATGTGAAAGGACAGACAGAACAGGATTCCCCTCCAAAACAGGTATACTAATTGGATACTGTTGTGGAGGATACTTTTCTTGGGACAAGCTGTGACAGCTGCTGATAGAGAGTCTGGTTCTGCAGCACAAAACGGTAGGAGAAAGAGGAGAGCGTTAGCGATAGGGGACTCGATAGTCAGAAGTGTGGATAGGAGATTGTGTGGTTGGGACAAAGACTCCCAGATAGTTTGTTGCTTCCTGGGTGCCAAGGTCAGGGATGTCTCTGATCGCATGCATAGCACTCCAAAATGGGAAGGTGATCAGCCTGATGTCATGGTACACATCAGTACCAATGATGTAGGTAGGAAGAGTGAGGAGGTCCCAAAGAGAGAGGATAGAGAGCTTTGAAGGAAGTTAAAAAGCAAGACTCCGAGGGCAGTAATCTCAGGATTGCTACCTGTACCACGTGCCAGTGAGGGTAAGAGTAGGATGCTTAGGTGGATGAACATGTGGGTGAGGAACTGGTGTAGAGACAGGGTTTTCAATTCTTGGATCATTAGGACCTCTTCTGGGGTAGGTGGGACCTATACAAAAAGAGATGGATTACACCTAAACTACAAGGGAACCAATATACTTACAGGGAGGTTTCTAGTGTTATTGGGGAGTGTTTAAGCTAGTTTTGCAGGGAGATGGGAACCAGAATGCCAGAGCAGATAGTGGAATGGGGGTAAAAAAAATCACAAATGGAAGGGTTGAGTGTGATGGAAATAATCTTTTGAGGTATGTCTATTTCAATGCCAGGAGTATTGTGGGGAAGGCAGATGAGCTGAAGGCATGGATTGACATGTGGAAATATGACATTATAGCCATTAGTGAAACTTGGCTACAGGAGTGGCAGGACTGCAGCTCAATGTCCCATGATTCCAATGTTTCAGGCATGATACAGGCAGAGGGATAAGGTGGGGAGGCGGTGTGCTGCAGCATTGTTAGTCAGGGAAAATGTTACAGAGGTACCCAGACAGGATAAATTAGGGAGCCCTATGGGTGGAGCTGAGAAACAGGAAAGGTATGACCACATTCATGGGGTTGTATTATAAACCACCTAATAGGCAAAGGGAATTGGAGGAGCAAATCAGCACAGAGATAGCTGACAACTGCAAGAAACACAAAGTTTGATAGTAGGGGATTTTGATTTTCCACGTATAGATACTGTGCAAGGTTTAGATGGGGTAGAGTTTGTGAAATGTGTTCAGGAGAATTTCCTACATCAGTATATAGAGGTGCCAACTAGACAGGATGCGATATTGGATCCCCTATTGGATAATGAGTTAGGGCAAGTGATGGATGTAAGTGTGAGGGAACACTTTGGATCCAGTCATCATAATGCCATTAGTTTCAACCTGATCATGGATAAAGATAGATTTGGTCCTCGGGTTGAAGTTCTAAACTGGAAAAAGGCCAAATTTAATGAAATGAGAAGGGATCTGGGAAGTGTGGATTGGCACAGGCTATTCTCTGGTAAGGATGTAAATGGAAAGTGAGAGACCTTCAAAGGAGAAATTTTGAGAGTGCAGAGTTTGTATGTTCCTATCAGGATTAAAGGCAAATAGGAATAAGGAACCTTGATTCTTGAGAAAGATTATAACGCTGATTAAGAAGAAGAGAGAGTTGTATGAAATGTACAGGCAGCAATGAATAGATCAGATGCTCAAGGAGTATAAAAAGTGCAAGAAGCTACTTGAGGGAAATGAGGAGGGCTAAAGGACATAAGGTTGCTTTGGCAGACAGAATGAAGGAAAACTCAAAGAGCTTCTATCAGCATGTTAGGAGCAAAAGGATAGTGAGGGATAAAATTGGTCCCCTTGAAGAGGAAAGTGGTAGACTGTGCATGGAACCAAAAGAAATGGGGAAGATACCAAATTTTTTTTTGCATCCGTACTTAGTGAGAAAACAGGCATGGAGTCTAAGGAAATAGGGCAAACTGGTAGGAAGGTCATAGAACTTTTACAGATTAAAGAGGCAGCGGCGCTGGCTGTCTTGAGGTAAATCAGAATGGATAAATCCACAGGAACAGACAGGCTATTCCCATGGACCTCGAGAGACGCTAGTAGTGAACTTGCAGAGGCCCTGGCAGACATATTTAAAATGTCAGTATGCATGGGGGAGGTGCCGGATGATTGGAGGGTAGCTCATATTGTCCCACTGTTTAAAAAAGGTTCCAAAAGAAATTCGGGAAATTATAGGCCAGTAAGTTTGACATTGGTGGTGGGCAAGTTACTGGAAGGTGTGATAAGGGATAGGATCTACAAATATTTAGATAGACGGGGACTTATTAGGGAGAGTCAACATGGCTTTGTGCATGGAAGGTTATGTTTTACCAATCTATTAGTTTTTTGAGGTGGTTACCAGGAAAGTGGATGAAGGGAAGACGGTGGATGTTGTCTACCTGGATTTTAGCAAGGTCTTTGATAAGGTCCCTCATGGGAGGTTAGTTAGGAAGTTTCAGTCGTTAGGTACACATGGTGAGGTAGTAAATTGGATTAGACACTGGCTCAATAGAAGAAGCCAGAGAGTGGTTGTGGAGGATTGCTTCTCTGAGTGGAGGCCTGTGACTAGTGGTGTGCCGAAGGGAGCGGTGTTGGGTCCATTGCTGTTTGTCATCTACGTCAATGACCTGGATGATAATGTGGTAAGTTGGATCAGTACATTTGCTGATGATGCAAAGATTGGAGATATAGTGGACAGTGAGGAAGGTTTTCAAAACTTGGTCCAACTAGAAAAATGGGCTGAAAAATGGCAAATGGAATTTAATGCAGACAAACGTGAGGTATTGCACTTTGGAAGGACAAACCAAAGTAGAACGTACAGGGTAAATGGTAGGACTCCAAAGAGTGCAGTTGAACAGAGCATTCTAGGAATACAGGTACAGAATTCCCTAAAAGTGACACCACAGGTGAATAGAGTTGTAAAGAGTGCTTTTGATACATTGGCCTTTATAAATTGGAGTATCGAGTATAAAAGTTGGAGTGTTATGGTAAGATTATAAGGCACTGATGAGGCCAAATTTAGAGTATTGTGTACAGTTTTGGTCACCTAGTTACAGGAAAGATGTAAATAGGGTTGAAAGAATGCAGAGAAGGCTCACAAAGATGTAGCCAGGACTTGAGAAGCTGAGTTACAGAGAAAGATTGAATAAATTAGGATTTTATTCCCTGGAGTGTAGAAGATTGAGGGGAGATTTGATAGAGGTGTATAAGATTTTGATGGGTATAGATAAGAGTGAATGCAAGCAAGCTTTTTCCATTGAGGCTCGGGGAGGAAAAAAAACAAGAGGGCATAGTTAAGGGTGAAAGGAGAAAAGTTTAAAGGGAATATTAGGGGGGGCTCCTTCATGCAGTAAGTGGCGGGAGTGTGGAATGAGCTGCTGGATAAAATGGTTAAATATGGGGTCACTTAACATTTAAGAAAAACTTGGACAGTACATGGATGAGAGGGGTGTGGGGGGATATGGTCCAAGTGCAGGTTAATGAGACTAGACAAAAAAGGGTTTGGCACAGACAAGAAGGGCCATAAGGCCTGTTTCTGAGTTGTAATTTTCTATAGTTCTATATTAAGATACTTGGAAAAAGGTGGATTGATTAAAAACTTGCATGGATTTGTCATGGACAAATTTAGCTAGTTTGGTTGAGCTTTTCTGATGAGGTAACGGAGGGCTGATGGGGAAAGCTCACTGTAATATACGTGGGCTTCTATTAGGCATTTGATATAGTGCCACGAATAGCCTTGACAGCAAAACTGAAACCCACTGAATAAAAGTGTAACTTGGATATGAAGTCAGTTGAGTGACAGGGAACAGATGACAGTGAATATTGTTTTTGAACTAATGGAGAATATACAGGTGGTCTTCCCAAGGGATTGGTATTAGGACTCTGTTTCTCTTGATCTGTATTACCAAACCAGATTTGGATGTATAAGGCACAATTTTGAAACTTGCTGATGACACAAAACTTGGAAATTATGTGAGCTGCAAGGATAGTGAAAGATTTCAAGAGAACATTGGAATAGGTAGACTGTTGGCAAATGAATAGTTTGTTAGTCAGAACATGGACAGAATATGAAACTAAGAGAATGCAGGAACAAAAGGACCTTGGGGATATATGTGCATGAATTACTGAAAGTGGTAAGGCATGTTGAGAAAGCAGTCACAGCATACAGGATTCTGGCTTAATAAAGAGTGGCATGAAATATGAAAGCAAGGAAGTTAACCATGAACCATTATAAAACTGGTCTGGCCTTAACTGAAGTAGTGTCTAACTTTGGACACCTCACTTTAGGGATGTGATGGTATTTAAGAAGTTGAAGAGCAGATTTAGATTTACTATAGTTCTGGGGTTGCAAGACTTCAGTTATGTGGATGCAGGGTGGGTGTGTGTGTGTGTGTGTGTGTGTGTGTGTGTGTGTGTGTGAATGATGGTGGCAGATTCAAGTTTGACTTTCAAAAAAAAATCGACCAATGAATTGAAAAGTTAAAATTTTGCAGGGCTATGAAAAATGGCAGAGGGTAGAACTGACTCCGCTGCTTTTACAAAGAACTGGCACAGACACTAAGGCTAAGTACCCTCTGTTGTACCACTCTATGGTTCTAAGCACAAGCAATTAAGAAAGCAAATGAAATGTTGGCCTTTATTGCAAGGGCTTGTGCTAAAAGTAGGCTGCCTTGCTTCAACTATACAAGACATTGATGAAAAACACCTGGAGTATTTTATACATCTTTGATCTCCTTACTTAATGAGATAACTTGCACTGGAGGCAGTTGAGGAAAGGTTCATAAGGTTGTGTTGAGACAATGTGATTGTCTGATTGGGCCTGTTCCTATTGGAATTTAGAAAAATGAGAGATAATCTCATTGATATATAAGCTGCTGAAAAGATAGATGCTAAAAACGCATTTCATCAGGGAATTCAGAACTTAAGACATAATTTCAGAATAAGGTGCTACCCAATTTAGGAGATAAGGAGGATTTCACAGAGAGTACTGAATTCTTAGAATTCTCTTAGCTGTGGAGGCATCGTGTATTTCTAAGGCAAAGGTAGATGGATTTTTATTTGGTAAAGGAAGCAAAAGTTAGAGGTAGATGGGAATGCAAATTTTGTAACAAAGAAAACAGCCATGATGCAGTAGGTTTGAAGGGCTGAATGGCCTACCTCAGTATGAACTGGAGGGAAATCCATAGTTATGGGGAACAGGCAAGAAAACGAAGATGAGGTCAAGATCAATCCAATCGTGATCTTATTGAATGGCAAACCAACTGAGGCACTGTATGGTCTACTCAACAACTTGTATTTTGTAGCACCTTTTTATATAAAACATTCCAAAGTGCTTCATAAGAGCATTATTAAACAACATTATTAAAATGTTTTTAAACATTATTAAACAGTGAGGAGCATAACTAAAAATTAGGTAAGATGTGTGGTCATAGAGGTAGGTTTTAAAAAAATATACTAAATAAGGAATGCAAGGTGGAGAGGAATAGAGAGAGAATTCCAGAATTTGGGATCTAGCCAACTGAAGACAGTGACCAAAGATGGGGCAATTATATTTGGGGATACACAAGAGACCTAAATTAGAGGACCACAGATAGCTCTAAGAGCTGTGGAGTTGGAAAAGATTACAGATTTAGGGGTGAGACCATGGAGGAATTCTGAAAACAACTGAGAGAATTTTAAAATCAAGATACTGCTCGACTGGAAGCTAATGTAGCTCAGCAAACAAAGGTACAGTAAGGAGACAGGACTTGCTCTGAATTAAGACATGAGTAGAATTTTGGGTGACTTCACTTTTATGGAGGGTAAAATGCAGAAAATAAGCCATGCATTTGATTAGCCCAGCCAACACCTGGTCATGTTCTTACTCTTGTCATATAATTTTTAATGGACAAAAAAATTCAGTTATAGACTGTACCAGAATAAATATCAGTCAAATGCTACTTCAGTATAATTGTGATCACAATTTCGAAGATAGTCCTTTTCATGAAGAGTAAAATCTGTATCGTCCTTTGTTAAAGAGTAATATATGGGTGTATGAAGGAAAAACACTTGTTCAATGCAATATCAAAATTATTCTGGAATAATTTTCTTCTGAAATTGACCAACAAATTATTTTATAATGAATATATTACTTAGTCTTATAACAAAAGAACGATCATTACATAATGATTCCAGGTACCTGGTACATAATGCCAGGTACTTATGGCATTCCAGGTATGTACGCCATAAGAAAAAGACACAAATTGATCCTTAAACATTTACACAGAATTTACAATAAAAATCAATTTAACTGACATGATATTCTTGATCAGTCACTGTTGCATTTTGTTTGTGCTGAAACATTCACAAACTTCTTGTTCTGCAACAATTCCTAATGTAAGTGTACAATATTTACAAATAATAGTACAGATTTTCTAACATAACCATGAAGCCCTTCGTATATAACTAATCAGAGGGGGTTCTTTACTACAAATGCATCAACGATGCAATATTATGATTCAGTGGACATAAATAATCCCATGACACAAATTTGACAAAAAACAGATGAGTTTTTCCCACAGTCCTGGGCAAATATTATCTCTCAACCGACATCACCAAACAGATTTTTCAAACTGGCTGGCTCCATTTCCTAGCTCATTGACTGTGAAGTACTTTGGGAGAAATCATGAAAAACACTATCTAAATGCAGCATCTTTCATTTTCTACCACAGTCATTTGTTCACCTTGGCAAGCTAAAACTGATCAAGATTCTATGGCAGACAGCCAGTGTTGATGAAGTCAATACCTGAATGTTATATAGCTGCTTCATCTACATAGCCTTATGGTACACAAGGTAGCAAAGTGGTATAAAAATAGAAAATGACAGAACAACCCAGGGTAACAGGGAACATTTGCTGGGGGGAATATTAAATAATAAAAAGAAAATATCACTGAGACCCATCTTTTATAAGTGGTTACGACAGAATCATTATCAACATCTGCTCTCTGGAACAAACGTGGCCAGAAGTTATGTTCAAAATTCCTGAACTTAAATGTTGACCCAGAAGGCTGCAAAACACGTAACTGAATAACGAGATGCCATTCTTTTAACTCTGGTTAAATTTCATTGGAACAGTGTAGGAGGTTGAGAACAGAGGAGAATGCAGGGGTCAGAATGTGATTGCAAATTCTAATTTCCACCCTTCCTATGGCATAAAATGAAAGACATTGCATTTAGCTAGTGTTTTTCATTTGACTGCTCCCTTCCTCTCCTCAATTTTTGTCTGTTTCTGGAAATAGTTAATCAACTAGTACAGTAATCCAGTACAAGGCCACTAACCCCGAGTTACTTTGATTTTCTTTCCTTTCACCACACGATCTGCAAAGATTCTATTCCAGTTTCTCTGTCAAGCTGTGCTGGCAACATCACCTTTCATACCAGTGCTTCCACTATGTTTTTTCTCTCCTCCATGAAGGATTCCCCTCCACTCTGGTTGGAGTTCTCAATTGTGTTAATTCCATTTCACACACTTTTGTTTTCATCTCTTCCTTTGCTTCCCAGAACCACAATAAGGTTATTTTTGACTTCATCTGCCAACTCATCAGCCTTCACATTCAATGGATCATCTTCTAGCATTCCCACCACCTCCAACATGATGCCACAACCAAACATACCTTCTCTTTCTTGCCAGTTTGAAGGGACCATTCCCTCTGTAACACTCTCATCAATTCCAGTCACATTTAAGATCTCCTCCCATTTGCTTCCCTTTCCACAGAAGTACAGGAAGTTCTATACTTGGTCTTCTGCAGCCCCTTTTGTTCCATCAAGTATTCCTTTTCCGGTGAAGTTGTGACTTACTTATACTTCTCTCAATATATTACACAGTAGTACCCACTGATACTCCAGTCTTCTCTACACTGGGATGACTGCTTTGAAGAACACCTCCGTTCAGTCTGCAAGCATACCTGTGAGGTTCTGTCAATTCAATTTCCATCTATTCCCAACTTTAATCTCTGAGCTCAGCGGCTATATGATGTTCCCATTAAAGCTTAGTGAAGGCATCCCACTTTTCAATTAACCACTTTTCAGCCTTTAGGAGTCAAACTGAATTCAATAATTTCAGATCATAACCTCAATTCCTGTTTTTTTTTTTACATATGACATCAAATTGCATTTCTTTAAGACTCATCCTTATTTGTCCCATCTCCTTTTGCCTTAGGTCATCATTTAATCTCTCCTGTCTTCCAGCCTGTAACATACCCTCCCTGATATCATCCCCCTTTCTCCTGCCTCTACGTTTACTTAATGCCCGTTCCAAGTCTAACTTTTTCAATTCTGAAAAAGATCATCAACCCGAAATGTCAACTTTGCTTCTCTTTCCACATTTACTGCTGGAACTGAGAATTTCATGTCTATTCTTCTAGATTTCTATCATTTGCAATATTTTGCTTCTCATTAAAAAAGTCATAATTGCTTGTGAATCTAGGTACTTTTGTGTGCAATATTCTAACTGCCTCATGAAGCTTTTGCAATACTGAGAACAAATGCAAACAGAATTGGCAGAGATATGTAGGTGGCCTGAGGAGTTCAATTTATTACAGAAGGCACAGACTAATTTTATTGACCTGGAATCACAGAATCCCTGCAGTGCATTCGGCCCATCAGGTTTGCAGCAGTTCTCTGAAACAGCACCCTACCCAGACTCTAGCTCCACGTATTTATCCTGCTAATCCCCCTAACCGGCACATCTTTGGTCTATGGGAGGAAACCAGAACACCTGGAAGAAACCCACGCAGATGTGCAGAGAAAGTGTCAACCTATATTTTTTAATGCATCATCAAATTTTGTATTTTGCATTCACATTGGTTACATATAAAGTTATAAGCTATCGGATAGATTAAATTATCACTCTTAATAGACTGATAATAAAGCCATTGTATTTATATAGGAGAAATGAGGTTAAACAGTAAAATAAATGGCAAGAATGTCCATTCTCTTTTCTTTATGAAATTAAATTGCAAAAAACTGTGGCTTTGAAAAGTGAAAATTTTGCATAAGGTCATTAACTATGGTGAAAAGGAGGCATTCTCCCAGTTTTCACACAAAGGAATTACAGCCCAAAAAGTCTGAGACTAAATCTGACCTACTCTGTCAAAATGTTTCATCATTACGTAACAGTATACTTACCGGTACTTTTTACCCAACCGTCCTCGAATGCACAGTACACCAGCAACGTCAGCATCCAGCTGCAAAACTTCAAACTTCAGGCTATCGCCCACAGTTACTGCAAAATCTGGCCAAGTTCCATTTGCCTGATGTGGTTTGGGTATTGAAGCATTAAAACACCCATGTACCAGACAACCAAGATGACTGGGAGCAACTTTATTCACAATACCCTGAAAAAATTCAGCAGATAAAGTGATTAACTTACTGTCCTCAAGTATTTAAAATCCTTGCAGAGAAATCAGTAAAGTATCAACTTATAATTTTAGGTTCCTTTTTAAAAGATACTGGCACTCTCAGTATAATTAGCAGTCTGATGGTGCTTGTGAAAGCCTGTGGCCCACATTACACTGTCCTGTTGGCTGAAGATGTGACAGTTCTTTGAAAAAATGAAAGGCTACATCTACTGCAGAACAAACCATTTTGTTTTAAGTTAACTTTACGACAAACACCTTCATATTTACCAACGGAAATAGAAGGCCGAGATTCAGTCTTGAATGAGCCTCAATTTTCGGAAGTTAAAGGTTGGAAACATCAAAATCATGTTCAGCCCCCTTTACAAATTCCATATCTTCACTTGCAAATCCTTCCCCCTCCCACATGACTGTCTCAAGATGAATAAAACCATCAACAATATTTGCATCCTTTCCAACTCCAAGCTTCCGATCCCATTTAATTGCAATCACCAACACCAACCACCTGAATTTTCATAACATTGCCAGCCTCCCTGCTTGTCTCAGTCCTTTTGTAGCTGAAAGCTTTTTTTTGTCATTTCCAGACTTGACTATTCCAATCTTATGGAACCCGTATTCCCTCAAAACTGTGCCTTCTGCATTTTAAGTGCATATCCTGAAAAATCAAGTCAGAAGAAGTCTTGCTTTTACTAAACAAACTAATTTTCATTTACCGCACCCTAATTTTTGAGTGACTTATTTTCATTTTCTTAAAATCTTTTCCAGTAACATTCCAAAAATAAGGAGGAGGGCAGTATTCATATTTCCATATTTTTGCCTGTGCTCTTAAACAAGCCATTAGGAAGAGTCAAACTAACACACAGCAACTGCCTCAAACTTTGGTTCCCTTTAGTTGAATAGGAGCAATTGGATTATGTACAGGTCAAAATGCAATAGGAAATACTTTCACTGTTTCAGAATCTTGGTACACAAACACACCAATCCACCAAATTGCAATCAATAAAATAGTACAAGTGTTTAATCAATGAGAAAAGCTCAATTCGTCTATCATTGTTTTTAATGTATGAGCTGTATGGTTATCCATTCTTCTCAATGACTTCATCCCCTGATGGAGACAAATAATGAGACTAGGACTTCAACACTTGTCTCACCATAAACCTGTAGATGGTTGAGAATAATCAGGGATTTTGAATGTATTATCTAATTCCAATAGGTCTCATTCCTATTTTTTTTTAGGAGATGAAGCTATGCTCAAGCAAATCTTAGATTCTTTCAACAATCTTGTTGATTTGTATTCCCACATTTGTCTGATACTGCAAAGTAGCTCCTTGTCCAACACTGCCACCTAACTCAGTTAATACTAAAACAATCTATTCCTAAAACTATTTTCTTGACAATATCTTGCCTTGCTCAAGTCATAAAATTCAGATGTGTTTCTCAAGGAATCTCAAACTTAAATCAGTTTTTTTTTTAATCCATGTAATCTTGGCCTGTTTTCTCAGTGCCTATAATTTATTTACATTTCAAGTTTTCCTTTCCCATCCTCAATGAAACTTAAACTTACCACCAGCTTCTGTCCAATTTTAGGCCTAAAGATAACAAAGTTTGCTTCAATGTTGAGATGTATATATCCTTGGTCATCATAGATATCGCCTAATTCACCAATTACTTTGACTTTATCAAAAGCGACTGGGACACCCTGCAGACTAACAAAGACATTAAGAGGTTATACAATTCATTCCACAGAACCTGTTAGATAAAAACATAACACAAAATTGCACAATAATTGCATTGAGGATTCAGAAGCTCATTTGTAAAAATTCCAAACTAACCAAAGGCAGGCATTTTATCCAAATGGAAATGGCTGAAAGAATTTTTTTTCCTGATAATACTATATATCCGTAAAGATATAAGTGAAGGTGTAGCATACGTGATGAATTTTAAAGCTTAAACAATTCACTTCCAACAAGATACTCTGTCAGAGTCAGTGCAGATTCAATGGGCCAGCTGGCTTCTTCTGCACTGTGGGGATTCTATGAATTACAAAATGTTCAGCAGAAACTGAAATTGCAAGCATGAAAAGCAAATACAATGGACTCCACAAATTATGTGATTCCTAAATGATGCTTTTCCACAAAAAAATCAGTTTTGGTGAAATCATCAAACACATCTGAGACAAAGAGGCACCACTGATTTTATCAGTGGAAGTAACCACAGATCAGGGTACTCAATTCAATGGTGCATTTTCCCCATCCCTCCTGAGAGTGAAGTACTGAATCCCAGACTGATGTAACTTCATCAAAATGATCACTTATCATGAGATATGACAAAGACCAATTCACTGTTAATGGTATAACAGCTGACCTGTCACCAACATACTGGTCATCCTCAGCAATTTTCCTCTCCTGATTACAATATTAGGCCAACCATAATAACGTTGCTACATGTTGCTGTAAGCTGTTAACTCAATACAGACTGGGAATCACACCTGGATCTTCTGTATGATACACTTTAATACTAAACTGGGTGGTTCCTTTTTTCACTAAGCCACATCTAATTAAACGTTGATGTGAATTATACAGTGAATAATAGAATCATAGGTTTCCTTTCAGGCAATCATTTCATTAAGACTTCCAGATGAGATCAGAAACCACAAGATTGAAACTCGTGATCTTGAATAATTATCTGAACCCAAGATAAAATGACTGTCTTTTAATTAACTTCATACATCTAATTATAACATATGCAGCACAGATCGTATGGGCAATTTTATGGCACTTAAGGTTTTTTCCCAGCTGCAGATATCCATGTGATGTCTGCACCAAAAGGAAATCAAAACATGAATCATTACTTATTTTTCCAACTGGAAAATCAACAGTTGACTTCCAAAATGTTAGAAAGAAAGCACTTCTATTTATAAAGTTCCTGCAATGATCTCAAGATGTTCTAGAGCCCTTCAGACAGTGAAGTACTTTTGAATAGGAGCCACTGTTCTAATGCAGAGACTGCATCAGCCAATTTGTGCACAAGGTCTGACGATCAGCAATGAGACTGATGATCAGGTAATCTGTTTTAGTGACACTGGCTGAAGGATAAATTTAGATCTGCACTGTTTCTGGCTTTTCACCATTTAGAAACTATCCTGTCAGGTCATCTAAGGGTCCAAAGTGGATGATCCCACATTTGCTTACATGGAAATCCACTTACCAAGTTGGTTGATTCAAATAGTTGTTCAGTCTAGAGCTTCAAATATTGCGGAAAAGCATCATTTTTTCAAAGTTTTCCATCATGCACTCATCAGGACAATGGCAAGATGACCAAGGTCAGGGAAACAACAATGATCCACTGAAATTATGTCCCAATGACTTGTGAATTGCATCAAATAGCATGTTCCTTCTGCTGTTTACAATGGACAAAGTAGACTGCATCCAAGAGTGATGATTCATTACCATAGGAATAGCTGATGCCAAAACATGGAACGTACGCAAGAGATTGCTAAATATAGCATTAATTGGATCAAAGGTTATGGGGAGAAAGCAAGATTAAGCCATTGAGTTGGACAATCAGCCTTGATCGTGATGAACAGGGGAGCAGGCTCGAAGGACCAAATGGCTGCCTCCTGCTCCTACCTTCTATGTTTCTATTCACGCCTGTGCCTGCAACACTTAAAACACAGTATTCAACATTGGATGTAATTCTACAATCTTTAGTGTGCTAAGAATTACTCTGACAACCAATTTAAGATTTTCAATTGGGCTCGCAATGTGGTGTATTTGCATTTACTGGAAGCTACATTTATTGGTACACAGGATCCTGTTCTTTGCAGACAGAAAGAACATGTAAACACATTGCACGGTTTCAGTTAAACAAATTAAATGATAGCAATTCAGTGGCTTACTCCTTAGGGCAAACTCTTGCCCAGAGTTAAGCGGCCTGGTTTAATTTTCAAACAATATTTGGCAGTAAACTGTCACTCACTATCAACTGGTGCAATTTTCATGGCAATGCCACTGCCAGAATGCCAACCAATCAGCGTTCTCTTCTCATAACAGTATAAAGTTGTTGCCTGACATTGGGATTCGCTTTCAATTCGACAGATTTTAACTATAGCTAACTTGAGGATCATCAAATGTCTTATGGAATTTCATAAAAATAATCAGCGTGACACAGAACAGAGGCCAGGGTGGTTCACCGTCCCATTCCTCTGCTCTACCTCCATAGCCCTGTAAGTTTCCCTCAACTGTTCATCCAATTTCCTTCTGAAACCAATGTCTCAACTTCTATTATTCTTACGGCAATAAGTTCCAGTGATTGAGTTACCCCTCACTGCATAAAAACCTCCTTTCTCACATTCTCCATCATTTCTTGCCCAAATCCTTAAACATGTCTCCTTATCCCCTGTCCCATCAGTTATTGGGAACTGCTTTTGTCATTCTTGGGGGGACATGGGGATCACTTGCCAACCAGCATTTATTGTCCGTCCCTAGGTGCCTTGAGAAGATGGTGAGCCACCTTCTTGAATCACTGTGCTCTGGACTGATCCAGATTGGGAGGGAATTCCAGGATTCTAACCCATATGTTGCCATTCCTTCGTATTATGTTTCCAAATCTGGATGGTCAGTGGCTTGGAGGGAAACTCTCAAGTGGTGGTGTTCCCATGTATCTGCTGCCTTTCTGCTTCTAGATGGAAGTGATCATGGATTTGGAAGGTGCTGTCTAAGGATTTTTGATGAATTGCTGTATGCATCTTGTAGATAATACATACTGCTGCTACTGAGCTTCAGTGGTAGAGGGAGTGAATGTCTATTGATATGGCGCCAATCAAGCAGACTATTTTGTCCTGGATAGTGTCAAACTTAGAGTGGTTTTGCATTGCACCCATCCAGGCAAATGGAAAATATACCATCACATTCCTAACTTGTGCCCTGAAGATTGAGGACAGGCTTTCGGGAATCAGGAGGTGAGGTTCAAAGGGCCTAATGGCCTATGCCTGCTTCTAGTTTCTATGTTACTCGCCATAGAATTCCTGGTCTCTGACCTGCTCTTGCAGCCAGTGTGTTGATGTGGCAAGTCCAGTTGAATTTCTGGTAACCCCAAAGATGTTAACAATGTGGGATTCAATAATGGTTACACCATTGAATGTCATGAGGTAGTGGTCAGTGGGTTTTTTTTGGTGAAGGTCATTGCTTGGCATTTGTGTGGCACAAATGTTGCTTGCCACTTGTCAGCCCAAGCCTGGGTATTGTCCCCATCTTGTTGCATTTGAACAAGGACTACTTCAGTATCTGAGGAGTCACAAATGGTTTTGAACATTGCACAATCATTGGCGAACATTCAAACCTCTAACCTTATGATGAAGGGAAGGTCATTGAAGCAACTGAAGATGATCGGGCTTGGACACTACCCTGAGGGACTCCTGCAGAGATGTCCTGGAGCTGAGATGACTGATTCCCCACAAGAACAACTATTTCTCTATGTACCAGGTATGACTCCAATAAGTGGGAGTTTGCCCCTAATGTCTATTGATTCCAGTTTTGCTAAGGCTTCTTAATGCCACAATCGGTCAAATGTGGCCTTGATGTTAAGAACCATCACTCTCACTCCACTTCTGGAATTTAGTTCTTTCGACCACATCTGAACAAAGGCTGCAATGTGATCAGGAGCTGAGTGACCCTGACGAAGCCCAAAATGGCTTCACTGAGCAGGTTATTGCTGAACAGGTGCTGCTTGATAGCACTGCTGATAATCCCTTCCATCACTTTACTAATAATCAAAGGTAGACTGATTGGGCAATAATTGGCCAAGTTAGATTTATCTTGCTTTTGTCTATTGTAGTTAAACCTATCATTATCTTGCGCACCTCAAATTATCTCTGCTTCAAGAATAACCCTAGATTCCCAAATCTAACCTTTTAATTAAATTTCATCACTGGAACAATTCTGGTAAATCTCTTCTGCATTTTTTCAAAATCTCTCTCATTCTTCCTAAAGTGTAGTGACCAGAAGCAGATACTGTGCTTCAATAGTGACCTAATCTAAACTATATATGGGTTCAACATAACTTTGCTACTTAATACTTAACACCTCATTTTATGAAACACAGGATTCCATGTTTTGTTAATTACACTCAATATGTCTTGTCACTTTCAAATATCTGTGCATATGAACTCCCAGGGGAGCTCAGCACATAAGTACAAAAGACTTGTAACCATCTTTACAAAAAACAACTGCAGGATGATCTATTTCAGCCTCCACACAAGGTTCCCTTCACCACAGATAGCAGTCTTTAATCAGTTCACTTTCTGTAATAGAGAAACTAATGGGTATTGCATAAAACAAACTCTTATTTTTTTTAGAGCAACACAGCACGGGAAACAGGCCCTTTGGCCCAACGAGCCCGCACCGCCGTCATAACTATATAGTAACAATTCCATTATCCTATTCTAATTTTAGGTTATTCCTAATATGGAAGAGTCTCAATGTAGGGACAATTTGTTTCCCAATCAGCCTAAGAGCGAATTTTTTGGGATGTGGGAGGAAACCGGAGCGCCCGGAGAAAACCCACGCAACCACGGGGAGAACGCGCAAACTCCCGCAGACACCGGCCCAATTCCAAGTGTCTGCACAGCTACAGCGATAGTCACTGAGCTGTCATGGTGCCCTTCAGATGGTCCAGATAAAGCACTCATTTACGACATGAAGCACCAGGCAACCCATGAATCAACATCCAAGAGCTGTCCTCGCACCACCTGCCGAATGCATGCTCCTTGTTGGTCAAGTATGGACCGAATTACCTGTGGAAAAAAAAGCCATAATTAAACAGTCCTACTATATCCCTCTATCTGCATAACGCTCATGTGGCTGTCCAAGAGACCCTTAAACAGCCCCAGCGTGCCTGCTCCCATCACCTTACTCGGCAGTGCATTCCACACCCCCACTACCCTTTGTGTGAAAAACTGCCCTCTAATATTCGTCTTATACCTAGCCCCCCTCACCCTAAGGCCATGACCCCTCGTCCTATCCATTTCTGAAGGTGGAAAAAGTTTACCACCATTTACTCTATCTATACCCCTTATAATCTTATACACCTCTATTAGATCCCCTCTAAGCCAACGTCTTTCAAGGGAAAGCAACCCCAGTCTATTTAATCGTTCCTCATAAGACAGTCCTTCCATACCAGGCAGCATCCTGGTAAACCTCCTCTGCACTCTCTCCAAGGATTCCACATCCTTCTGATAGTACGGCGACCAGAACTGGACGCAGTATTCCAAGTGAGGCCTAACCAACGTTCTATACAATTGCAACATCAAACTCCTACTCTTGTATTCTATACCCTTTTCTATGAAAGCTAACATACTATACGCTTTCTTTATCACCTTCTCCACCTGTGAAGACACCTTCAGAGACTTGTGAACCTGCACCCTCAAGTCTCTCTGCGTCTCTATACTCCAAATAGTTTTACCTTTTATCCTATAACTCTCTTCTACATTTTTCCGGCCATGAACCCTAACAACTTCTTGGTTGTAATACTGAAGACGCCAGAACCAAATTTGCCTCTAGCCAAGCTATTTCCACTCACTTAACAGACTGACATCTACTCAACATAGTGGTGATGCGCCTAGTTGTCTACAAAAAACAGGACAATCCAATCCAGCCAATTACTACCCGATCAACCTACTCTCTGCGATAAAATTGTCAAGTTGTATTTATTCATGGGCTTCATCTTCTGACTCCCCAAAGCCTCTCTATCATCTACAAGATACAAGTCAAAGCCCAGAATGGAACGCAATACTCTCACTTAGCCTTTAATATTGCAAAATGATTGTGTGCACCATTTCCATGGTGCATTGCAACAATGTAAGATTGGTTTAATAATACTTTCCAAAATTTATCATGTTGAGCATCTAGATGAACAAAGACAGTAGTCGCTTGAAAATGCTATCCCCTCTTCCTCCACATCCTAATTTGAAATGATATCCATTATTACATTCTGTAATCATCAGGTCAAAATTTTGAAACTCCCTACTTAACAGCACTGTGAGAAGAGTTTCACCATATGGACTGCAGCAGTTCAAGAAGTTGATACACCACCATGTACTCATGGACAATATGTGATAGACAATATATGTTGGTCTTGTCAGCAATGTCCATACCATCACTGAATAAATAACAAAATGGAGGATATCAACATATAGGCATGGTGGCAATGGTTCGTATTGTTGCCTCACAGCGCCAGGGATGTGGGTTCAATTCTGGCCTTGGGTGACTGACTATGGAGTTTGCACATTTTCCCCAAGTCTGCATGGGTTTTCTCCCATACTCCAAAGATGTATGGGGCAGGTTCACTGGCCATGCTATATTGTTCCTTTGTGTTATGTGTACTAGCAGGGTAAATATATGGGGTTATAGGATTAGGCTTGAGTGGGATTGTTGTTGGTGCAGGTTCAATACATCCAACGGGTCCCCTTTTGCACCATAATCCACTGCAGCGGTTTTATGATTCTGTATTTGTACATCTACAACAAATCTGTGGATAGGAGCTAACTGCTCCACACGGGGGATAGTTTTAACTTTTGGAGACAAATAATGACAATCAGCCTCCTTTTATGCACCCTCCCCAATTTTCCTCCCAGACTGTGGTATAATGGGCAGCCAATCACTATCAACATATAAATTATAATCATGGAGTGCCCTCACAATGCCCTCCCACTCTGTGAAGAGTCTATTCAACCCAATGGGAATATCCAGAATATTTTTAAAATCCAATAAACAAGACATTTAGAAAATCATAATGCAACTAAGCAGGTTCAATGTGGCTTTACAAAAGGGAAATTTTGTTGGACGTTTTTTGAAGTTCTCTGAGATACCATAAGCAAGGGGAATAAAAGCAGAACCGGTACATGTATTTAGATTTTCAAAGGACATTTGATATGCTGCCAAATAAAAAGTTCATAAGAGCTCATGGTGTTGGGGTGACATTATCAACATGAATGAAGAATTGGCTAAGAGAATTAGTCACGATAAATAGTCATTTTCAGTACTGAGATCACAAATATTTATAATGTACGTGAATGAAAGAGCATTGTAGCCAAATTTGCTGATGATATAAAGATGAATGGGAAAACAAGCTGTAAGGATGACAGTGTGCAAAATATTCTACGCATGGATGAATTGAGTGGGCAAACATTTTGCAGGTGGGAATATAATGTGGGAAAATTTGACATCAACCATTTTGTTAGGAATAGAAAAATAAAATATTTCAATGACAAAAGACTGCAGAGGGATCTGGGTGTCTGTGTACATGAATCATAAGTTTGAATGTAGTTACAGCCAGTGATTAGGAATACAAGAGAAATGGCCTTTATTACAAAAGGGATAGAACGTATAAGCAGACATTCTAACAGAAGTCTTCGAACAGAGCTTTAGTGGACCACATCTAGAATACTGCAAACAGTTTTAGTTTCCTTATTTAACAATATATATATTTGGATTGCAGACAGTACCAAGAAGGTTCACTAATTTGATTGCTGGAATGATGGTGTGGTTTTCTGAGGTGTCTTTACCCAGAGAGTGGTTAGGGAGTGGTCTTTACCCAGAGGGTGGTTAGGGAGTGGAATGTCCTGCCTGCGGCAGTTGTAGATGCGCCAGGTTTGGTGGCGTTTAGGAGGTTAGTTGATAAGTTTATGGAAGAGAAGGGAGTGGTTTAGTTTGGAGGGTCATTGCTTTTTTCATAATTGGTCGGCGCAACATCGAAGGCCGAAGGGCCTGTTCTGCGCTGTAATGTTCTATGTACTCAATGAAGTTTTGAAAAATGAGAGGTAATCCTATTACACTTCTAGGGAACCTAGAATAAAGGAAGAGATTCAGAATAAGGGTTTCCCATTTAAAAAGATAAGTTCTCTGAAAAGATTGTTACTCTTTGGAATTCTCTATTGCAGAGAGTAGAGGAGACTATGTCATTGAATACATTCAAGATCAGGTTAGACAATTTTTGATGTAGAACAAAATACAAAACAGCACAGGAAACAGGCCCTTCAGCCCAACGAGCCAGCGCCGCCACCCCGATGTTCCCGTCTCTACCCGTGATCCCTGTTTATGTTTACAGATCTATGGATTAAAAACCAAATTTGAGACCATTTAGGGAGAATTTGTTTTGCCAATTAGCCTAAGAGCACATCTTTGGGATGTGGGAGGAAACCCATGCAAGCACGGGGAGAATGCGCAAACTCCCACAGACACAGGCCCAAATCCATGTATCTGCACAGCACAGCGATAGTCACTGAGCTGTCGTGTTGCCCATCAAATGGTCCAGGTCAAGCGTACGCTAACGACGTGAAGCACTAGGATACTCTTGAAAAAAAATCCAAGAGCAGCCCTCTCACGACCCATCACGTGTATGCCCCTTGTTAGACAACAAGGTGGACCAAAGCATCTGTAGGATAAAAACAAGTACATCCACATCATCATCATCATCTATTTACACACTTCCCAGAGACTCCCAAGACTCATGATCCCTATTTTAAATCAGTTTTCTATACCCCTCCATTCCCATTCTGTTCATGTGCCCATCTAAGTATTTCTTAAATAACTCCCGAGTGCCTGCCTCCACCACTTTACTTGGCAGTGCATTCCATACCCCCATCACCCTGTGTGAAAAAAACTCCCTCTAGCATCCAAATTATACCTTACCCCCCTCACCCTAAGCCCGTGACCCCTCGTGCTATTCGAGTCCATCCTAGGAAAAAGCCTATAAGGCAGTTGTGGGTTAAGGGAGGCAGACAGGTAAGTGGAGTGGAGATGTCAATCAAGGGTGCCTTATTAATCTTACTAAATTTTGGAAAAGACACAAAGGGCCAAATGTCTTACTCATTTATTTTATGTTACATAGTATATCAATCTTACCGCAGCACAATAGTTTAAAGATAAATAGAATTTTATGATTAATAAATTACATCCACTGTCATTAATCTGACTCTTCTAGTGTGCTGGCCTATAAACAGTGAAAGATTTAACAACTTGCAGTGCGGAATAACACTACAAACGATTCAACTGTTCAGGAGATAAAAATAGACTCTGCAAGGTAGGAGATATTAGGAATGACGAAAAGCTAGATCGCAGAGCAGTATGTTAGGAGGGCCTTAAAGAAGAATTGGTGAAATGTCAGGGGAGTTTAAGGCAAGAATTGCTGAGCATGAGGTCTTGAAGGATGAAGGCAGACATGAATAGCTGGAGAAGTTTGAACCATATCATAGGGCTTCAGGAGCTTCCATAAGTCAGAAGAGATAGACCTTGATCAGAACAGATTTAGCAGCTCAAAACTAAACACGTCAATGGCAGTAGAATTATAGGCCACCACATGACCCAGCATATTCCTCACTCTACCATTACTACTAAGCCAGGGGACCAACACAAAGAATAGTAGAATCTACCAGGAACTGCAAGCGTACCACGGTTTCAATGTTCACAGTGTTTAACATGATGAAAAATGTGAAGAAAGTGAGCGCGCTGGCAATGACTTCAAAAAATTCCTTCAATTCGGGCAATCCCAATAAATTGAAAGTTGGCAAATGTTATACTGCTTTTGTTTGAAAGACTGCAGGTTGGATGAGTGGGCAAGAAAATGACAGACGGAGTCTAATGTGATAAATTGTAAGATTAATCAATTTGGTTCTAAGAATAGAAATTTTAACAGAAATTTTAACAGATGAAAGACAAGGGGTTGATCATTTAGGACTAAGATGAGGAATATTATTGCACTCAAAGCTTTTAAATCATGAGCATTGTTCCATTGTTGAATACACTTATGGGTGAGATGTCAGATTTTTGGTTTCTTGGGGGATCAAAGGCATACAGGGAGGGGGCAGGAAAGTAAGTTAAGATTGAAGATCAGCCTTGGTGGTATTGAATGGCAGAACAGGGTTGAGAAAATGAACTGTCTTCTCCTGTTTCTCATGTTCTTAGTGCAGATTACTATTCTCCCCTAATTCCATAACTCTAATCCTTGTCCAGTAGTCTTCCATTTTTCTAAGGTCCAATAGGGTCCTCTGCATTTCCTCTTTCTACCATAAATTATCAATATGACTTTTCAAGTATAATCATCATTTTAAAATCAATGCTAACTCCTTCTACCTTGGTCTGGATATAGAAGCCATGCAACAGAATCATAGAAAACAGGAGCAGGAGGTGGCCATTTGGCCCATCCAGCCTGTTCTGCCATTCATTATCATGGCTAATTATGCAACTTAAAGCCTGATCCCACCGTCTTATATCCTTTGATCCCCTTTGCCTCAAAGTGCTACATCTAACTGCTTCTTGAAAGTATTCAATGTCTTGGCTTCAACTACTTTCTATGGTAATAAATTCCACAGGTTGATCACATTCTGGGTGGAGTTTCTTCTTATCACTGTCCTAAATGGTCTACCCTTTATCTTCAGACTATGACCCTTGGTTCTGGATATCCCCACTATCCGGCATACCTCTTGCACCTATCCTATTGAATACTGTTAGAATTTTAGCAGCTTATATAAGAACATTCTTCTGAACTCCAGTGAATACAATTCCAATCAACTCAACCTCTCCTCAGACATCAGTCCTGCCATCTCGCATCTGAAAGCATGTGGGAACATCCTTAATTGGATAAAGTCGTGAATATTGGGAATTCTCACCCCTAGACAGCCACAGATGTTCCATCATTGAATACTTTTAAGACTAAGATAGACAGATTTTTAATTTTTCCTGGAATATGAGAAGGTTGCAGGGA
This sequence comes from Sphyrna mokarran, assembly GCA_024679065.1. Taxonomy (NCBI): domain Eukaryota; kingdom Metazoa; phylum Chordata; class Chondrichthyes; order Carcharhiniformes; family Carcharhinidae; genus Sphyrna; species Sphyrna mokarran. The sequence continues at coordinate 83,004,991 of JAGIQG010000002.1, forward strand.
AGTGGATCTGAGGTCACGATGACCCAGGATTGTATTGAATGGTGGAGCAGGCTCAGTGGGCAGTACACTCTACTCTTGCTCCTATTTCTTGTATCGCTGTAGTCCAAGACTGGACATCAGATTCAATGTCAACAAATTGGACAATTAGATAGAGTCTTTCTTTCAAAAGTTACAAACTCCAAAAGCTTGCTATTTAATGGATTTTAAAATACAATCAATGTTGGATTGCACCACCTCAAATGAATTTTCTTGTTTGACGGGTATTCTAGCAGTTAGCACGGAGAAATCACTATTTGAAAATATCCAAATCAGTAATTCCACAAGTCCTCCACTATCCTTACCAATACTCATACCCGCATCAACCCTCTTGCTTCCCCCTCACTTCACCTTCCTTCACTCACTTCCCACTACAATTCCTCTCCCCTTACTCTCTACCCCTTCACCTCTCTCTCCTTCACACACTCCCACCCACCCAGATCCCCCCCCATACCCCCACATCAATACCCTCCTTCCCCGCTCCATGTCCCACCCCACTCTGCCCCTACCCCATCCTTCTCCCTACCCGCTTCCTCTCCCTACTCTCTTTCCCCGACTCTCCCCATGCCCCCTTTCCTCTATTACTGTCCTTCCACACCATTCCCCTCTCCCCTCCCCGTCCCACCCCCCCCGTCCCCCCCTTCCCCAAACCCACCCCCCCTTCCCCAAACCCACCCCCCCCTTCCCAAACCCACCCCCCACCCCTTCCCCAAACCCACCCCCCCCCTGCCCAAACCCTCCCCCTGTCCCCCCCTTCCTCCTCCCCACATAATGCCCTCCTCTCCCCGACCTGGTCTCCCCTCTCGTCCCCCTCACCTTCCCCCTCTTCCACCCCCCTCCCCCCTTCCAGTCCCCCGCTCTCCCCCAC
>JAGIQG010000002.1:83712921-83808100 GCA_024679065.1 Sphyrna mokarran
CTCCCTTAGCAGCCTGAGGTAAATGCCATCAGGCCCCGGAGCTTTATATGTCTTTAAGCTGCCTAACAACCCGAACACCTCTTTCCTCGTAATCTTTATTTCCCTCAACCGATCCTCAACTTTGTCAACATCAGCAACAGACATCTGGCCCCTCTCCCGCGTGAATACCGATGCAAAGTATTCATTCAGGATCTCCCCCATTCCCTCAGGCTCTAAGCATAGATCCCCTCCTCTGTCCCTGAGAGGTCCAATCTTGCCTCTAACCATCCTTTTGCTCCTTACATAGGAGTAAAATGCCTTAGGATTTTCCTTAATCTGACCTGCCAGAGCCACTTCGTGGCCCCTTTTTGCCTTTCTAACACCCCTTTTAAGATCCCGTCTACACTCTCTATATTCTTCCAGCGCTGTCTCAGTCCCCAGTTGCCCAGATCTAATGTAAGCCTCTCGCTTCTTCCTGATCAAGTCCTCAATCTCCCTGGTAAGCCACGGTTCTCTAATCCTACCTTTCCCATCCTTCCTCCTTGCCGGCACGTATCTTTCCTGCAGAGAATTTAGTTTTCCCTTGAAAGACTCCCACATGTACCTCGTCGACCTACCCTCAAAAAGCTTATCCCAGTCGGTATCTTTAAGATCTCGCCTAATCTGGCTGTATCTAGCCCTCCCCCAGTTAAATACCTTCCCTTTTGGGCCGGTCTCGTCCTTTTCCATTAATATCCTAAAGCAGATAGAGTTGTGATCACTATTTGACACATGCTCTCCTACCTCGATGTCAACCACCTGCCCTGGCTCATTCCCCAGAACCAAATCCATTATAGCCCCCTCTCTAGTCGGGCCATCCACATACTGCTCCAAGGACCCTTCCAAAACACACTGTACAAATTCCTCCCCGTCCACTCCTACAGCTCTGGGCCCTCTCCAATCTACTCCAGGAAAATTGAAATCTCTCACTACTACTACCCTATTTTTCCTACACTTATCTAAAATGTCCCTGCATATCCTTTCTTCCACGGCCCGCGGGCTGTTGGGCGCCTCCTTCAACCACGTCTCAGTCACCGCCACCACGTCTAAACTCCTCGTGAACATTATTGCCTTCAGTTCATCTGTTTTGCCAGTCACACTCCTCGCATTAAAACACATGCACTGGAGACCCTCAGCTCTCGGAAATACCTTTCTACCTACTGGTGTTTCCCTATCATCCCTCTCTATCCCACTCCCAGTTCCTGCTGTCTCCCCACCCTCCCTCCCTATTAGTTTAAACATTTTTGAAACACTCCAGCTAACCTCCCAGCTAAAATATGTTTTCCCCTCCCAGTCAACTGCTCCCTATCCCTCATGAATAGGTGACCCTCCCTCCTGAAGACTTCCCAATGATCAATAAATATGAAGCCTTCTGCCCTACACCAATCCCTCATCCATGCATTTAGTTGGAGTGTCTCATTTATTACCCAATCCGTCCCGGGCACAGGCAGCAGCCCAGAGAACGCCACCCTGGAGGCCCTACCTTTCAGTTGAGCCCCCAACTCCCTAAACTGTCTACGCAAGTCCCCCCTGCGCTTTCTTCCTACATCTTTTTGTCCTATGTGAACTATTACATTTGCCTTAGACCCTTTTCCCTTCAAAATTCCCTCTACCCTCTCTGATACATCCTGGACCCCTGCTCCAGGGAGGCAGACTACCATCCTGGAGTCTCTCTTTTCCCCACAGAATCTCCTATCGATCCCTTTAACCATCCCATCCCCCACCAATATCTCACTTCCTACTTTCCTGCCGGTCTCTGTGGCCTTCTGTTCCCCTTCACCTGCCCTCTCCATCACAGCTTTTACCCCCCCCTTGGTTTTCTGGGGATCCTCCTTAGAGATGGCCTTTGTGCCTTGATTTTTGTCCTTATTCCTTGTAACTGTACCCAGCCCATCCCTACTACTAGATCCTGGGGTCCCTACAGGTCTGCCTTCCCTATTCATTGTATCCTCATTTTCCCTCACCAGACAAACGTCCTCCAAGCGCAGCTCCAGCTGTCTCAACTTTGCTCGTAAACGTTGCAGTTCTAAACATTTTGCGCATATGTGGGGCTTCGGGAGACGTGATGCCTCCAAGAAGGTCCACATATGGCAGCGTACACATTGGACGCGTTTGGCCAAGTATCGTGGCATTTTATATACCCCTTTAAAGGTGATTAGGTAAGAAGCACGTTACTCACCGTGTCCTAGCCTGCGCTCGCCCAAGCCCAGTGAGCTTAAGCCCTTGTTGTTCTCACTCTAATTCCCGTCTCACTCCACTGCCCGCTCCCGACGCTGCCCGCTGTCTTACCTTGGCCTTCCTTTTATACTCCTGCGCTTCCTCCCCTGCAGCCCCCCGCGCCTACCTCCCGCTACGGAGCGCCGAAATAAACACTCTACAAAATAAAGTACAAGACAGAAATTGCAAGTCAGGATTCTCTCCAGCCACTCTCCAAATAACTCTGCTCCGGAGAACAGTAATGTACCCACTCTTGAGCACCTAATTTATACTCCCGCGCTTCCTCCCCGGCAGCCCCCCGCGACTACCTCCCGCTACGGAGCGCCGAAATAAACACTCTACAAAATAAAGTACAAGACAGAAATTGCAAGTCAGGATTCTCTCCAGCCACTCTCCAAATAACTCTGCTCCGGAGAACTTGAAGCTCTCTATCCTTTCTATTTCATCCCCATTGATATAGATTGGGGCATGTTCTCCTTTACGCTTCCTGAAGTTGATGACAATCTCATTTGTTTTGTTAATATTGAGGGAAGCACCAGTTCGGCAGATTCTCTATCTCATTCCTGTACTCTGTCTCCTCATTGTTTGAGATCTGACCCATTACATTGGTGTCATCAGTAAACCTGAAAATTGAATTGGAGGGAAGTTTGGCCACACAGTCTTAAGTGTATAATGAGTAAAGGAGCGGACTGAGAACACAGCCTTGTGGGGCATTGGTGTTGAGAATGATCTTGGAGGAAGTATTGTTGCCTATCCTTACTGATTGTGGATCCTGAACTCACAGACCAGTCACAGGGAGAGGTGCCGAGGCCCATGCCATTGAGTTTGGAGATGGGTTTCATGGGAATAATAGTGTCGAAGGCTAAGCTTTAGTCAATAAATAGGAGTCTGGCATAACATAGACTTGTTATGTAGATATTCCAGGGTTGAGTGCAGGACCAAGGAAATGGTGCCTGCTGTGGACCTTGCGGCAGTAGGCAAACTGTAGTGGATCCAGGTAGTCAGGGAGGCTGAAATTGATTTGTGCCATGACTAACCTTTCGAAGCATTTCATAAGGATGGATTTCAGAGCCACTAGCTGATAGTCATTAAGGCATGCTGCTATGTTTTTCTTACATACCAGGATGATAGTTGCCTTCTTGAAGCAGGTAGGGACCTCAGATTGTTGTAAAGATGTTGAAAATGTCTGTGAATACCCCTGCCAGCTGATATGCGCAGAATCTGAATGCAAGTCAGGTACCATCCGGGCCAGTTATTTTCTTTGGTTTGACCTTCAAGAAAGCTGCTCTAACATCTGCAGTGGTGACCCCAGATTCATCTAGGGCTTGTAGAGTGGAGGGCATGCTTTTGCTGACCGCTTGTTTAAAACGGGTATAGAAGGCATTAAACCTGTCAGGGAGGGGTGTTTTGGAGCCAGTGATTTTACATATCTTCATCTTGTAGCCTGTTATGTCTTGCAGACCTTGCCATAGTCGGTGAGGGTCGGTGTGGCTAACCTGGGACTTAGCTTGGTCCGGTACTGTCTTTTGGCATTTTTGATGGACCTCCTTAGATCGTATCTGGCTTTCTTGTACAGATCAGTTTGCCTGATTTGAACACCTCAGACTTCAAGCAGTGGATATCCCTGTTCATCCATGGTTTCCAGTTGGGGAACACACGGATTTGCTTCTTTGGCACACAGACTTCTACATAATTACTAATGAAGTTAGCTACTGTAGTGGTGTACTTGTTCAGGCTGGTCACAGAGTTTTTAAATACTGACCAGTCCACTGACTCCAAGCAGTCTCCTGGGAGATCATCCCATTCTTTAGACTAGCATTGCATGACTTTCTTTGATAGATTCCTTCCTATATTCCTTATTTCTTCCTTTGTATCCTGTCCTACCCACATTGCTATTGTTAGGAGCCGGTGCACCAGTCACACAAGTGAGTTCTTGTCTCTATAATTTGTCTTCTCTAACCAAACTGTTTCCAAATCCTGATTTCCTGAACTTAGATTATTTCTCTCCATATTGTGCTAATATCATCATTAATTACCAGAGCCACCTTTTCCTCGCTGTATGTCCCTCTTAAATGTCAAATCTCCTTCAAAATTCAGGTTCCTGAAGCCATGTCTGTGTAATGGCTATCAGATTACACTTACTATTTCTATTATTTTTCTATTTGTTTTATCCTACAGGTACTTCGGTCTGCCTTGTCTAATCAGAGGCATACACGCGAATGGTCATGAGAAGGCTGCTTTTGGATTTTGAGAGTAGCCTAGTGCTTCACGTCATTAGTGTACGCTTGACCTGGACCAGTTGATGGGCAACACGACAGCTCAGTGACTATCGCTGTGCTGTGCAGATACATGGATTTGGGCTTGTGTCTGTGGGAGTTTGCGCATTCTCCTCGTGCTTGCGTGGGTTTTCTCCAGGTGCTCTAGTTTCCTCCCACATCCCAAAGATGTGCTCTTAGGCTGATTGGCAGAACAAATTCTCCCTAAATTGTCTCAAATTTGGTTCTAATGTGTAGATCTATAAACATAGACAGAGATCATGGGTAGAAGTGGGAATGTCAAGGTGGCAGCGCGGGCTTGTTGGGCCGAAGGGCCTGTTTCCCGTACTGTTTTGTTCTTTGTTCTTATGTTGTTTCTTATCTCAATGTTCACATTCCAATTTTAAAGTTCCCCAATCCTTTGATTTCCCTTCCACACATTCATCAATCCCTCTTTTAAGTGTGTTATCCCTCCAACTCATTAATAACGATTGTTCATGGTGCTGGTTGACTTTTTTTTTCCATTTTGAAATTAAAGTTTTCCACTTGGAACCTGCATTTTTCGTTCAAATAGCTTTTTCTGCTGCAATACAATTTTCCAAGTTCCATGTGCCTCCTAGTGGCCAAATATCTTTATCCAATTTACCGTTTAGTGCAGCAGATAATCAACGTAAATTATGTTCCTGATCAGGATATTCAGACCACATAAAAAGCAAAGGAGAATTGCCCCCTGTTTTGTCTGAAATCTGCCCCATAACGTCAGTATTACCATGCCCGTAGCAAAAAACGGTAATAAAAAGAATTCCTGGTACCGAAATCAAATCACAGGATCCCTGACCCAAACTAATACCAAAATCAAATTGCAGGATCCCTGATCCAAACTAAGCCTGTGTAACCCTGATCCAGATCTAAAACGACATCAAGGAGTCCCTGACTTCAGGCTAGCCACAATGGAGTCCTTGATCCTTATCACTCTACTCACAGTCCGATTTAGATTCGAATGCCGTTATCTGTTAGCGTCCTCGGTCAGAGCACCGACCTGAGAGAAAAGCTGAATCTTACCTTGTGCCGGTGTCTGTCTCTTCCTTCTGGGTCGTGGCTCGATCACTTTTTCAGTCCCCTGCGGAATTCACTCAGGGATTTGGTCTCTGCTTTGCAGCGCCAAATGTTGAAGTGGCAATTTTCCTGCTTCTTGACTGTGATAGAGGTACTCAACAAAATTTGTTCTGACCAAATATCTAGTCTTTATTTACGAAAGACTGCATGCAGTAGTGGCAGTAACTTGAGTTCGGAGAGCCGTCGTTACGACTTGCTAATTCCTTCTCCAGTCCCTGTTTACATAAAGAATCAGTTCAATATTGTACATAATAATTATCAGTTTGTGTGACCAGAGCTTATTCAGGAATTCGATCAGTAATAGTATCATAAGCAATGTCATAAATCATGGTACAACCTACTGACCTCTTAGAACTCTTCGTCTCATCAGCCATACCTTTATCTTGTCCTTTGATAGAACAGAAGAAGGTCAGTGACTCCTTCATCTTTGACTTTATCTTGTCGTACTCATACAGCCCTAGGGTATGCGGAGTCAGCCTTATCAGGTCTTGGCCTTCTCTGGTCTTATTCATGTCTTAGATTATGTGGAGTTAGTTTTCCTTATTTTGTACCAAATAGTTGACCAATTTTCCCATCATGCCATTACTTCATTCGTACAACTTCACAACAGTAATGTGCAACACCCTGTGGAAAGTCTTTGGACAAATAAGTGTGATGAATGGTTGGTGTGCTTTTATTTGTCTTTTAAAACAAAACCGATTTGTGCCCTTTTCAGCCTCTTGTGCAATCTCCCCTGCTCACCACACTAGTCAATTGGCATGGCGATCTGGTGATACTATGCCCCTTTTTTCAGAGCAAGTCTTCTAAGTTTTATTTTTCTTTTTTTATTTATGCATTAATAGTTTAGCATGGACCAAAGTTCATTAAAAAAAAAATCTTCATGTGAATCAAAGTAATCTTGTAGGTGTCAGATTGTATCTGTACGTTAACTTAGGCGGAAGTATTTTTTATCCGATGACATACGCTTTGTGCTTTCACATTTTCCAGAGATTTGACACAATAGTTGGTCAAAGAGGTACCCAGCTGAGTGGTGGACAGAAACAGAGAATTGCTATTGCTCGTGCATTAGTCAGAAATCCGAAGATTCTTCTGCTGGATGAAGCAACATCTGCTCTCGATACCCAAAGTGAATCTGTCGTGCAGGCAGCATTGGATAAGGTAAGTGGGAATGAAAAGAATGGCCGCTATTCTCTACTAAAGTTAACTTTAGGAGGCTTAAGGATCAATCTCACATCACCAACAGTGAACCAGACTTGCAGAGTCTCAATTCTTTTAACATACCATTGGCACACAGAATCCTAGAATCCCTGCAGTGCAGATTAGTTAGCTATGGAAACAGGGAAGTCCGTTCAGCCAATCAAATCACACCAACCACAGTTCCACTCAGGCCCTATCCCCGTAATCCTACATATAACCATTACTAATCCCTTAATTTATCATTGGCAATATATCATGGACAATTCATCATGGCCAATAAACTTAACTTGCACATCTCTGGGGTGTGGGAGAAAACTGGAGGAAACCCATACAGACATGGGGAGAATGTGCAAACTCTGCACAGTGACCTGAGGCTGGAATTGAACCTTGGTTCCTGGTGCTGTGAGGCTAACCACTGAACCTAGTGATGTATTTAGACAAACTCAAGTCTGTTTTCATAAGCTAATTATTGCTAGAACACGTCACTAGTCTGTCATCTGAACTTGCAGTGAATGCTTTACAGAAAGCTATTGGTCTTGCAGGAACTGCTACCCAGTGGCAGTGCAGAGAGGATATGGATTGTTATACCTCACTGCCACCATATTGTGTCTCTCCATGCTGGGTACTGCTTCAACACTGAGCAGAGTTTTCAATTTTTAATGCAGTGCTGCAGTGGACAGAAAACTTAAGGTTGCTTGCCTCAACTGTGGTTTTCTCAGAAAAAGCAAATCAAGGATCGATCCCATGACACCATATTGAGTTTTTATTCAACATTAAGGTGTCATTTTAAAGGCCACCCCAATACAAAAATAGTTCACCTCCCATCCCCATGCACCTCCTCCCATGAAATGCACCCCCAACCCCACCAATGCCAGGGTTCTACAAGGACATGATCCTCTTCCTTTCTGAGCAATGCACTCACTTGAGACCTTCAGGCTGATCTGCCTGTCAGGTGCAGGTAAATGGGTAATATAATGGGAGCGGAATGGATTTATCATGCATAGAAGCCTGATAATTAGATTTGCATTTGTTCTAATAGGATTCTGAAGTTGAATGTTGAGAATCCTGTTATGTCACTGGCGCAGTTGGGTTCAATTTACCATGGCCAGGATGTCTGGGTTTGGTATTTGAGGAGATTAGCAGGGTAAATTTGTGGGGTTATGGGGATAGGGCCTGGGAAAGATATTTAGCTGAAGAGTCATTGCAAACTTGATGGGTGGAATAGTCTCCTTCTACTCTGTAGGGATTCTATGAACATGTAAGAATCTAATATGGACTCTTCTCCATAGTCTTGTTTGACTGTAAATATGTATAAAGTAATTTTAACAAAAAAGTCTTTGTGTAACTTCAAGGCTGTTTCAAGGGCTGAGACTTTGCACTCCTGTTCCCTTTAGGTGTGAATGATAATAATGATAGGAGCACAAAATGTGTTATATTGGTGCCTATTTCTGTCTTGACTAAGCTCTAGGTTATGTGCATTCTTACATGACCAGTGAGCAGTATGGTACTTAGCCCCACAATAATCCTTTAGGTAGCAGATCCTTCTGCTGCAATTACACTTATGGTAGTGGTTAGCACCTGTGAAGTGGTCTTTGTGAGACTTGGGCTCAGCTGGCTCCACCTGACACTACCCAATTGAGGCTCAAGAATACAAGCCCCATTATCTTGTAGGCGTCTTAAGAGGGACTAAAACTATTGGTGTAAACACTAACAGAAAATCTGGAGTGGAACTCTGTAAGATAGTCATGCATGTTCTGGCAGCTCTTGCTGCCAGACTGATGTCAATCATCATGCTTTGCGCTTCTATGGACCCTAACAGCAAGGCTGAGAGGGATTCTGATGCTTTGGCAATCCAAAATTTCCATAAATTTCACCAAGGCATGCACCACAGCAAGGTCATTCCATAATAACCTCACACTGATCTAAGCAACATGATAGGCAGCAATTACAGGTTGTAAATCCAGCTTGATTGACAGAAAGAACAGGCATCACAGGCTGCCATCGATGGTGGGAGAGATTATCACAAGTTGGATAATTAGCATCCATCTCAAACCCGGCAGTAAGATGCTGTTTCGCTCCGCCAATCCCTTCAAAAAAGTGGACTGTAACACTGCATCAAGCAGCGTGACAAAGAAAGGGAAGAAGGTACCAGCCCTTCAGTTTGCAGTTAGAACATCAGAACCATGTGTCCAAGACTTCTCTCAGGAGATTTCTCTCAGATTGCTGACTCTCAGATCACCATTATCAACAAAGCTGAATAGACTTATGCAGACATTCCAGCACCTCAGGATTTATGTCTCTATGCTTATGGATCACTTAAGGGAGCAAGACTACACTTTTTACTGGCAGGGTAGAGACCCAAAAGAGCCAAGACAGCTTGGAACAGACTTTGCCATAGAATCATAGAATCCCTACAGTGCACAAAGAGGCCATTTGGACCATCGAGTCTGCAGTGATGACAATCCTACTCAGGCTCTTTCCCCATAACCCCACATATTTTATCTGCTATTCCCTCTATCTTACACATTCCCGGGACACAAATGAGCAATTTAGCTGACTGAATAGTACAATGGAAGAATTAAGAATTTTTTTAAGAAAACACAGAAACCCTACAGTGCAGAAACAGGCCATTTGGCCTGTCGAATCTGCACTGACCATAATCCCAACCAGGCTCTACCCCATATCTCTACATATTTACCTGCTAATTCCCCCTAATTTACACAAAGGAGCAATTTTAGCATGGTCAATCAACTTAACTTGCACATCATTGGACTGTGGGAGGAAACCGGAGCACCTGGAGGAAACCCATAAAGACATGGGGGAAATGTGCAAACTCCACACAGAGAGTGACTGGAAATTTAACCAAAGTCCCTGGCACTGTGAGGCAATAATGCCACTGTGATGGCAGCCTGTTCTTTCTGTCAATGAAGCTGGACTTACAACCTGTAATTGCTGCCTATCATGTTGCTTAGATCAGTGTGAGGTTATTATGGAATGACCTTGCTGTGGTGCATGCCTTGGTGAAATTTATGGAAATTTTGGATTGCCAAAGCATCAGAATCCCTCTCAGCCTTGCTGTTGGGGTCCATAGAAGTGCAAAGCATGATGATTGACACCAGTTTGGCAGCAAGAGCTGCCAGAACATGCATGACCATCTTACAGAATTCCACTCCAGATTTTCTGTTAGTGTTTACACCAATAGTTTTAGTCCCTCTTGAGATACCTACAAGATAATGGGGCTTGTATCCTTGAGCCTCAGTTGTGTCACCCGAACTGCCTGCCCATCAGAAACTATATATATGATAGTCACCCACAAATGCCTCAGAATGCACACTGTCCATCTGACTGCGTGCCACTCCTAGACCAGTATACCTCCTCAGCATTGACGCCCCAACACTTTTTCTTAGTCAAAGACTAGCTGTATAAGGAACTCTATAACATCAGCAGCAGCATCCTTAATACCAAATATCTTCCAAGGTTGAAGCTAGCCATAGCTCCTTGCTCTACTGTCTTGGGTGACATGGCATTGGCAGGATGAATGAGAACAAACAGATTACTAGAGTTGTGTGTGTACCACAGTCTGCATTACCAGCTTGTTCCTTCAGACCAAACTGTGTTGCAAATTTTCATGAAGACATTCAAAATTATGCTGGTGGCACCAACTGGACTGCATCATCACCTGGTGAGTCTTTATGAAGTATCCTAATCTCATGCAGTGTACATAGCAGGGACTGTAACACTAACCACGCCCTGGTATCCAGCAACGTTACACTCAAACCAAAGAAGATGCATCATTCCAAGCAAACTGGTCACCCTTGTATCAACACCCTTCTCCCCATGTCTGCCTGGGTTTCGCCCTGGTGCTTTGGTTTTCCCACACGTTCCAAAGATGTGTAGATTACATGGATTTGGCTATGCTAAATTGCCCTTTGTAGTCCCCCTGACACTAAAGGGTAAATGCATGGGATTATGGGGACAGGGCTTGTTTGAGACTGCACGCAGACTTGATAGGCCAACTGGCCTCCTTTTGCACTGTAGGGTTCTATGAACACTACCACAATTTCTCACCCACAACTGTCACAGGAGTTTTTCACTTCTCTTGAACAAGCCCTTCCAAACATTCTGTAGGGGATTCAGGTCCAGTGGGCCCTTACTAGTGACATCATCTGTAACTCAGCAATGATCACCTTTGGTAAATGTGAGAAGCCGAATGCAGACAAGTTTCAAGCCCAATTTGAAGGGATGCAACCAGTCATAGACACAATTGTAGTGCACTGCTGATCTGCAGGCAAATGCCAGCAAGGAAACGTTCTCTACACTTAAAACTGTCAGAAGCACAATGCAAAGAACATCTAGACGCTGTGCAAATGACTGCTGACAACATCTATTATAGCCATATTCAGCTGGTCTCTGACATCGGAAATGTACAATGGCATCAAGAAAACTTTTGAACCAACCATCAAGAAGACCATCCCACCACTGTTCCTTCCCTGCCTCCAAATTTAAATGAGGGGAAATGATCACTGACCAAAGTAAGCAAATGAATTGCAGAATGGAGCACTACCTAGAACTGTACTCTGGCAAAGCATTGTCACTAATGTCACCCTCAATGCACCTCATCCTCTGCCTGTCATGAATGAGCAAGACTAGCAGCCAATGGAACTGAAGCTCAGTAATACCATTGATTCTCTATTCAGCAGAAAGGCACCTGGAAAGGATGGCATTACTGCTGAAATAATTAACTGTGCAAGCCAGCTATACTCTGTGTTGCTTTGCTAGTGTTGGGATGAGGAAGAAGTATCACAAGACAAGCATGATGCCAACATCATTGTCCTCTATAAGAACAAGGGTGACTGCAACAATTACCCTACTCATCACAGTAGGGAAAGCCTTTGCCCAAATCTTTTTTAAACAGCCTTCAGAAGCTGACTGATCATGTTCAAGCTGAGGCACAGTGAGGCTTTCGTGTAAAGAGATCCACTCTTGATACGCTGTTCTCCCTACACCAGCTACAGCAGAAATGCCATGAATGATGAATGTCCCTCTATATCAGCGTGACCTCATCAGCAAATGTGGTCTTTACAATCTATTGGCAAAAATCAGGGGGCAATTCTCCCATCCCATTACATATAATTTCCCACCCCGTTAGTGTTTCACAGGGTCAGATCCGCAATGGAAATTGGCAGATGGACATGGGAATGATTTAAATTCCTGTTTTAATGTATTTAAATATAATTAGTGGGCCTGGGACTGAAGTCTGTTGTTGCATCAACATCTCAGTGTTGAAGAGCTTATCATCAGACTTGCAGTTTCACACATCCAGGTACTCACCTTCACTTCCCACCCTCGCCCACCAGCCAGCGCGCAATTGTTCTCTGGTGTAGATCATGGGCAGGAGCAGATTTCACATCTGCTTTCAATCCTGCCTATCATGTTTGCCTGACGAGTTGAAACATTAGGCCCATGGCCATGACGCTGACTGAATGAAATATCACAGATCACATGCAGGGTTCCAGATATGGTGTAAAATGAAAATGGTGCTGTCAAAAAAAAAATGTAATTGCTGCTTGAGCAATGATCTTCCTAAGTATTTTCCTTATTTACAACCACTTGAAATGAAATATCTATATCATGTTCAATGTGCCAGTTTCCATTTCAAGTGGAAGCAAAACATCTAGAAAAGGATATGAAGGTACCACTAAATATAAATCTGTTCAGGTGCGTTAATTCAAGTTCTGCTGCAATTTTTCTACAAATTTGAGCCAACACAAACTGCACTCCATGGACAATGAACACAAAGAACGAATTTTTCTCAGTGGTATTATTGACCAACAGGGTTAAAATGTAACTGTTATTGTGAACCAGACATTAGTTTGCATTTGTAGTGTACATAACTTTTAAATTGTATGTTGCTAATATTTTTACATTGCAATGTTGCACAATCTTGACTTACGGTATGGTCACCTTCTATACTGTCACTTTATATCCCTGTATTTGGTTTAGAAAATATAAGCCAGGAATTTACAGCCTTGCTAAGGTTTCGTAGAAACATAGAAACTGAAAGCAGGAATAGGCCTTTGATCTACTCTACGATTCATTTTGATCATCACATTCAATATCCTGACCTTCTCTTCCCCTCCCCCATATCCTTTGATCCCCTTCACCCCAAGAGCTTTATCTAATTTCTTCTTGAAATCAGACAACGTTTTGGCCTCAACTACATTCTGTGGTAGTGAATTCCACACAGGCACCATCCTCTGTTTGAAAAAATTTCTCATCACCTCATTTCTAAAAGATTTACTCCTTATCCTTAAACTATGACCCCTAATTCTGGACTCCACCTCTATTGGAAAGATGCTTTCTGAATCTACTCTGTTAGAATTTTGTAAGTTTCTAACAAAATCCCTTCTCGCACTTCTAAATTCAAACGTATATAATCCTGACCAATTTAGACTCTTCTCACATGACAGAAGTGCCATTCCAGGATTGGTGGCAAATCTTCACTATACTCCCGCCATAGCAATGATATCCTTCCTTAAGTAAGGACATCAAAACTGCACACAATACTCCAGGTGTGGCCTCACCAATCCCCTATACAATTGCGGCAAAACATTCACATCCCTATACTGAAATCCTCTTGCTATGAGGACCAACATAAATTGACATTTTATTTTGGGGGGGGGGGGGGGGGTTTGGAGGAGGGAATCCTGGCTATGGTTTCTCAAATTACCCCCCAAACATGTCTTGCTCCAATGTCACTTTTCTTAACTTCCTTTTGTGGAAGGAATGTGGTCATTGTTCCTCTGAAGTAGGCAGTCAAGTCGAGAAGGTTGTTAAGAAGGCATATGGAGTCTTAGCTTTTATTGGTAGGGCGATTGAATTTCGGAGCCGCAACGTCATGTTGCAACTGTACAAAACTCTAGTGCGGCCGCACTTGGAGTATTGTGTGCAGTTCTGGTCCCCGCATTATAAGAAAGATGTGGAGGCTTGGAGAGGGTACAGAGGAGGTTTACCAGGATGTTGCCTGGTATGGAGGGCAGGTCTTATGAAGAGAGGCTGAGGGATTTGAGGTTGTTTTCGTTAGAAAGGAGGCGGCTAAGAGGAGACCTTATCGAAACATATAAGATGATTAGAGGTTTAGATAGGGTGGACAGTGATAGCCTTTTTCCTAGGATGGAGAAAGCTAGCACGAGGGGACACAGCTTTAAATTAAGGGGTGATAGTTATAGGACGGATATCAGAGGTAGGTTCTTTACCCAAAGGGTGGTTCGGGAGTGGAATGCCCTGCCTGCAGCAGTTGTGGATGCGCCAAGTTTGGTGGCGTTTAAGAGGTTAGTTGATAAGTATATGGAAGGGAAAGGAATGGTTTAGTTTGGAGGGGCATTGCTTTTTATATTGGTCGGCGCAACATCGAAGGCCGAAGGGCCTGTTCTGTGCTGTAGTGTTCTATGTTCTATGAATTTTTCTCTCTTGCTCCCTCTGAACATCTCTCCCTATCATTGTTATATACTGAAATATGGGTTGACTGTATCTTCTTTGAATCCAATCCATTCTAACATGACTGTCCTTGACTCCCTCAATCTTTTCTATTTTTTACTGAATACAAACTTTTGGAATTGAAGAATAGTTCACCTATGGATTTGAACTACGCCTAGATTTCTCCATTTAAAAAAAAATGATATTTATGTATGTTTCTATTGGCTATAGCATGCTACAAGTTGTTCAGCTTCAAATTGTCTGTGAATGAACAGCCAGTAGCTTTGTGGTAAGAATGTTGATTAAGATGACTCAAATGCCAGGTCAAACTTTGTGCTTGTTCAAGACATTGTCACAAAACTTTAATTGGAGGAATAAGAATCAGAATAGGAATGCTAACTGTGGATGCAAGCCCATTGACATTTCATCCATAGTTAAGCAAAACAAACCGCATAATTAATTTCCTTCTATTTATAATATCAGCAAATTCAACATATTCTTATACAATGTTTCATTTAAGAATTTCAGGCTGTGTTCCTTTGGATATGACTTGCAGCAACTATATCTAGTTTGATACCCTGCATGCTATATAAAAAAACTAACACTGCACCTTGTGTAAGTGACCAAGTTCATGATTTTTATTGGTTTTATTTCTGAGTAAGCCAGGTTGTGGATAGTATTTTAAAAAAAAAATAAATTGTCCTATTATATTTCCTGGAGATATTTTAAACCAATCCAAGCACCTGGATTTCTAACTTGTAGTTACTCCCTAATGTCAACAAATGTGACATCCAACTTGGGAAGAAACATTCTGCAAATTTCCACATGATTGATCAGTTGTTGTGCTTTTAGTTAGACACTACTAGATCATTAGCTTTAAGTGTTCAAGTCTTCAAAGACTTTAGAGTAAATTTAATGAATGGCACGGAGGTGTACATTCCAGATATACACAATGATTTGAATACAAGAACTCAGTATACGTGTGAAATTTTCCAT
This sequence comes from Sphyrna mokarran, assembly GCA_024679065.1. NCBI lineage: Eukaryota > Metazoa > Chordata > Chondrichthyes > Carcharhiniformes > Carcharhinidae > Sphyrna > Sphyrna mokarran. The sequence goes on from JAGIQG010000002.1 coordinate 83,728,197, forward strand.
CCTTTATAATGAGGAAATGAAAAATCTATGTTCATCGACATATGTCATTTGTCTTCTATGTTCTATGACATGCCATAATTCTGACCTATATACTTGGCCAATGAACATGCACTAAAACGCTCCATTGTGATTCTCAATTCAACATTTTATTGAACAAATACAGTGAGGGGGAACTTTCCCACCGTGCCCGCCACAGCAATCGTAATGGACGGGGGCTGGACCATGTCGCGGTCCGTTGACCTCGAGCAGGATTTTCTGGTTTTGGAGTAAGCAAGCCCAGTGAGTTTGCCATTTAACAGAGTTTTCTTGCTTACTTATCCCTTGGACACAATTTCAGTGAGAACTTCATTTTCTGCTAAGTAAAATAGTCCAAACAGATTTTGTTTCTCAAATTCCAAACATATGTTTGTTAATTTTAATGTATTTCTTTGTATTTTTTTTTATAACTAAATCTTCTACTAACTTCTCAAACAAAATACAAAGAAAAGCAGACAAAGCTGGAAACCCACAGTCGGACACATAGGGTTTGAAGAAAGAACACAGTCAATGTTTCAATTTAGTACATTTCTGAAATGAAAAATTTGCTGAAAAAAAACTTAAACTTTAAACTTTTTAAACTTTTAAACCCGGAAGGTGTTGCAAAGCACCTTGGGTAGTGTAGTTTTTTTTTCAACCTCACTATAAATTGGGGTGGTGTGGAATCCCGATACTCTACTTGTGTAGAGTATCCCAACTCCCCCTCCTCCTCTAACCTGAAAAAGAGAGAGGAGAGCTCTGAGGAGGAACAGGTAAGTTTGTTTTTGTGTGAGCTGTAAGGTCCTTGGCTCACAGAGCCTAAGCAAAAAGGGGGGGCAAGGTAAGTTTTTTTTAATCTTTCTTATTTTTTTTTCTCTGCATTACTAAAAAGGGGCAAGCATGGGTGTGAGGCCAGCATGTTGTTGCCAGTGTAACATGTGGGAGGTCTTGGAGGCTCCTGGTCTCCCAGATGTCCATACCTGTGATCGCTGTGTGGAGCTGCAATCCCTACGGGACCAGGTAAAAGAACTGAAAATGCAGCTTGAGGACCTTCGACTCATTAGGGAGAATGAGGAGATTATTAATAGGAGCTACAGACAAGTAGTCACACCAGGGCAAAGGGGAGAAGGCACATGGGTAACTATTAGGAAGGGGAAACCTCAGGTGATGGAAAGTACACCGGTGGATGTCCCCCTTCAAAATAAGTACTCTTGCCTGAGTACTACTGTGGGGGACAGCTCATCCAAGGGAGGCAGCGGTGGCCAGCTCCCTGGAGCTGAACAAAAACAAAAACCTAAAAAACAGAGCAAAAAGGCAGTGCTTATAGGGGACTCCCTAGTGAGGGGGGCGGACAGGCATTTTTGTGGACGCAGACGGGAGTCGCAGATGGTGGTATGTCTCCCTGGAGCTGGGATTCGGGATGTCTCTGGACGCGTCCCGGACATCCTGAAAGGGGAGGGTGAGGAACTGGAAGTTGTAGTACATATCGGTACTACTGACATAGGCAGGAAGAATGTGTTTACCCCATTCCAATGCCGGCATCTCGACATCATGATTATCATCGATTCCTGAGCGCTCAGCTATAATATGTAATAAGCCTTGCTAAAGCCATAGGGGTTGTACCATACTCGAAAAAAAGCAAGAACATAAAAAAAATCTATTTGTGAAAGGTTATTCACTTAGACAGACACAACCATATTAATGGCATAATGTTAACTCCTATTTCAATAAAATAACATTTTATGTGAACGCCTTTCTCCCAGCTTCTATTTTTATATCCCAAATTCACCTTGGACTGTAATCTTCATGAAGGGAAGTAAAATTGCAGTTCTACGGTTTATAGGGTTTGCATGCTCTGTTTAATTGATCAATTTATCTGTGCCGTGCCCTCATTTTGTTGATGCTGTTGAGCTGCGGACAGCTTAGAAAACCCATGCTCTGGCTATTGAAACCAGAATCCTTAATTAAAACTACTATCGGTTGCTTGTTCATATATTGAAATTATTAAACCATAGCTTTGCGGAGGTTTCCTGCTAGGACTGGAATGCACTCCAGGTAAAGCTAAAAGTGAAAGGGGTCATGTCAATCTGCTTTCAACTTGCCAATATTTCTCAGCCATTTAACTATCCACATGTACCTGGAATTCCTATGACTGCACTTGAAACCAATTATTGGCTCAATTTCAGGTAAGTTCTGAATATACAAAATAGGAACGTCGTAGGCCATTTGGTCTCACCAACATCCTGTGTAACTGAAGCATAGCATCCTTACTTTCATGTTAAATTCCTCTTAAAAATAAAGGATAGCATTCCATTAGCCTCCTTGATTGTGCTGTACCTGTGTACTAACATTTTCTGATTTGTGCCCTAGAACACCAAGATCATTCTGCACCTCAGAATTCTGCAGCTTTTTTCTAAGTATTTAAATACTACACTGCTTTTTTTTTTATTTTTCCTGTCAAAATGAACAACTTTAGAGTTGAAAAAGCAGACAAATGAGTTTCATGTGGTAATATTCATGCAGATTAATTACAAGGCCTGTGATATAAAACAGTTCATTACAGTGTCATTAAAATTACCTGTGCAATTGACCAATGAATAGTTTAGGTTTTTGAATCTAGAGAGCAGAATTTGATAATGTCTTCCCTAACTACCATCTTTCATTGTAGGCAAGAGCAGGTCGTACCACCATTGTGGTTGCCCACCGTCTTTCAACAATTCGCACTGCTGATGTTATTGCTGCCTTTGACAAAGGAATGATCGTTGAACAAGGAACACACAATGAGCTCATGAACAGAAAGGGCATCTACTATTCCCAAGTCATGCAGCAGGTAAGCTGAAAGAATGTTCACTGGAACACACTTTGATAGAAAGAACGTAGAGAAACGATACAAAAAAGGGTAAAAGTAGTGCAGAAGTAAAGGGACCTGGGCATATATGTGTATAAATCATTGAAGATGAGAGAGCAGGTAATATAGTATTCTGAGCTTTATTAATGAGAACATAGAGTCCAAGAGCAAGAAGGTCATGCTAAACTTATACAAGACGTCAGTCAGATTTCAACTGGAATATTGTGTCCAGTTCTGGACATCACACTATAGGAAGGATATGAACACACTGGAGAGAATTCAGAAGAGGTCTACAAGAATGGTTTCAGGGATAACAAACTTCAGTAATAAGGATAAATTGGAAAGATTGGAATGTTCTCCTTGGAGGGGAGAAGGCAAGAGGAGATTTAATAGAGATATTTTAAATCATGAGGGGGCTAGACAGAGTAGGTAGAGAAAAACTCTTCCCACTTGTAAAAGGATCGACAACAAGAGGGCACAGATTTAAGGGATTTGCAAAAGAATGAAATGTGATGAGGAGAAAAAGACATTTTCCACATGAGTGGTCAGGCCAGGAATGCACTGCCTGGATGTGTGTTGGAAGTACGTTCATTTGAGGTTCAAGTGGGCATTAGATGATAATTTGAATAAAAACAATATGCAGGGGTACAGGGAAAAAGCAAGAGTGGCATTTGTTCATAATGCTCGTTTGGAGAGTCAATGCAGACACATTGGGCCAAATGGCCTCTTTCTGCACCATAAGTTTTATAATAACAAAATTAGCCTTAATTATTCTATTTCATTGTGACCGAGACAGCTTCCTAATTTTGCTTGCAAATACCTTAACAAATTGAGATAAAATATTAAAATAATTGATGATTTAAAAAGCTTTATCCTTACAATACACAGAGGAAGGAAAGTCCGGCAAAATTATCTTCTATTTCAGGAGCACTACTTTTTATCCAATAAAGAATGAATGATGTCAATTATAGAGGAGAAAATGTTCCTTGTTTTGTACAGTAGTTCAAGGTATACAGAGTAATGAAATGAATGTATTCTATAAATGTATAAAAGGGCCCTGTGCTTGGAAGTTGGATCCTATGAAAACTTCCATTGCAGTTGGGAAAAGATGGTGGATTTTGAGCCATGTTATCATGTCTGGTTTTAATCAAACAGTGGATTTAATTGACAACTTCTCTGCTGGGCAGTTTTCTCCATCATTGATTCTCAGAGTCCTAAGTACATGTATTTCTTCCTCTTTTGCCATAAATGCGGAATGAGAGGTACAGTGAGTAGAAAAAAGTCATGATGTAGAGATGCTGGCGTTGGACTGGGGTAAACTCAGTAAGAGGTCTGACAACACCAATTTTAAATCCAACCGATTTATTTGATAGTAAACTTGCTAGCTTTTGGCCTTTGTAGTCTTCGTCAGGTGAATGAGGTGTTCTGATCTGCAATAGCACACATGTCAGCACAGACAGTTTACAGATTGCTGATTAGATTGCAAATCCTTACACCTAACCTGCTATTCAAATCTTAAAGTAGCTAACAATGTGAGAGGAAGGAGCACTGAGCACAGGTTAGAGAGATGTGTATTGTCTCCAGACAGCACAGTAAGTGAGGTTTTTTGCTAACCCAGGCAAGTCATGGGGGTTACAGATAGACACTCATAAGGCTGAAAGCTAGCAAGTTTACGAGAAAAAAGTGGCCTGGGACATCAGAGAGCAGCAGAAATGTACCAACGGGACTTTCCAAAGCTCAGACACCAATCAATAAAACTCGACCTTTACAGTAGTTCAGAATTGAGTGGAATGGCATTGCAGATGTCAGGATGCTGGTTATATTTCCATGGAGTTGGGGCAATTCCGTGCAGCTTTCATGATAGAGGCTGGACCCGATTTCAGTATTCCAACTGCAGTCCTAGTGCTCTTTATTTTCATCAAGCTGATGCCTGTACTCCTGACCTGACCAGTGGGGAATAGGTGTGTCTTATTCTTTGAGGAGGTAACAAGAAAGTTAGATGAAGGAGAACCAGTGGATGCGATTTATTTAGATTTCCATAAGGCCTGTAACAAGATGCCGCATTAGAGACTGTTAAATAAGTTAAGACCTGAAGAGTAAGATCCTGGCATGGATAAAGGATTTCCTGACTGGCAGAAGGCAGAGAATGGGGATCAAGGGATCTTTTTCAGGATGGTAGCCAGTGACTTGTGATGTACCTCAGGGGTCAGTGCTGGGACCACAATTTTTCACAGTATACATTAATGTTAATATACATTAACAATATACATTAACAATTTGGAAGAAGGAATTGAAGGCACTGTTGCTAAGTTTGCAGATATGAAGAGGGACAGGTAGTATTGAGGAAGCAGAGGGGCTGCAGAAGGACTTGGACAGGTGAGGATAGTGGGCAAAAATGTGGCAGATGAAATACAATGTAGAAAAGTGTGAGGTTATGCAGACCGAACCTACATGTTAACCTTAAGAGAATCTTGAACAATGACTCCCAAGTCCGTTTGTGTTTCTGATTTCCTAATCATTTCCCCATTTAGAAAATAGTGTGTGCCTCCATTCCTCCAAAGCCTTCTTTGCCTTCTTTGAAATTGTTAATGTATATTGTGAAATGTTGTGGTCTCAGCATCAACTCCTGAGCCACACCATAATTCACCAGCTGCAGTCCTGAAAAAGAATCCTTTAGAATGAGGAATGGGGGCATAGACTATTTTCTAAATGGGGAAATATTTCAGAAATCTTGGGAGTCATTGTTCAAGATTTTCTTAAAGTTAACATGCAGATTCAGTCGGCAGTTAGGAAGGCAAATGCAATATGAGCATTCATATCGAGAGGACTAGAATACAAAAGCAGGGGTGTACTTTTGAGGTTGCATAAGGCCCTGGGCAGACCCCGTTTGGGCCCCATATCTAAGGAAGGATGTGTTGGCCTTGGAAAAGGTCCAGTGGAGATTGACAAGAATGATCCCTGGAATGAAGAGCTTTTCATATGAGGAATAGGTGAGGACACTGCCTCTGCACTTGTTGGAGTATAGAAGGATGAAGGGGGATCTTACTAAAACTTACAGGATATTTGAGGCCTGGATAGAGTGGGCATGGAGAGGATGTTTACACTAGTAGGAAAAACTAGAACCAGAGGATATAAACTCAAGCTAAAGGGACAATCCATTTAAATCAGAGATGAGGAGGAATTTCCTCAGCCAGAGAGTGGTGAATCTGTGGAACTTTTTGCTGCAGAAGGCTGTGAAGGCCAGGTTATTGCATACCTTTAAGACAGAGAAAGATAGGTTCTGGATTAATAAGGAGGTCAGGGGTTATGAGGAAAAGGCAGGAGAATGGGGATGATAAAAATATCAGCCATGATTGAATGGCGGAGCAGACTTGATGGGCCAAGGGGCCAAATTCTGCTCTTATGACTTATGGTCCTAGCCTTCCACAAATTTCATGGACCAGGTTTTCTGAGTCTTGATTCATGACTCCTCAGAAGTGTTGTGAACCCTAAGCTGCACATGGGAATCTTTTGAAAAATGACTTCAAACAGTCTTCCCCATATTCTCTCCATGCTACCTTATGCCTATACTCCATTTCTAATTGTCCCTCAGCACTTCCTTGGCAACCAATGCCCATCCAGATCCCCATTAGCTCCTTTACCCTTCAGGACAACTTACACATATTCCATGCTATTTATACAGTATACACTTTGTGCAACAAAGTCCTATGATGGGCCTCTTGAACAGCTAAACTTTGCACCTGACAGCCCTTTTGGTTGACTCCAACTTGTTTCTAGGGTGTCAGGCCTGTCTTCTGTTAACACCTGCCTACCCAGATGAAAATTCTACTTTTTTAGGCACGTTTTCTTGAGGCAAGCATGCTTAGTTTGACAATTACCCGATTCCTGTTACCGGCCATGGGGATTAAAATCACTCCTGCAGAAGTTGAATTTTATTCTCTATTGTGAGGCAGTGTTCATCTCTTAGTGCACTCCTAATGTCCTCTAATTTCACTGGACACCATCTTCTATTCACTTTCATGTGTGTGAAAAAGAAACTCCTATATTTATCTGGTTGTTCTGTTTCTCAGTAAGAGGTCTGACAACACCAATTTTAAATCCAACCTATTTATTTGATAGTAAACTTGCAAGCTTTTGGTCTTCGTCAGGCGAATGAAGTGTTCTGGTCTGCAATAGCACACGTATCAGCACAGACAGTTTACAGATTGCTGATTAGATTGTGAATCCTTACACCTAACCTGCTATTCAAGTCTTAAAGTGGCTAATTGTGAGTGGAAGGAGCACTAAGCACAGGTTAGAGAGATGTGTATTGTCTCCAGACAGCACAGTAAGTGAGGTTTTTTGCTAACCCAGGCAAGTCATGGGGGTTACAGATAGTGTGACATGAAGTCAAGATCCCTGTTAAGACCGTCCTCATGTGTGCGGAACTTGGCTATCAGTCTCTGTTCAGCGGCTCTGCGCTGTCGTGTGTCGTGAAGGCCCCCTTGAAGAACGTTTACCCGAAGGTCAGAGACCAAATGCCCGTGACTGCTGAAGTGTTCGCTCACAGGAAGGGAACTGTTTTGCCTGGTGATTGTTGAGCAATGTTCATTCATCCGCTGTCGTAGTGTGTGCATGGTCTCCCCAATGTACCATGCTTCGGGACATCCTTTCTTGCAACATATTAGGTAGACAACGTTTGCCGAGTTGCAAGAGTATGTACTGTGTACCTGGTGAATGGTATTCTCACGTCTGATGATGTCATCCATGTCGATGATCCAGCATGTCTTGCAGAGGTTGCTGTGGCATGGTTGTGCTGTATTGTGGTCACTGTTCTCCTGAAGGCTGGATAGTTTGCTGTGAACAATGGTCTATTTGAGGTTGTGTGATTGTCTGAAGGCAAGAAGTGGGGGTATGGGGATGGCCCTAGCGAGATGTTCATCATCATCATCAATGATATGTTGAAGACTCTGGAGAAGACGTTGTAGCTTCTCCGCTCTGGGGAAATACTGGACAACAAAGGGTACTCTGTCCACCATGTCCCGTGTTCGTCTTTTGAGGAGGTCAGTGCGGTGTATCGCTGTGACACGTCGGAATTGTTAATCGATGAGTTTAGTGCCATATCCTATTCTCATGAGGGCATTTTTCAGCATCTGGAGGTGTCTGTCACGATGCTCCTCATCTGAGCAAATTCTGTGTATATTAGGGCTTGTCCGTAGGGGATGGCCTCTTTAACATGCTTAGGGTGGAAGCTGGAGAAGTGGAGCATTGTGAGGTTGTCTGTCGGCTTGTGGTACAGTGAGGTGCTGAGGTGACCATCCTTGATGGAGATGCGTGTGTCCAAGAATGCAACCGATTCACGATTCTACATCATGTTCTGTTTCTGCCATAACTATAATTGAAGATTCAAAGTATGGAAGATCAATGTTCAATCTGAAGAAGCAAAAAGCTGCGTGATTTGGCTAGCCACACTTTTAATTGTCTTTTCCCAAGCTTTTAGCAAATTTATCAAATCTTTCAACCCGCAGTGTGAGCAGCTGCAAATGTCTGAAATTTAAAATCCTCATTTTTCTTGCTTAAATTCCTTCATGGTACCACTTCTACCAATTATTCTTCTTTTTATTGCTTCACCTCACTATAAGAAGGATGCGGAAGCATTGAAGAGAGTACAGAGGAGATTTGCCAGGATGCTGCCTGGTTTAGAGGATAGGTCATATGAGGAAAGGTTGAGGGAGTTGGAGCTTTTCTCTCTAGAGTGGAGGAGGATGAGAGGTGACTTAATAGAAGTTTATAAAATGATGAAAAGGATAGATAGAGTGTATGTTCAGAGACTATTTCCTCGGTTTGGTGTAGCTGTTACTAGGGGGCTTAACTATAAGGTTCATGGTGAGAGATATAGGAGGGATGTCCCTTTCCTAGCCCCACACCATCCCTCCATAGGCTCTCCATTTATTTCACCGTTATTTCATGTAAGATCCTAATTAAAGTTCACTCTGGCCAAACTAAAATAGTGGATAATGTTCGGTGTTAGATCTCATTTCTCTGTGCTTATTTTTCAGGCTTCGTCCAAGGAGAGTGACAGTGATGGAGAAATGGATGATGCTTTGGAAGAAGTGAAGCAAGCAGAAAATAATGAACACAAAAGTGTGAATATTATCAAAAGGAGCAACTTCAAAAGAAAATCAAGCAGGAAACTTCACCAAACTAATTCCTCTGATCCATCGCAAACAATAGAGGATAATAAAGAAGAAGAAAAACCGGTTAGAATTATTGAAACTAATATTGACAATTTTTTGGTAAATGTTTGTGTATATTAGGGGGAGGAAGTGGCAAATGGTAATGTCATTGGATTAGTAATATTGTGGAGAACTGGGTTCAAATCCCACTAGGGCAGATGATAAATCTAAGTTGCAATTTATTACAACAAGGTGTGCCCACCTAACATATTGGACTGGAATTTTCCGGCAAAGTATTGACAAGCTTATTGTACACTGTAGTATTAGTATATAAATGATCTTGCATCTGGTCATAAGGAAGGGGCAATCGCCATAAGATGTTTAACCTCATGACAGCAACTTACAACACAAATAATGAGGATGGTTCTCCCAGAAGTGCTGAATTGGTGGGAAAACTGTTCTCAGTCACAACTGTTTTTTCAGTGCAGTCTCAGACTTGAATCTCCCCCCTCTCTGCAATGCAGAGGTCCCCATTGGGAATTTCATTAAATCTCAAAAAAAATTGTGCACGCTGTTAGTGAATCCTTAGCAGTGTGTGCAAGATGTCTGACAGATGTCAGAAATTGAGATCTCTATCCAAGTGACTGCTGCCTCTGAACTGAAGCAGAACCTGGAGTAGGTGGCTCAACCTACACCAACTATCCCAAACATGGTTCTGAGATAGCAGAGATGCAAAGCTAAATGGAAAGAATTCCCATGTTCATGGTATCTAGATCAATCAAGTGATGCATATGGTGCCTCAACAGCTGTCTCAACTTCAATATTCTGATGCCAGGAATACTTTGTAATTTGGTTAGATAGGTCCTCTTTTACAGGAAGCAGAACAGGAGGCAAGTAACCCTGCAACACATCTACTCCACAAGCCACAAAACTGGGCTGCACTCTATTTCCTGTAGGTGTTGACTAAAATGCATAAACCTGGCACAGCTAGGTGAATCAGTTGATTGAATCTGAACTCTGAATACTTCAGATATCAGTGCTGCCAGGTCTGATATCCTTACTCCAGCAAATCTGGCCAACAACTATTAACATTAGCAATTTTCTTAAAATGATTTATATTTTTCTTTCCAAAACAAACATCTATATTGCTCAGCGACAACACAACCAACTTGCATTATGAGATTGAAGGATTATAGACAAACCAAGAATATTAACCCCCTCAAAACCAGCTCCACTGCCATTCAATAAGATCATGGCTGACCTGATAGTAACCTTGGATCTGCATCCTGCCATGTTCCGATAAACTTTTGCTCTTGCTTACCAAAAATATATCCACCTCTGCTTTAAAAATATTCAAAGATTCTGCTTTCATCACCTCTTCAGAAAGCATTCTAAACTCTCACACCCTCCGAGAGAGAAAAAAAATGGCCTCATCTCCATTTTAAATGGCAAACTTTTATTTTTGAACAATGACCCCTAGTTCTAGGTTCTCCCACAAGTGGAAAAATCCTCCACATCCACCATGTCAAGACCACCCAAGATCTTGTATGTTTCAATCACGTCACTTCTTACTCCAGTTGTTACAAACTTAGTCTGTTTAACTGTTCCTCATGTAATAATCCATTCACTTCAGGTATTAATCTGGTAACACGTCTCTGAACTGCTTCGAACGCATTTTTATTTTTTTTGAAGTAAGGTGACCAATACTGTACATGGTACTCTAAATTTAGTCTCACTAGTGATCTTACAACTAAAGCATAACCTCCATACTTTTGCATTTAATTCATCTTATAATAACTGATAACATCTATTAACTTTTCTAATAACTTTCTGTATCTGCATACAGCTTTTTGTGATTGACGTACTAGGACACCCAGATCCCTCTGCACCTTAATGCTTCACAATATCTCACCATTTAGATAACATGCTTTGTTATTATTCCTGCCAAAATGGATGATTTCACATTTTTTCCACATGATACTGTATTTGCCAGATCTTTGCTCACCTATCCTATCTGTATACTTTTGGAGCTTGCTTGCTCCATAACTTACTTTTCTACCTATTTTTGTTATCAGCAAATTTGGCAACTATACCTTCAATCCCTTCATTATAAAAATTGTAAACCATTGCAGTTCCAGCATTGATCCCTGTAGCGCACCACTTGTTACATTTTGCCAGCCTGTAAAAGATGCATTTTGCCTACTCTGTGTTGTCAGTCAGCCAGCCAGTTCTTCTTTCCATGCTAATATATTAGCCCCTATAACATAGATTTTATTTTCTGCAATAACCTTTAGTAGTACTTTTGTAAATGTCTTCTAGAAATCTAAATATTGTACGTCCATTGGTATCCCCTTTATCCATGGCAAATGTTATTAAGTACAAAAGTTGGTTAAATTTATTTTCCTTGTACAAAGTCATGTTGACTGTGCCTGATGTCATGAACTTTCCCAAATGTTCTGCTATAGCTTCTAATATTTTCCCTGTGAAAGATGGTAAGCTAACTGGCCTACAGTTTCCCACTTCCAACCTCCCTTTTTGAATAATGAAGTTATATTTGATATCTTCCAGTTTTAATGGGACGGTTCCAGAATCTGGGGAGGTTTTGAAAATTAAGACCAATGCATCAACTATCACACTAGGATAAAGTTCCTCAACACCTAGCATTCAGGCCAGTCAGATTTCGAGTCCAGTAAATGCCTCATTAAATGATGGCCATTTTATAGATCAACAGGGTTTAGACAAGGTAACCTCATTTTGTGGTTTACCCTGGAACAGGCAGAATGTTAGACTAGAGGTTGGTTTCACTAATTATTTTCTTTCCAAATTTTGAAGGAGGAAAATTTTTCAGACATTTCATTTTGGCAAATTCTTGCTTTGAACAAATCAGAGTGGCCGTACATTGTCATAGGACTAATGGCTGCCGTGGTAGCTGCTGCTGTCATACCAGCATTTGCTGTGGTCTTTTCCAGGATTATTGGGGTGAGTTCCCTTTATCTCTCTGATACAATTCAGAAATTTAAAATCATAAGTCAAAGCCATATATTGTTACAATTTACAAGAGAAAATGACAATTACTCATTCAGTTTGCGTGTCAGTGTTAGCCCAGTGTTGGCACCCTTGCCTGAGTCAGAAGGCTACAGAGTTTCAATCCCACTACTGAGACATGAGTATAAATCTGGGCTGACCTTTCAATGCTTTCATATTGGAAGTGCCCTCTGAAATGAGACTTTAAACTGAAGCCTTGTCTACTAACATAGGTTGACATAAATTGTTTTCATTCTAATAGTTTAAGGGAGAACAGGGATTTCTCCCTGACCAACATTGATGCCTCTAACAAAACCAAATAAAAGGCATGTTTTTATCATTATTGGAGGGGGTATGGGGCTGTGATTCTCCCAAAAATGCTGAATTTTTTGGCAAAACTGTTCTAGATCATGTTTTTTCCAATGCAACTTCAGATCTGAATCTCTCCACTCTGTGCATTGCAAGGGTCACATCACAATCGTGAATATCATTAAAAGCCCAGGAGGCAAGGCCTATTCGCATCAAAGTCTGAGTTTTTTGAAAAGGTGACCAAAGAGGTGGATAAGGGTAAGGCAGTTGACATGGTATATATGGACTTTAGTAAGGCATTTGATAAGGTTCCCCATGGAACGCTTCTGCAGAAAATGCAGATGTATGGGATTGAGAGTGATTTAGCTAATTGGATTAGGAATTGGCTAGCTGATAGAAGACAGAGGGTGGTGGTTGATGGGAACTATTCATCATGGAGTTCGGTTACAAGTGGTGTACCTCGGGGATCTGTTTTGGGGCCTCTGCTGTTTGTAATTTTTATAAATAATCTGGATGAGGGTATAGAAGAGTGGATTACTAAATTTGCTGATGACACCAAAGTTGGAGGAGTGGTAGATAGTGAAGAGGGGTGTTATAATTTGCAGAGAGACTTAGGCAAGTTGCAGAGTTGGGCCGAGAGGTGGCAAATGGAGTTTAATGCGGAAAAGTGTGAGGTAATTCACTTTGGCAGAAATAACAAATGTATAGAGTATAGGGCTAATGGTAGAACTCTTAATAGTGTTGACGAACAGAGTGACCTCGGTGTATATGTGCATAGATCCCTGAAAGTTGGCAGTCAAATCGATAGGGTTGTTAAGAAGGCATACGGAGTTTTGGCTTTTATTGGTAGGGGGATTCAATTTCGGAGCCGCAATGTCATGTTGCAACTGTACAAAACTCTGGTGCGGCCGCACTTGGAGTATTGTGTATAGTTCTGGTCGCCACATTATAAGAAAGATGTGGAGGCATTGGAGACGGTGCAGAGGAGGTTTACCAGGATGTTGCCTGGTATGGAGGGGAGATCTTATGAGGAGAGGCTGAGGGATTTGAAGTTGTTTTCATTAGAAAGAAGGCAGTTAAGAGGAGACCTTATTGAGGCATATAAGATGATCAGAGGATTAGACAGGGTGGACAGTGATAGCCTTTTTCCTCAGATGGAGAAAGCTAGCACGAGGGGACATAGCTTTAAATTAAGGGGTGGTGGTTATAGGACTGATGTCAGAGGTAGGTTCTTTACCCAGAGGGTAGTAAGGGTATGGAATGCTTGCCTGCAGCAGTTGTAGATGCGCCACGTTTGGGAGCGTTTAAGTGGTCAGTGGATAGGTTTATGGATGAAAAGGGAATGGTTTAGGTTAGAGGGTCATTGCTTTTTCTCAATTGGTCGGCGCAACATCAAGGGCCGAAGGGCCTGTTCTGCGCTGTAATGTTCTATGTTCTAACTCCGGAACTCTGCACATGTGCAGTGGTCCAGATCTGTTAGTCTTCCCCTTTGCTGGCCAGATAAATTGCTGGTCAGCCTGACACTCCTGCAGTGCCACCCCTCCTCCCAGCTCTCCCCAATCGCTGGCCTTTCTCCAGCCCAGACAGGTTCCAATGCAGAGTGGTAGCGGGACCCTCACAGTCGCCTGTGAGCCCTATGAATTGGCACTTCCTGGTGCTTTGTAGGCAGTGCTAAGTTGTCCCCTGAGTATGGGCACTTTGCCTCTTGGGCAATGCCAGGGGGCATAGGCTGGCACTGCCAGGGTGTCTATGCTCCAGACTGCTGCCTGATCATCTGTGGGGGCCACAATTATCCCCCTCTTCACTCCAATGGGATTTTCTGCTAGTTCCCCAAGCACTGCTGGTAGGATGGGAGATGCTATTCGGCCCAGAAGCTCAATGTCAGGCCTGATAATTGCATTTAAAATACATTTAAAATGTATGTTAAATGTATTCAAATGACTTATCTCACTTCCCATCTGACTTCTGCGCATTCCCCACAGCGCCATTTTCTTCCGCTTGGGGGATGTGTACGTGTCGTAAAAGTTTATGGGGAGCCCGTGAAATGGCCAACACGTGCATTGTCCGTTCCAACCTACCAAAAATCAGGCCCCGGATTTCTAACTCTTGGACCTAGCTATCTGAAAATACACTGGCTAATTTACAACAGTGACTGCGTTACAGGAAAATATGTAATTGGTTGTGAAGTGCTGTGTGGTGTCCTGAGGTAATGAAAGATGTTATATAAACATGAGGCTTTCTTTTTCATTTCAATTAGGTTTTTGCAATCTTAGACCCTGAAGTGAAACGACAGAAGGTTGCTCTGTTTTCCTTGCTTTTCCTGATTCTCGGTGTTATCAACTTTGTGAGTTACAGTGTGCAGGTCAGTGATCTGGAAGAGCTGAACCTCTGACCCACTGAAATGAAGTTATAAGGACACTAACAGATTGAAATTTTGTTTTGAACACTGGTTTAATGTGTCAGGGAATTATGTTCGAAAATACTTATGTTAAGCTGATATTTTATGTTAATCATAAATTATTCTGTTCAAAACCTCAAGGGATACATGTTCGGAAAGTCTGGGGAAACCCTAACTATGAGGCTACGTGGATTATCTTTTAAAGCCATGCTGTGTCAGGTGAGTCACTTTTCTAAGTTGTTATTTGATTGTCAGCTATCAAGTCTGAAATATATTGTGCACAATGTAGAAATGTAATTTCATGTATTATCCCCTTCCATCATCATCTGAGTCAGAGTGCGCAAAATGAATTTTAACCTTACCTGGAATTGCAAGATGGAAGGGAAATTCACATATCTCTAGGGGTATTTCCCAACCCTGGAGATGCTTAGAGTATAGGGCTCCTGATTTTAAATGGAGCATGGATGGGGCAGTGTTTGTAAGGAACATCCAGGAGGACTTCCTGAAACAATATGTAGATAATCCAACCAGGGAAGGAGCCATCCTGGAACTGGTATTGGGGAAAGACCCCGGCCAGGTGGTCAATGTTTCAGTAGGGGAGCAGTTTGGGAAAACTGACCATGATTCAATAAGCTTTAAGATACTGCTGGATAAAGAAAAGTGTAGTCCTCAAGTTAAAGTGCTAAATTGGGAGAAAACTAATTATAACAATATTAGGCAGGAACTGAAGAATGTTGATGGGAGCAGATGTTTGAGGGCAAATCAACATCTGGCATGTGGGAGGCTTTCAAGTGTCAGTTGATAGAGATTCAGGACCAACACATTCCTGTAAGGATGAAGGATACGCGTGGCAAGTTTTGGGAACTTTGGACAACAAGATGCACTATGAGCCGAGTCAAAGCAAAAAAGGAAGCATTTGTCAAAGGTAGGAGGCTGGGAATACACTAAGCAAGTGTGAAATATGAGGGAAGCAGAAAGAAACTTAAGCAAGGAGTAAGAAGAGCTAAAGGGGTCATGAAAAAGCATTGGCCAATAGAGTTAAAGAAAATCCCAAGGCTTTTTATACATGTATAAAAAGCAAGAGGATAATCAGGGATAAGGTTGACCCACTCAAGGACAAGGGAGGGAATCTATGCGTAGAGCCAGAGGAAATGGGCAAGTTACTAAATGAATACTTTGCATCAATATCCATGAAAGAGACCGACTCGGTGGATGATGAGTCTGGGAAAGGATGAACAGATAGTTTGAGTCATGTTGAGATCGAAAAGGAGGAGGTATTGAAGTTTTTGAGAAATATTAAGACAGACAAGTCCCCAAGGCCTGATGGGATATGCCCCAGAATACTGAGAGAGGCAAGGGAGGAACTGCTGGTGCTTTGAGAGAAATCTTTGTATTCTCACTGGCTAGAAGGGAGGTCCCAGAGGATTGGAGAATAGCCAATGTTGTTCTTTGTTTAAGAAGGGTAGCAAGAATAATCCAGGTAACTGCAGCCAGTGAGCTTTACACCAGTGGTAGGGAAATTATTGGAGAGAATTCTTCTTGCTTAGAACTAAGTGGACGTATTAGTGAGAGGCAACAATCTTTTGTGAATAGGTGGTCATGTTTCACAAACTTGATTGAGCTTTTTGAAGAAGTGACGAAAATGATTGATGAGGATAGGGCAGGGACATTGTCTACATGGACTTCAATAAGATCTTTGACAAGGCCCCTCATGGCAGACTGGTGTATAAGTTGAAGTTACGTGGGATTGACAAGGTGATACAAAACTGACTCGGTCAAAGAAGACAGAGAGCAACAGTGGAAGGGTGAGTTTCTGAATGGAGGGCTTGTGACAAGTGATGTTCCTCAGGGATCAGTGCTGGAACCTTTGCTGTTTGTAATATATATAAATGACTTGGAGGAAAATGTAATTGGATTGATGAATAAGTTTGTGGATAACACAAAGGTTGGTGGATTTGTGAATAGCCATGAGAACCATCAGAGGATGCAGCAGGATATAGATCTGTTAGCGACTTGGGCAGAGAAATGGCAGATCTACAGATATATTAAGAGCAAAAGAATAGTAAGGCATAAAATTGGTCCTCTTGAAGATCAGAGTGGTCAGCTTTATGTGGAACCAAAAGAAATGGGGGAGATATTAAATGGGATTTTTGCATCCATATTTACTAAGGAAACTGGCATAGAGTCTACGGAAATAAAGCAAACAAATAGGAGGTCACGGAAGGTATACAGATTGAAAGGGAGGAGGTGCTTACTGTCTTGAGGCAGATCAGAGTGGATAAATCCCCAGGATAGACATGGTATTCCCTCAGACCTTGAGGGAGATTAGTGTTGAAATTGAAGGAGCTCTGGCAGATTTATTTAAAATGTCGGTATCTGCGGGTGAGGTGCCGGATGATTGGAAGATAGCTCATGTTGTTCCTTTGTTTAAAAAAGATTTTTAAAAAAATGGGAAATTATAAGCCGGTAAGTTTGACGTCAGTGGGCAGGTAAATTATTGGAAGGAGTACTAAGAGATAGGATATACAAGTACTTGGATGGATAGGAACTTATTAGGGAGAGTCAACATGGCTTTGCCTGTGGTATGTCATCTTTAACCTATCTATTAGAGTTTTTTGAGGAGGTTAGCAGGAAAGTGGATGAAGGGAAGGCAGTGGATGTTGTCTACATGAATTTCAGTAAGGCTACACGTGGTAGGTTAATTAGGAAGGTTCAGTCACTAGGTACACATGGAGGGTAAATTGGATCAATCATTTGCTCAATGGAAGAAGCCAGTGAGTGATAGTAGAGGATTGCTTCTCTGAGTGGAGGCCTGTGACTAGTGGCGTGCTACAGGGATCAGTGCTGAGTCTATTGTTGTTTGTCATCTATATCAATGATTTGGATGATAATGTGATAAATTGGATCAGCAAATTCACTGATGATACAAAGATTAGAGGAGTAATGTACCGTGAGGAATGTTTTCAAAGCTTGCAGAGGGGTTTGGACCAGCTAGAGAAATGAGCTGAAAAATGGCACATAGAGTTTAATATAGGTATTGCACTTTGGAAGGACAAACCAAGGTAGAACATACATGGTAAATGGTAGGACGCTGAAGAGTGTAGTAGGACAGGGGAATTTGGGAATACAGATACATAATTCCCTAAAAATGGTGTCACAAGTCATAAAGAGTGCTTTTGGAACGTTGGCCTTTGTAACTCTTATACTCAATATTTTGATTTATAATGTTATGGTGAGGTTGTATAAGACATTGGTGAGGTCGAATTTAGAGTATTGTGTGCAGTTTTGGTAACCAAATTCAGGAAGGATATTAATAAGGTTGCAAGACTATAGAGAAGGTTTATAAGGATGTTGCTGGGACTTGAGAAAGTAAGTTAAAAAGAAAGGTTGAATAGGTTAGGACTTTATTCCTTGGAGCGTAGAAGAATGAGGGGAGATTTGATAGAATGTATAAAATTATGATGAGTATAGATAAGAATGAATGCAAGTAGGCTTTTTCCACTGAAGCTAGGGGGGAAAAAACTAGAGGACGTGGGTTAAGGGTGAAAAGGAAAAGTTTGAAGAGAATATTAGGTACGGGTTCTTCACACAAAGAATGGTGTGAGTGTGGAATGAGCTGCCAGATGAAGTGGTAAATGTGGGCTTACTTTTAACATTTAAGAAACACTTGGACAGGTACATGGGGTGTGGAGAGATATGGTCCAGATGCAGATCAATGGGACTAGGCAGAAAAATGGTTCGGCACAGTCTGTTTCTATGCTGTAGTGTCCATCATTCTGTGGAGATTAATCTGGACAAATGTGAAATAATGCATTTTGGAAGGTCTAATACAAATAAGAAGTATACCGTAAATGGCAGAACCCTTAAGGATATTGATAGGCAAAGGGATCTGGATGTACAGGTACACAGGTCACTGAAAGTGACAATGCAGGTAGAGAAGGTAGCCAAGAAGGCATGTGACATGCTTGCTTCATTGGCCAGGATACCGAATTTAAAAGTTGGCAAGTCATGTTGCAGCTTTATAGAATCTTAGTTAGGCCACACTTGGAATATAGTGTTCAATTCTGTTCGCCACACTTCCAGAAGGATGTGGAGGCTTTGGAGAGGATACAGAAAAAAATTACCAGGATGTCGCCTGGTATGGAGGGCATTAGCGATGAGGAGAGGTTGGAGAAACTTGGTTTATTGTCACTGGAGTGATGGAGATTGAGGGGAGACGTGATAGAATTCTACAAGATTGAAGCATGGACAGAGTGGATAGTCAGAAACTTTTTCCCAGAGTGGAAGAGTCAATTACTAGGAGGCATAGGTTTAAGTGCGAGGGGCAAAGTTGAAAGAAGATGTACAAAGCAAATTTTTTACACAGAGTGGTGGGTGCCTGGAATTCATTGCCGGGAGATGTAGTGGAAGTGTTTCATTCTCACTAACTGTCCTGGCTGGAGACAATACACATCTCTTTAACCTGTGTTTAATCTTCTTTCCACTCATATTGTCTGTATCTTTAAGACTTGATTACTTGCAAAGGCTCTCATTCCAACCATTACCTTGTAAATTGAGTTTGTGTCTATATATGCCTTGTTTGTGAACACGACTCCTCACTCACCTGAAGATGAAGCGAGACTCTGAAAATTTGTGCTACCAAGTAAACCTTTTGAATTTTAACCTGGTGTTGTGAGACTTCTTACTATATTTCTGATAGTTAGTTGGCAAAGGAAGAAACCAGAGCCAGTCTATCTTGTCTAAATTTATTTCATCTAGTCTTATCAGTAAATGTCTTTTTATATATGATCCATCTGATCAGTGCTGTCCACCTGTATGTAGGTAATCTTAATTGAAACAATTAACACTTAAGGTGCAAAACAGACTTACAGAAGCAACAGACAATGCTGAACCTTCGGCAGACCTTAATGTGTACCAGTTATGATGTTTAAGCATTGTCTACCCTGAACTGCAGCATGGAAAGGCAGAATCAGGCCATGCCATTCCACTGACAAGGCAAAGAACCAAGACGGGCCCAACAAAAATGTTCCTCTTTTAAAGCCTTCTTTCCCATTGGAGCAAGCAAGCCTCTGTGGAGAAACAATCAATCCCCGTTAGGCTTGATTCCCAGGTAAAAGCTTTGATGTTTTGACTTGCAGGTTGTTCCATTGAGAGCTTTAAGATGCAATTGGCAGAATTCATAGAATAGTTTACCTCCAGGTATGTCTCTCTTTTGTATAGGATATGCACTGATAATCTGTTCAGTTCTCCCTGCTGATAGGAAATAATTGGAGGTTGGATACTGGAATTGCAATGGAATCTTGGATTATAGCTGTAGCAAACATCCTGCTTGTTCTCAACTACGGTCCCAGATTACAATGACAGGATCCCTGATACTACAACCTTATATTACTTCTTACTATTTAGTGATTCAAATTTGATTGCTGGTTAATTTATTCTGATATTAGGACATTGGTTGGTTCGATGATCAGAAGAATACTGTTGGTGAGCTAACAACCCATCTAGCTACAGATGCATCACAGGTTAAAGGGGTAAGTGCATTAGAATATTTCTATTTCCTTTTCAGAAGTAATGCTTCAGTTACATATATGGTGTTATGTTACTGTGCAAGGTAACAAGGAGAGCAGTGCATATTCTTTAACAATAGATTTCTGTAACAGTGCATTTTTCACTTTAAAAGAAGCAGTGTTAGGTCATAATTGCAAAAGCATTGGATTCCAATAACTGATGACCAGTGACTAATAACAATGGATGTTTATTCACAGCCACTGAACAGCTCTTATGTGCCCACACTCCAGGAATATGCCCATGTTACCAATAGGCTACACCTTAAATAGCCACATCATCACATGACCACTCAGTCTCCATCTTTCTTTTTTAAGTTGAGACAACCAGTGGTACTGAGATGTAACTAATACAAACTAGTTACAACATACAAATTGAACAGGTTAACAACACAGGACTAATAACATTGCACAAAACACAGAATAGGTTGCTGCAACTGAAGCATAGCTCATTGTATCTCCTTTGCCCCCCATCCTCCTTAAAAAAAAAACGAAGGACAATTGTAGATTAGTCCGTGACAAAGCTCTGGAACATTGTGTTTGGTTTAGTCATATGATCTGAGTGTGTTGTTATAACACTTGAGTGTGCTGGAGATACCCTCGAGTTAGTGTCCTCAGTGTGTGTAATAACTCCACCGAGACAAAAGTCCCGTCACCAAGTTACTTTATTTACACCATACATCTATACACAGCCAGTTCTCCAGTTGCTCTCTGCCGAATGCAAGCTGGGACTCTGACATACCTACTTTAAATAGGGAATGTGAAGGTCCCTGATTTAACCATCAAATAGGACTAATCAGATATTTCTTTTCATACTTTAGCAAGCCAACCTCATTAGCTGAAGTCATTACAATGTGAATGGTATCAGGCATCCTTGCAGTGCACCCTAAGGCTGCTCAGCTTGCCGTGTTGGCCTCTGGAGGACTGCATTTTCTATTGGTGTGGAAGGTCTGGATTGCAGGCTGGATGCATGGGATACAGTGGTGGTTGCTGGTGGTTCAAATTCCTGCAGTACGTGACACTGTCTGAGGAAACCACATAGATGTTTAGCTGTGGGGCATGAATATGTGCCACTGCCACTTCTCTTCAGCTGTGGGTGGCAGGGACAAGCTCCTCTGACTTGGGCCTATTAGTCACATATGATATAACCTTTGCCAAATGCTATTTATGCAGTTCTGTTCTGTGAGTAATAGCTGAAGTGAGGATGGAGCAGAGTATACCTTGCAGTGCAAAAAACCTCTGTTTCCTGCCTTAACTCTCTGCTGCTTCTTTCAGGCTGCTCACTCAACATACAAGTGCTGATGGCTGATTCCCCTGTTAAAACCTTTCTGGCAAAGAAACTACTTATGGCTAACGTCATTATGACCTTGTACACAATGCAATCTCTCACCATCTCAGTGAGTGTGCCAGATGCCTGTTTCTTTACTCAAATTTTTAAGCTTGCACATGCAACTGAATAGACTCATCAAACTTTTGGTTGGTTGCACTGAACACTTGACTATCCAGTATGAAATTCTTTTCCGGCATGTTTGTGTGTTCGGAACTTTTTCAGCAATATTTTGGGATCTTCCTTCTCTCTCACCATTTAAAATACAAAGGATCCATAATTCTCAACATCCTTGGGATCTGCAAAATTTAAGAGAGTGTACATCCATACATTCGCTGATTTTTCTGACAGGCCAACATTAGAGTAGATGGACCAGTTTTTTTTTATTTTTGTCGATGCAATGAAGTCACTGTGCTATTCTGCCAACTCCTGGCACCATGTAGAAGCATTGGGTTCCAATAACTGGTGACTAGGGACTAACAATAGTAGGTATTTATTAACAATCACTAAGCTGTTCTTAAATGCCTTGTCTTTATCCGTGCTTGGGGAAAGCTCCTGTTTACTTACACGTAAACCCTCGGGTAGTTGTGACATCATCCGTCTACAATAACTTCTTTGTAATATCAGTAGGAAATCCAAAGAATTGACAGCAAAAGATATATTTGTCTGGGTTTCAATCAAAATTACAGAAGAAAGATCCCTGAGGATTTCTGCACTTTTATCTTTTAAAGAAGTACTTTCCAAATAATAAGTTTAATGAGCTTAATTTTCATTCCTGAAACTATTCTTTTTGAAGGATGACATGGGATTAATCACCTTTAATGCTACAAAGCAACAAATAAAAGTATTCAACAGAATTCTTCTTGATAAAACCTACAAGTCACTATCTCCATCCACATTGTATTGAGTGTGACACCTCATGAGGTGTTGTAATGCATTTCAATGCATTGCCCCTGCCACTTGCCTTCATAATGTTTGAAGTAGATTCTTAAGAAACTTCCTATTCACTGTCACACAAGAATTCCTCTCTGAACTTCCTTCTCCCATTAACTGAGCTATGAACAAATCTGCAAACCCATTCTGGTTTTGATTCCACAGCCTCACCCTCAGTGCATTGCCAGAGGCTCTTCTTTCTGATTCATTTTCACATTGTCTTGCAGATTCCTATGAAAAATAATCTATGTAATCCACTACTGTGGTTGAAACAAAAATACAAAACCAACAGACCATAAACTTGTGTCTTAATGATGAATGATTTTTCACTCTGAACACAGCCCAAACATTACGAGATACTACAGTAGACATGAATCAGTTAGCATTAGGGTCATATATGTGGTCTGAAGTCTAATCCTGATATCAATTCACCATAGGCTATGAGCTGTAACCTGACAGTAAGATTGTAAACATCTGTTTGTAGAATAATGCTTGAGATTTGTATACCCTCGAGATAGCAAGAATGAAAATGAGATAGCAAGACTAAGCAGACTTTTTGATATTGAAATATTTATCCCCACGCAAAACTGAAAAAGTGTTGTTAGCTGTGTTATGTATAGATTGCTCTTAAAGACCTTGCTTTCTAATAAGCCCAAGATGTTTTGTTATCATTTGATTATTTATTTTTTGTGCAAATTAGTTCAACAGTTTATCTGCTGCTAGATTTACAAGATTAAATGCAATATTTTAAAGTTCAATCAACAAATGCTTTTTCCCTCCAGGCTACTGGAACACGACTAGGTGTGATGACAGTGAATGTTTTCACCATGGGAGCTGCTATTATTATCTCATTCATTTTTGGCTGGCAGTTAACTTTGGTTGCCCTAGCCTGTACCCCATTTCTTCTTGGTGCAAATATTATTGCAATGAAATCAGTTTTAGGCCATACCGCTAAGGACAATAAATCTCTCGTGACAGCTGGAAAGGTGAGCATTTACTGGAGAACTATTTTTTTCTTCTGGATTTTCTCAATTTCCCATGAGTTTTTTAAGTTTGTTTATTAGTGTGACAAGTAGACTTACATTAGCACCGCAGCAAAGTTACTGTGAAAATCTCCTAATTGCCATACTCTGACACCTGTTTGGATGCACTGAGGGAGACCAATGTACCTAGCCAACAAATCTGAGGTAACTTTTCTCGTTGCAGTCAGCAGATGCAGACAATAATGTGAAATGTGTGATATTGGCTCAGACAATGGCAACAAAATCAAAAGAATTATTTTATTGGCAGCCAAACTGAAATCATCTATTTCACGCTAGTACCTAGAAACAAAATTACATTATAAGCATCTTAATCAGGAAAAGGTTTATATAATTAATACATAAACAGTATAGAGACAATCTATTCTCCATTTTTAGTGATTTGATAATGTATTAAAATTTATTTTCATTTATAACACATTAATTGGGAGTTTATTTTGTTCTTTTTATTTGATTTATTATTGTGACGTGTCAGCATACAGTAAAAAGTATTGTTTCTTGCGTGCTATACAGACAAAGCATACCATTCATAGAGGAGGAAACAAGAGAGTGTAAAGAGTAGTGTTACAGTCGTAGCTACGGTGTAGAGAAAGATCAATTTAATGCAAGGGAGGTCCATTCAAAAGTCTGAAGGCAGCAGGGAAGAGTTGGTTGGTACATGTCCTCAGAATTTAGTAACTTTTTTCCTGACGGAAGAAGGTGGAAGAGACAATTTCCAGAATGTGTGCTGTCCTTGATTGTGCTGGCTGCTTTGCGGAGACAATGAGAAGTGTAGATAGAGTCAATGGATAGGAGATTGGTTTGTGCAATGGGTTGGGCTACATTCACAACCTTTTGTCGTTTCTTGCAGTCTTGGGCTGAACAGGAGCCATACCAAATATGATACAACCAGAAAAAAATGCTTTCTATGGTGCATCTGTAAAAGTTGGTAACAGTTGTAACTGACATGCCAAATTTCCTTCATCTTCTGAGAAAATAAAGGCATTGGTGGGCTTTCTCAACTAGTGTCAGGTTGTTGGTAATCTGGATATTTAAATACTTGAAACTCTTGACTCTTTCTACTTCGTCCCCATCGATGAAGATAAAGACGTGTTCTCCTCTATTCTTCCTGATGTCACGTCAGGCTCACGGTGCTTCTTGAGGATGGCATGGTGGCACAGTGATTAGCACTGCTGCCTTGTAGCGCCAAGAACCTAGGTTAGATTCTGGCTTTGGGTGATGGTCTGTGTGAAGTTTGTACATTCTCTCCATGTCTGCATGTGTTTTCTCCGGGTCTCCGGTTTCCTCCCACAATCCAAAAATATGCAGGTTATGTTAATGGGTTGTGATAAATTGTCCCTTAGTGTCACAGGGATGAGAAGGGTAAATATGAGGAGTTATGGGGATGTGACCTGGGTGGGGTTGTTGCCGTGCAGGCTCGATGGGCCAAATGGCCTCCTTCTATATTGTAGATTCTGTGATTCTGTGAAGTCAATGACAATCTCCTTTGTTTTATTGACATAGAGATTTTCACTGCACCAGTTCACCAGATTCTCTGTCTCATTATTGTTTGAGATCTGACCCTCTATGGTGGTGTCGTTAGCAACTTGAAAATTGAGTTGGAGGGGAATTTGGCCAGACAATCATAGGTGTAGAAGACGTATAGTAAAAGGCTGAGAACACAGCCTTTTTGGGCACTGATCGTGGACAAGGTGTTGCTGCCTATCCTTACTGATTGTGGCCTGTGGGTTAAGATGTTCAGGATCCAGTTGCAGAGGGACTGCCAAATGAATACTCCTGGTATACAACATGGAGTGTAGACTAGGAAATTATGAGCATTATCCCTAATATTTCCTGCCTACTAAAAGTATAAGTTATTGCAATTCCTAACATGTACGCTTGGGTTCAGCCTCATACGTGGAAATCATCATTTTAATTTCATAGATTCATAGAAACCCTACAATACAGAGAGGCCATTTGGCCCATCAAGTCTGCACCAACTACAATCCCACCCAGGCCCAATCCCCATATTTTACCTACTAATCCCTCTAACCTACGCATCTCAGGACACGAAGGAGCAATTCTGGTATGGTCAATCAACCTTTCCTGCACATCTTTGGACTGTGGAAGGAAACCGGAGCACCCGGTGGAAACCCACACAGGCATGAGGAGAATGTGCAAATTCCCCACAGACAGTGACCTAAACCGGGAATCAATCCCAGGTCCTTGGAGCTGTGAAGCATCAGTGCTAATTACTATGCTACTGTGCTGCCCATTTCTTTACTTACAACAGATTAGAATATGGAGTAATCTGTTTGTTGGCCTTTAGCATTAGAATATTCTTTTCAACTGGTAATAAATCCACAATCTGAACATCCCATGAATATAGCTTTAAAAATCTGTTATTATTTGCCTTTGTCTCTGTAGCTAAATAACATTGCACTGTTTATAATAAGCTACAGGAGATGCAGAAAGCTCACAACTTTGTCTGCATCTACATTGCTGCTTGTAAAGTAACAAATAAGATGCACAAAAAGGAATTAACATGACATCTGCCTCATATAAGTGCACTCTCCTGCTCTTTTGTGATGTACTTTGCATCTGCCCAATGCCCCATCCAATTGAGATGGGCAATTCAGTCAGAAAATGAGAAAGATAAATCTTTGCAGTACATGTCAGGGTACCAATACATTGGAACATTTTAAATAAAACTCTGAACAACTCTTGGTCAATTCATCACTTTAATATGGAAATTGCAGATCTGTATCTAGCCTTCTAATGCACAGGGGAGTAAGACACACATAAAACCTTAGACTTCATTTCCCAATAGATTTTTTTTTTAATTTTGAGTTTGTAGAAATATTCAGAATGGGTGCTTATATTGCATTTTTAATCACTAAACTGAATATTGTTTAAGTAACTTGAGAATGGACTCTATGACACATAAAATAGCTGTGGATATTAATTAGACTTATTAAATTGTTGGGATGTTCTTTTCTCAATGATTCAAATGTATGTATTATACTTCATTTGTTGATTCATCTTGTTATCTTTATATCTGACAGCCATTGTATGAAATATTAATCTTTATGACAGTCTGTCTCACCTCAATCCAGATTTCAACAGAAGCTGTACAGAACATAAGAACAGTTGCATCTTTAACAAGAGAAGATGCTTTTTATAACAGATACTTGGAACATATCAGAAAGCCCTACAGGTGCATATATTTTCAAATTGCTAATTTTATATCACAAGGATATTACTTACTGAGGCAATATCGAAAACATTATGGCCTTTAGTAACATTTTAATCACATTTATTATAGAAGATTGAAAGCTCTGGTTTAAACTGTCAGCTTAAATTGTAGACAAATAAACTCTCTACTCCTATCGCATAAGCTTGGTCAGGTAGGTCAGGTCACCGGACTGCAGGTTAATGGTAACTGTAATGGGGAAATTGCTGCTCTTCTTTCTAGCTGTAATAGTAGTTTTCTCTGGTAACAATATATTTCAATTATATATGAGCATTTACATTTGAG
Source organism: Sphyrna mokarran (assembly GCA_024679065.1). Classification (NCBI taxonomy): domain Eukaryota; kingdom Metazoa; phylum Chordata; class Chondrichthyes; order Carcharhiniformes; family Carcharhinidae; genus Sphyrna; species Sphyrna mokarran. The sequence continues at coordinate 83,755,327 of JAGIQG010000002.1, forward strand.
CATCCATCAAATGTTCTTTTTATTCTGTTTCTTTTTTCTTTTTATAAAGAAATAAATAAAGAAAGATATAAAGATAACAAGATGAATCAACAAATGAAGTATAATACATACATTTGAATCATTGAGAAAAGAACATCCCAACAATTTAATAAGTCTAAAAAGAAATGTTTCTTTTTATTCTGTTAATGCTATCTTGGGTGGTGAAGGGGCTCAAAATTTATTGAGGTTAGTCAGGAACATGGAATTAAGGTTAAAATCTGATCAGACTTTAATGAATGGTAGAGAAGGCTTAGGGGTGTCGAGTGGTCAACTCCTGCTCCCAATTTATATGTTTATATGTATCAATATTGTTGGCAGCAGATCATCTTTCTTTGCTCTTGTTTTAAACATTTTTCTTAATTTGATTACATGATGTGTGGCAGGGCCCCACACTACAGAAACATATTCTTCAGTAACAATGGACATAAGTCCAGCTTTCATTTATCTTTTTTGTATGCACATTAAAGCCAAATGTAAACAAGAGCCTATTGTCTCAGTAATGGAAACCAAGCAATACATTTCTCACTAGTTGGTTTATTGCATTTCGATTTTGGAATTCTAATTTTGGATTCTGAATATATTTATCTAATTAGTGGAGAATTCTTAATCAAACCATCATGATTTGTTAGTGGATGAGATCATGATTCCACATTCGTCATCTACAGGACTGGCAGTGGAGCTCAGTATTCACTGATACCTGGAAATTGCAAATCTTACTAGCGAGATCATGATTTCTCACCTGGTAATCAGGTGTGAAACTGATTTATATAAATTTAGTTACATTTCCATATATTTAAGACCTCCCCATCCCCAAACAGATATTGAGCCCCTGCCATATTTTCAAATGCATCAGCATAGTTTACAAAAGTTTTGCTCAAGACATGAACCTATGGATTGTAAAAATGATTATAATCCCCAGGAGAAAAAGGCATGGCCAGATGGCAATGCCACCAGCACAGACTGGCATTGCTGTGTTGGCACCATACCCATTGCCAACCTGATACCAACCTGTACCAAGGGGCAGTGCCAGGGCAGACTCCAGTGAGAGCTCATGTGGTGCGTGGGGGGCTCATTTATATGTGGCGGCAGGTAGTGATTATATGTGGGAGATGGGGATGCCTGCAACGACTGTTTGGGGGTTGGCTGGACTGTGCCAATGATGGTTGTGGGGGGAGGGTGTGGTGTATGAAATGCATGTTCCGATCAGTAGGGGTAGTCCCAGAGACCTTTGTGATGTGGTGGTCTGCAGGGAGATTTCTTCTTTGCTTTCACTAGGGCACCATTTGTACGTGGCTCCCTGATCTTAGTGCAGCCGTGCTGTGTTGGCCTTTTCTCTTCCACGTGCCCAGATGTGGAAGAGAAAAATGATCTTTTTGAGTCAAGCACACCATTTTTCTTGCCAGAACCAATGCACTGTCGTTCTTTGGTAAGATTCCCTGTTGTATCTTTAAGTTGTAATACATGGAAATTACATTTTTTTATGTCCTATGAATGTCCACAATGCATGTTATATGATTAGAGACAAAATACCTGATAATTACTGAACTATGGAAAGAGGAAATCATAGTTCATGAGTAGCTGCAACCTGCTGTACTATCATTTTGAATTTAGGATGAAGCAACCAATATGCAGAGCCAAGGAATACCAATAGCATTTTGTTTCCTTTTGCGCCAAGAGCAAAATAATATTTTCACGGCAATGCTTCCTCTTATTTTCTGTGGTAACCTTCACAATTATGTTAAATAGAATTTTTTGAATATTACTCATTTTTAATAATAAACACTGAATATGTTGAATTATAATTTGGGATTGCTGGCATTGGACTGGAATAAACATAATAAGAAGTCTCTGAACACCAGGTTAAAGTCCAACAGGTTTATTTGTAGCAAACACCACTAGCTTTCAGAAGGAACAGCCAGTTCCAAAAGTTAGTGGCGTTTGCTATAAATAAACCTGTTGGACTTTAACCTGCTGTTGTGAAACTTCTTACTATATTGAACTAACCAAGGGAGATAAAATGTTTTCAGTGGTTTGTACTGTGGTTAAAGTGGCACATCTTTCTTAATTATTTTATGACTTTTTGCAGTTCCTCACTCTCAAAAGTTCCATTGTATGGCTTTAGCTATGGTTTGGCACAAGGATGTGGACATTTTGTCAATGCTGTGATCTTCCGATTTGGCGCATGGCTCATCGTAAATTGCTTTATGGTTTTCGAGGATGTTTTCTTGTAAGTTATTTTTTAAAATATAGGCATGATCTAAATAATACGATGCCACTGCTATAATCATTACTAAATAGCTTTTTGCTGTGCCTGAATAGGATTAACAAAAAATTGTAGGCCAGATAACAAAACAAACCTTAAGTTTGGTCACCTTCAATCCCAAAATGTTGAGACAGAGACTTTAGGCAACAGTATACAATATTCTGAAAAGAGAGTCTCAAACACTGGTGGTATCAAAGAGTGTATTAAGGATTATTAGACTCAGGATGTTAGCATATCAGTTCACAAAGGCCTCTTCGACTCACAAGAAGAGTGGGGTGGTAGCACCCCAAAAATGGTGGGCAGTGACTCTCATTGAGCCCACCCCACCAGCAGTTTATACACTTTAAAAGAAATTTAGAAAAAATAAAAACACAGACTTCCCATGAACACCCATCCACAGACATCTACATGGGTGTCCCCCAAGAGAACAATCTTTCCCATGGATAAGGTTTCTGAACAGAACTCTCCATTCACCTGATGAAGGAACAGTGCGTTCTGAAAGCTCGTGGTGTTCACTATCAAATAAACCTGTTGGACTTTAATCTGGTATTGAGAGATTTCTTACAAGGATCCTTCCCCCAGAGAACCATGCCATGGACATGGGAATCAACTTAGGCAGTAATCAAGCTGTTAAGCAGCAAGGTGCCTAGAATCTCCATACTAAGAGTGATTTCCACTTTTCCCAGGGCTATAAGGAGCAGTTCGGCCATGAGACTCCAATCCTGGGGAAGAGTTCCGAGGTCAATCTTTGCCCCCTCTCCCCAGCTTGAGCCTGGAGGGTGTTGCTCCTTCTGCAGCCTGGTAGTGGCAGAGGATAACATGGGCACAACATTGACTTTCTTGCCCCCCTCCCACCCACACGTTTGGAGTCTAAGGTTCTAGGTCAAAATTCATTGCCAATGTGAGTGCCAGGGTGTTAATGGAAAAGTGCAATTTTGGCACTGCCAGAGGAGTTGGAAGTGAGGGGTTGGGGATTGTGGGGTTCTTTGTGTTGGCTATCTAACAGGAAGCAGAGAGTTGGAATCAATGGGTGCTTTTCTGGTTGGCAGTTGGTGACTAGTGGCATGCTGCAGGGATTGGTGTTAGGGCCTCAACTGTTTACTATTTACATAGACAATCTGGAGGAGGGGGCTGAGTGTAGGATAACAAAGTTTGCTGATGACACCAAGATGAGTGGAACAGCAAATTGTGTGGAAAGTCTCCAGAGAGGTTTGGATAGGCTGAGTGAGTGGGCGAGGACCTGGCAGATGGAGTATAACATTAGCAAATGCGAGGTTGTTCACTTTGATGGAAATAATAATAGGATGGAATATTATTTAAATGGTGAAAAGTTGCAGCATGCAACTGTGCAGAGAGAGGGTCCTTGTACACAAATTGCAAAACCTCAGTCTGCAGGTGCAGCAGGTGATCAAGAAGGCGAATAGAATGTTGGCCTTTGTCGTGAGGGGGATAGAATATAAAAGCAGGGAGGCCTTGCTGCAACTGTACAAGGCACTGGTGAGGCTACACCTGGAGTACTGTGTGCAGTTTTGGTTCCCTTATTTGCAAAAGGATATATTGGTCTTGGAGGGAGTATGGAGAAGGTTCACCAGACTGATACTGGAGATGAGGGTGTAAGCTTATGAGAAGAGATTAAATAGACTGGGCCTGTACTCGTTAGATTTTAGAAGGCTGAGGAGGGATCTTATAGAGACATATAAGATAATGAAGGCGCCAGATAGGGTAGAGGGAGAGAGATTGTTTTCGCTTAGAAAGAAAACCAGAACTAAAAGGCACAGCCTCAAAATAAGGGTGGAGGGGAGGGGGTGGATGCAGTTTAGAGCAGAGTTGAGGAGTTCTTCACTCCAATGGGTAGAGAATTCCAGAGATTCACCACCCTTTAAGTGGTGGAGCCTACCTTGTTGAATATATTTAAGTTACGGTAGATAGATTTCTGATAGACAAGGGGAATTAAGGGTTATGGGGAGCAAACGGGAAAGTGGAACTGATCCACTTCAGATCAGCCATGATCTTATTGAATGGCGGGGCAGGCTCGAAGGGTTAGATATCCTACATCTGCTCCTAGTTCTTATGTTCTTAAAGTATCTCTCTTGTGGAGTGGTGGTGTTGAGACTTTGGAGGAGGTGGGGTGTGTACCATTCCCTTAGTGATATGGGAGAGGTTGCATCTCTGCACTGAGGGTTGGGAGTTCTCCCCTAGTCAGCCCTTAGTCCACATCAGTGATGGGGGACAGCTTCTCAATGCTGAGATAGGGTATCCTTTTTAAAGCCTGACCTTTAAAGCTGGTCTGGCTGCATTGCATGATGCATATCTTTGACATATTCAGGGTGACACTGTAGCACAGTGATTAGGACTGCTGCTTCATAGCTCCAGGGTCCTGGGTTGGATTCCTGACTTGGGTCACTGTCTGTGTGGAGTTTGCACATTCTCTTTGTGTCTACGTGGGTTTCCTCCAGGTACTCCGGTTTCCTCCCAATTCCAAAGATGTGTGGGTTAGGTTGATTGGCCATACTAATTTTCCCTTTGTGTCAGGGGATGCATAGGTTAGAGGGATTAGTGGATATAATATGTAGAGATATGGGGGTAGGGCCTGGGTGATATTGTGTTCGGTGCAGACTCACTGGGCCAAAGGGCCTCTTTTTGCACTGTAGGGTTCTATGATTCTAAGATTAACTATGTAAGGTGGGTGGATCCCACCTGATAGGTGCTGCTAGCACCAATGAGAAACACTTCAAATTTTCCCTAGCAGCAGCACTGTCAGCATTGTGGCCAAGATTCTTCAAATCATTTGAATTAAAAATATTTCAGAAATAGCTTATAAGCATTTGAGGCATGTGTGCTAAACTAGTCCTGAGTTTGAGAAGTTATGAACCTACTTTTCTATTACTTGAAGTCAGGTACCAGTCCAGTGTAAATGGTGAGATTTCTGGCTCAACAGTGAGTTTGCATTTGTGAACCCTGACCATTCAGATGCATCTTCTCCCAGCAGCCATTTCTACTAGAATTTTGTTTAATTTTGAACACGTGCAATTGTTTAATTACTAACATGGTCCATCTGTGTTTTGGAGAAAGCATAAAATAGTTTTTTTTTTGTTTTTTTTTAATGATGATCAGGGTTTTTGCTGTTCTTTTATTTGGTGCTATGAGTGTTGGACAATCATCATCTTTGGCACCAGACTATGCCAAAGCTAAAATTTCTGCACAAAAAATAATAAAACTTTTACAAATGGAGCCATCAAGTGATAGTTCCAGTGAAGAGGGGGAAACACTGGTAAGTAGCGAGTGACATCTGATTTAATTTATATACCCAACATTGCATTAATTGTGTGTCCAATGAATGCTAATTAATTTGCATGATCTCATGATGTATTCTTGGAATTCTTCCATCACAACTAATTAAAATTTGGTTATCAAATAATATTCATTACAAGCCCACCTCACATTAGCTTTCTGTAAGAAATCTATTTCCATTCTCCAAATTCCTCCACCTCTTCTGTATATGTTCTAACAATGCTACAGTACTCTGACATGTCTTTTCCCCTCAACATGTTTGTCAGGACCCTTAACCATGCACGATCTATTTCTTGCATCTCTGCTTTAATCTCTTCTCCTCACCACCACCCACCAGAAACATGTTAGAGATCACTTTGGCCTGAACTTTCAGTCCATCAGCTTCTGTATTCAAAGATCATCCTCCTCTATTCCTGCCTCTCCAGAATAATGCCATGACAAAGCACATCTTCCTCTGCTTCTCTATTTTCAGCATTCCAGAGGCATCCCTGACATCCTTATCCATGCCATTTTCACATCCCCAACACATCTTCCCTTTCCTACAACACCTTTCCATGCAAACATTGGAGATGCAAACTTGCTCTTTTACCTGCTTCCTTCTCACCATGTAAGGCCCCAGAAGAAACAGATATTACTTGTATTTTTCCTTCTGTTTAGTTTACTGCATTCACTGCTCATTGTCTAGTCTCCTCCAAGTTGAGTATCCCTGAACTCCAACTCGGTGACTACTTTGCAGAACACTGCTCTTCAATTCCAAGCATGGTTATGTTAGTTGTCATTTCAATTCTCTGCCTTGCTGCCACTCTGATCTTTGTGCCGCCCCAGAGCAGGCCAAAGGCAAAATGATACAATGGTTAGCACTGCTGCATCACAGCATCAGGGATCTGGGTTCAATTCCAGTCTTGGGTGACTGGGTAGAGTTTATACATTCTTCCTGTGTTCATTTGGGTGTCCATCGAATGCTCCGGTATCTTCCCACAGTCCAAAGATGTGCAGGTTATGTTCATTAGCAGTGAAAAATTGCCCTTTCATGTTGAAAGATGCTTGGTTAGGTGAATTGGTCATGGTAAATTATCCCTTAATGTCCAAAGAAGTGTAGGTTAGGTAAATTAGCCATGGTAAATGGACGGGGTTATGGGGATGAGGTGGGCCTGGGTGAATGCTCTTTTGCAGTGTCAATGCAGTTTTAATGAGCCAAATGACTTCTATTTGTACCTATGGAATTCTGAGATTGTAGTTTCCTAATTGAAGCTCGATGCCAAGTCAAAGAATAGTCCCTCATCTTTCACTTGGCAACATTACAACCTTTTGAACTCAATGTTGTATTCAACAATTTTAGATCATATACATTGCCCCCTTCGTGTCTTTTAAAGTCCTCCATATTCAGATGACTAATCCTGAATCCTGTCATTCGTACCTCACCTAGACACATTTTGTTTCTTTACTATTGCCATTTCCTTTAGCTGTTTTTCACTATGAAACTTTTGTCCTTTTAATCTCTCCTGCCCTCCGCCCTATGTGACTTTATCTTTTTTTCGTCTTCTTACTCTTCCTTTTATTTCCTCAAATCCTATCATATTTCAAACTTTTCTGAGTTCTGATGAAGGCCACGGACCTAAACTATTAACTTTTTTTCTCCATAGATACTACATGATCTGCTGAGTGTTTCCAGCATCAGCATTTCATGATTTTATTTCAGATTTCCAACATCCATAATTTTCTGCTTCTGTAACCATAATCTGTTTTACACAGATTGATAATTAAAGATGCAGTTGACTAGTAAAGGATTTAAGCAGTATTGTTCACAAATGGCATAGTCAATAATGTCAGCAGTGTAATAACTATTTCAGTATATTTGCTGTCTTGCTCTCATAACTATTTCAAACTTTGTCTTTATAGAACAACTTTGAAGGAAACGTTGAGTTGCGCAATGTGAAATTTGCATATCCCACAAGGCCAGACATACAGGTCCTAAAGGGTTTGAATTTAAAAGTTAATAAAGGGCAAACTCTGGCACTTGTTGGAAACAGTGGGTGTGGAAAGAGCACAACGATTCAGTTACTTGAGAGGTTTTATGATGCTATTGATGGACAAGTGGTAAGAATCAATTCATAAAACTTATTTTAGCTTAAATTCCTATCCATCAGCTCAGCAGCAGCAACAATGGAAGCTGAGTGAATTCACTTCACTGTTATTGTTTCTGAACTGGCCTGTCATCTCTGTCATCTGTGCCCCTTTCTGTGACAAGTCTTTCTTGACATTGTCTATTGTGCATCTTTGGTCTTCAACCATTTTTTTTCCTTGTCCTCCTATATGTAAGTCTATAGAAGGTATCCTATCCATTGCCAGTTTTGAAATCATTGCAATCATTATTCTTGAATAATTTTAATAAATGTTGATCCTTGTCCAAGCCACATGCTTAGAAATTAATTTCTTGCCTTACACATTCTGTGAATTCCCTGAACCTACTTATCTCTGCTGTCAGTAGGTATTGCTATCAACTTTTCTCATCTCCCAGCTCTCTGATCTAGGGGTACCAGCTCTCTGATTTGGGTAATAATAATAAGACTATAACAATTGCTTCATAAACTTTCTGGTTTTACTGAGCTATTGTTGTTCTTCTTCTATATCCTAGTTAGTAAGTAAGGATGTTATAGTGTCAGATGACCATAGTCTGCTCTCCTCTTTGAGGGGAAGAGCTGACTGGCAATGATTTAATCTGAGAATCACCACACTTCAGGCGAGGGGCAAGATTGAGAAGGCAGAGCCTTCATCGACTACCCAGCCAGTATGGATTATCCAAGTTAGTTCATCTATGAATAGCCATTTAATTCAAGCTTTCTTCTAATGGGTGGAATTCTCCCAGGGCCCGGCTGGTGGTTTCAATGGCGGGGTTGGGGGAGGGTGCAAAAAATCAGTTTCATATGGCATGAATTTCCTGTGGTACCTTCCGTAGCTGCCTGCCTTGGAGGATCAGGAAGCCTACTGGAGCTGGCATAAAGGCCTGACCAGAACTTTCCATCCATGCCCCATTCTCCGTGACATTGGCAGAAAAACAGGCATATGGCATCTGAACAATGCCTGGACTTGTCTTCAAAGTTCAGAATACAGGCCTGGATTCACCACAGCAGAGGGTGGGGAGATCATCTATAGATGGATCTTCCAGATTCATTGTCAATGAGGATGTTCATCTACTGCCCTCAAAGGTGTTCCTGGAGATCCAATTTCTTTTGTCAATAGTGAGTCGGGATATTGGGCACCTTTGCAATATGATGGTGACTGTGTGCCATTTGTCCCTCCACAGAATATGTACAAAATGTAATTTGCATGATTAATAAGCCAGATGATATGGCAAGGTGTCCTATTGGCCTCCACAATGGGAAACACCCCATGTCCCCACCACTACCATAAACTTGGTCACCAAACGGGAGAATTCAGCCCAATGTCTTTTTCATAGTTCCCATTTTCCAACATTAACTCACCAATGTGCCCAATCTTTTCCATTTATTGATATTTTCTTGATATAATTGTAGAATTCCTACAGCGCAGAAAGAGGCCATTTGGCCCATTGAACCTGTACTATCAACAATCCCACTGGATGCCCTCCCTTTCATCCCATGTTTACCCTACTTATCCCCTGACACTAAGGGGCAATTTAGCATGGCCAATCCACCTAGTTGGCACATCTTTAGAGTGTGGAACGAAACCAGAGCACCCAGAAGAAACTCCCACAGGGAAAACATGCAAGCTCCACACAGACAGTCCTGGAATTCAACCTGGTTCCCTGGCACTATGAGCTGGCAGTGCCAACTACTGCTGCTGTACTGCTTATTTAAAGTTTATTTATTAGAGTGACAAGTAGGCTTTCATTAACATTGCAATGAAGTAAATTTGAAAATTCCCTAGTCGCCACAATCCAGCACCTGTTTACGTATATTGAGGGAAAATTTAGCATAATTAATGCACCGAATCAGCATGTCTTTCGGACTGTGAGGAAACCAGAGCACCTGGAGGAAACGCACATAGATATTGGGAGAACATACAGACTACACGCAGACAGTGACCCAAGCAAAGGATCGAACTCAGTTCCCTGGTGCTGTGAGGCTGTAGTATTAACCACTGTACTATTGTGCAAACATTTTAATCTATTCAACAATTTAAGTAAAATATGCAAAATATCTTAAATGTAATAAAAACTAATATTGTGAAAAGATAATTATTGTATGCTTAAAATGCTCTTATCTTTTCCAAAGGAAAATTGGAAATTATTCTTATTCTGATATAGCTTAGCTGGGATGTATTCAGACTGAAAGGTCCCAGTGTGTCGATCAGGAAATCGGACAAGAATGTGATCCATCTGAGCTTCCTGTAATCAAATAGCTTGTCTGCACTTCCAAATTAAGAATGGTGCTAAATCTCAGATCATTTCTCTGCCTTTTGGCTAAGATCAAGTGTCAGATCAAGCCCAAGATAGGGTGCAATGCCTTATTTTGTCAGTTTGTATCTTGTTTGTTCCTCTTGTGGGGACCATGAATTGGATTCAATTGGAATTTGAATTTGGTTTTTGGAGCAAGCAAGGAGATGGATTTGGGTTTGACCGGTCCATTCTGCGCACTGACTTTGCAATTAAGACGTACGCATTTTTTGTTAAAGTATCCATACCTGGTATTAAATCTCTGTGTTGTGGACATGTGCCTGTGTGTTGTGTCTGTGAACTTTGCTTCTACTAATGGCAGTATATGATATTATTCCATTGCATGATGGAAAATCATATTTGAAGCAGGCAGAACATTAATAATGCTATTCTTCATAGACAGAAATATATATATATAGCATACAAGCAAGCATTTATGATTATTTCTGGCATTTACTGCATCCTTCTATCTTTTACAGTTAGCAGATGGAAAAGATATAAGAAGTCTCCGCTTGTCATGGTTCAGGCAACAGATGGGAATCGTATCCCAGGAGCCCATGCTCTTTGACTGTAGCATTGCTGAAAATATAGAATATGGTGACAACAGCAAAGCTGTAACTCAACAAGAGATTGAAGAAGCAGCTGAAGCAGCAAATATTCACAATTTCATTGCAAATCTACCTCAAGTGAGTCCACAGGCGTGATTTTCCAGCCTTCCCACTAGCGACTCCCAATGCAGGGGGATCCCCAGTCAGGCAAAATGTCACAGGCTTTACTGGAAACAAAAGTTCCTGCTGCCTCTGCCATGGAGGAAAGAAACAGTCGAGGGGCAGAAAATTCCAGCCCACATCTTTCTTTGCTTTCTTTAATTAATATGCATGCACTATTCTATTAATATTTAAAATATATTTAACTATTTAGAAATTTGCATACTGACAAATACAATTAGATGAATATATTTTAAAAATTGAATACCAAAGGATTGAAATGATGTGGCTCAATGTCACCAACCAATCTGTTAGAACTTTGTAAAAGATGGGTTACTAACTGAATTTAAACATCAGACAAAGGCTTTTAAAACAGAAACATATGGAATGCGCTGCCAAGTGGTGGAGGCAGGCACTCTGGAGTTATTTAAGAAATACTTAGATGGGCACATGAACAGAATGGGAATGGAGGGGTATAGAAAACTGATTTAAAATAGGGATTGTGAGCCTTGGGAGTCTCTGGGAAGTGTGTAAATAGATGATGATATTGATGTACTTGTTTTTATCCTACAGGTGCTTTGGTCCACCTTGTTGTCTAACAAGGGGCACACATGCGATGGGTTGTGAGAGCGCTGCTCTTGGATTTTTTTCGAGAGTATCCTAGTGCTTCACGTCGTTAGTGTATGCTTGACCTGGACCATTTGATGGGCAATACGACAGCTCAGTAACTATTGCTGTGCTGTGCAGATACATGGATTTGGGCCTGTGTCTGTGGGAGTTTGCGCATTCTCCCCGTGCTTGCGTGGGTTTTCTCCGGGTGCTCCTGTTTCCTCCCAAAGATGTGCTGTTAGGCTAATTGGCAAAACAAATTCTCCCTAAATTGTCTCAAATTTGGTTTTTTAATCCATAGATCTATAAACATGGGCAGGGATCGCGGGTAGAGGTGGGAACATCGGGATGGCGGCCCGGGCTCGTTGGGCCGAAGGGCCTGTTTCCCGTGCTGTTTTGTTCTTTGTTCTTTGTATTATTCCATCTCTTCTATATAAGCTGACTGAGGAAGCTTTGATTCTTTATTTAGTTCAGTGCAATCACGGTCAATTGAGACTTAATTATGCTTTTCAATCTGAATGTTGTGGACTCAAATCCTACCTCAAGAATTAATGTTTCATCTAGCCTTCCCATTCAGTCCTGTATACTGAATAACTGGAGGAATATCTTTTGAGTGTCATAATCAAGGCTCTGTTTTCCCCCTCAAGTGCACATAAAGTTCCCAGTTGCACTAATCAATATTTACGCCTCAATCATCAGAAATAATTGAATAGCTGGTCATTATTACATTGATTTGTTTTTGAGAGCTTGCTGTGTGCAGGTTAGCTGTTGTATTTCTTGCATGACAATAGTGACTACACTTCAGCAGTACTTAAATAGCCAGAGAATGCTTTGGGATGTCCTGTGTATTGGGTCAGTTTTCCAAAAAAATGGCAGTGTCAGGCTCTGACTGAAAACCAGCATGTTAACCCTCGAAAACACAGCCAGGTTTTCATTCCAGATCTTCTGATACTTTGTGTCAAAAAAAAAACCCTCCTCCCACTTTTTTGACAAAGTATCAGAAGATCTGGAGAGAAAAATGTGTTTGTGTGGTCATTTTTGAGGACAGGACCTAAGGACACTGGCCATTAATAAATAGCACCCTGCTTACAAATTAAAGTTAAACCATCATGGACAATGCTTCCCGCTCTTTCCCCCCCTCCCCCCCCATCACTGACAAAGGGAACACCCCTAACCCTCAACCACAGAAGGAACAGAAACTAGTTTGTATTTTTAAAGAGCAAAACATATCTATTTGGTTGTGGCACAAAATTTTCACCCTTTTTGTGCTGGTGTTGCTTCCACTGCAAAATTGATGGAGTTTTTGTTTAATGTGCCATCAGTAGATGACCTTGGTGACAGTTCCGAGAATTAGTGCAAATCTGATCTCTAATATTATAGCCTTGGTTATGATTTTAAACAAAATTTTGGGTTAAAAATTCAAAAAACCCCAAAATTAGGTGTAAGCATCATCATGACCAGTTATCTCAAACGTGGTGCTGCTTATTCATTTCCAAGTGATTTGCAGCTTAGTACTAACACAATCTGAGTGCCCACACGCTTCAGCAGAGGATCCAAGTTCATGTGAGGCAAGCGCCACTTAAAGCTAGCCTGTGTTACTTAAAGTCAGACCAAACTTCTTAAAGCCAGACTTAAAAACAAGGTGCATTCTGTATGTGATTGTGACAAACTTCTTAAACAACACTGAAGACTTTCAGGAAGTCCCCAAATGGGTGCAATAAGCAAAACAGGATGCTCCCAGGTTTTTGGATGTGTTGCTGTTGTCATTGGTGCAGAAAGTGGTCCAGAAGAGAAATGTTCTCTTCCCTCATGGTTTTAGTAAATTTAGGACTGATATCAGGAGATTCTTCAGAGAAAGAACTGGATTTACTGCTCCACTGCTAACAGATCTGATGGTGGGAGTCACCCTCCTCCTACTGTAATTGTAGTAAGAACTCTCACAACACCAGCTTAAAGTCCAACAAGTTTATTTGGTAACAAACACCACTAGCTTTTGGAGCTGTTTCTTTGTCAGGTGAGTGAAGAGTTCTGATCACAAATAGGGTATGTAAAGGCACACAATTAGTTTACAGAATACTGATTAGAATGCAAGTCTTTACAGCTAATCAAGTCTTAAAAATGCAAACATTGTCCTGTTTGTGATCAGAACACTTTAATCTGGTGTTGTGAGACTTCTTACTGTGTTTACCTCAGTCTAACGCCAGTATCTCCACATCATGCCCACTGTAGTTATACCAGCAGTTTGGGTAGCCATTCACCAATAGCTCCCTCCATGCTGATGCTATAGTTAAGAAAGCCCACCAATGCCTGTGCGTCCTCAGGCTAAGGAAATTTGGTTTGTCCATTATGACTCTGACCAATTTTTACAGGTGCACCATAGAAAATATTCTTTCTGGTTGTATCACAGCTTGGTATGATTCCTGCTCTGTCTAAGATCACAAAAACTACAAAGGATTGTGAACAAAGTCCCATCCACTACTCAAACCAGCTTCCCATACATTGACTCTGTCTATATGTCCAGCTGCCTTGGAAAAGCAGCCAGCATAATCAAAGATCTCACGCACCCTGGACATATTCACTTTCACCTTCTTCTGCCAGGAAGGAGATACAGAAGACTGACGACATGCACTAACTGAGTCAAGAACAGCTTCTTCCCTGCTGCTATCAGACTTCTGAATGGATCTACCTTGCATTAAGCTGATTTTCTCTACACCCTAGCTATGATTGTAACACTATATATTGCACTCTTTCCTTTCCTTCTCTATGCATGGTATGCTATCTGTTTAGTGTGCAAGAAACAATACTTTTCACTTATACTAACCTACACTAACACATGACAATAATAAATCAAATCAAAAACATCAAATTGAATATACAGTGGGAAAGGCTCAGGCCAAGAAATCAGCCCAGCAGATCTCCTTATGCTGGCTGGTAGCAAGGTTCTTGGAGGACTCTCTCAAACATTTTCTCCCCTCATTTGTATTCACCCCATGCCCTCTCAAAACCCTGCTTCTCTCTCACCTCAACTCCCCATACTCCCCTGTACTCACTCCCCTCTCCTGCGCCTCTTAGTTCCTGGAAGCTTGACATTGCAAAACCTGCTCAAAAAAAATCCAATGCTACCATACAAAGAGCCACCAGGAGAACCAGATGCATCATATAATTCTGTCATAAGGGTGATCAACTTAGAATGAGCTTCCAGTAGACTGATGGACCCAGAAATCTTTGTCATTTAAGAAGCAATTAGATACAGCAATGTTGGAGCTTAGCATGACTGAATGAAGTTGTGCCTAAATAGCCTATCTTATCTTTAAGTAACTTGAGATGATCAATAGCGATTGCTGTAAATATTTGGCACAATAATCCCATATTCCCTTAATTTAAACAATCTCCTCTTGTGTAGGGGTACAATACTCGTGTAGGAGATAAAGGAAAACAACTTTCTGGTGGTCAAAAACAGAGAATAGCCATTGCTTGAGCCCTAATACGGAAGCCTAAGATCTTACTCCTTGATGAAGCAACATCTGCCCTGGACAATGAAAGTGAAAAGGTTTGAGTCTTACTTTGTTGACTATATAAAATGAGCAGCATTCTAATTGTTTTACTCAATTTGCCAATATATGAATTTATTTAGTTTAATTATCCAGACTCCAGGGATCTCTTCTGAGGTATGAAGATCTGATGTGCCACTGTTAGTGTCTCAGCTTATGTTATTTGACAATGAAATATATATTGGTTTTATCAGAAAATATGAGTTCTCTTTGTTTACATCATATTCCTGAATGTTGGAGCTCGCTGCACGAATTGGCTTTTGTGCTTTCTTAATTAAAACAATATCATTGGGACATTCTGTGATCATGTAAATGTTTCTTTTTATATGTTGCTTTATTTTTCTTAAGAGTCCAGAATGGGAACAGCCAACAGAATGAAAGACTTTCATTGCATAGGCCTAAGCCCATGTTCCCCTGAGTGTAAATTGTAATGTGGTCCCAAAATACCACTACGGTCAGAAAAGAAGGTTCTCACTAGTGAGATCTCAACTTCCAATTTCCCCTGCCCCTTATTTTGTAATGTAAGTAGTAAGCTCCCTGCCTTATTTTCCCCCCAAGTAATCCCCCTTATGCCAAAATGATGTCATGTTGGCAAGGTTTACAACAGTTTTTGCAAAATGTGAAGTACTCAAAAGGAACCTGCCATTGATACAAAGGTAAGATAAGCCCCCAGAGAGAGAAGAATATACCCTAACACTGCTCCACTGTGGGAAGCTCCACTGTTTGGGTTTCTCCTTGTTTGATGGTTGCCATGCTGTTTATTGGGGTGGAGATGGCCGTCCTAGTAATTGTGCAGCAGGGGGGAAGCAAGAGGTTGCAGTGTGGTTACCCAATGCTTGTGCAATGGAATTGTTACCTTGGTGCTTGTGCAGGTGTTTCCTGTTTCTGTGGAGATTGAGGGTAGTTTTGTTTTAATGTAGATCACATGCTCCATAGCCTCATTTTACCTTTTTCATGTTTAAGATTTTTAAGCTTCTCACTTTATCATGGGCCAATCACTCTGAATTATGTAGTAGTATTTTTAAAAAGTTAGATTTGATTAGCTTTTATCAGGCGAGCACACTTGTCACAATTTTATTCATCCTGTTAATGTCAAACCAAACATTGATTTTCTTTTCCTTTTTGCAGATTGTCCAGCAGGCTTTGGATGTAGCGAGGCAGGGTCGAACTTGCATAATCATTGCCCATCGGTTATCAACAATCCAAAATGCTGACATTATTGCTGTGATACAGAATGGGAGCGTTGTGGAAAAGGGAACTCACAGCCAGCTCCTGAGAAAAGAGGGGGCCTATTACTCATTTGTCCATGCATAGGTTCAAAATCAACATGACTGTGAAACAGATTGATTTCCAATAGCTTTGGAGTGAATTTTTTCACTGTCTCTCCTGTTGAACTCCCACAGAAATCCCAAGGAAATTCAGAATTTTTACTTTTTACACAATTTTAAAAAGAAATATTTTGTCAGAGGGTGCTGGGCTATGCTCATAAACATTCATATTTCAAGATCATAATCCAAAAGTAGTGTAGCTTGTTGAATTGTTCTTTAAAAAGGTGATAACTTTTATATTTTATATAAAAAATTTCCTTTTCTCCTCTCAGGTGTACACAGAGTATGTTAATGTCATTTGAAATTTACAATTTGAATTTTCATTAAAGGGTTTCAATATATTTTTGTTTCATTATTCAGTATCAGGAGCTAAAATAGAAATTAAGATCAGGTTGAATGCGCAATTAAGGGCAGAACCTGGATTCAACAGATTTCAACCCTTTACATGGAATTTGGTGAGGCAATTACTTCGCAGGGAGAACTTTAAACTTATGTCTGGGACCGTTTCATGTTTGCAGTTGGTATTTCTTGCAGCTTGTCCTTATTGGGGCCCATGGGATTTTCTCTTCTTGGAGTGTGGGTTTCAGGAAGAAACCAGCAGGTTAGAGGAGAATGGTAATGAAGGATCAGTTTTGTACCACTACTGATGTGGATGTGTATGTTGGTAAATGCTGACAGAATGGTACAAGAGATCCATCGCTTGTGAGCTCTTCCTAAATTAGCACCCATAAGCACAAAATTGCAGGTGATTGGAGTTACACTTTTACATGCATGTGTAGTTTGGAACAATGGTAAACGATGGTAGGGATGCAAACCTTCTTTTCATCACATGACTAACCAGGAATATTTCCAAATCTTACTGCCTGTTATGTATGCTGGAAGGGTTTGGAGGCTGATATCAATCTGTTTAAACACTTTATGAATGCTTCTTTCTTGGCCAACAAGTTCTGGGATGAATCTCAGGGACTCTACCTCTGTGCCACAAGACCTACACACAAGATAGTTGGGATAAATTTAATAAGAAATTCAGCAGGAATTTAGTCAAAATACTGAGAATTTGTAATTTGTCACAATATGAGTGGTTGCTGTGAACAGCATAGTTGCATTTAAGGGGAAACTGCATGTACACATATGAAAGAAAATAATATAGTTATAAATTTAAATGGTGTAAGATCAGGGAATACTTAGTGCCAAAATACCAGCACAGATCTATTGAACTGAATGGCCTGATACTGTGCTATAAAACTCTATAATTGTTTGAAATTTGAAAATTATGATTACAGATGTATAACTATGAAAATCAAAAATTAATAAAGTTTAAGCTTAACCTCAACTTCCCACTGACAGCCTGGTCATACAAAGAGCTGTTAAATCAAAACTGTGATTTTTAATGGTTTCTATCCAGCAGAGTGAAGGAGAGTAATAGTACAAAAGCCTCTCATTTTAAATTTACCATAATAAGTAGACTAAGTTAAGGTAAAGATTACAAAGTACCTGATATAGAATAAAGGATTCACCATGTGCGTAACGCAATATTGAAAGGTATTGTTTGTACAACCACAATTTAACCAAGTATTATGAAATTAAACTGTATTAATGTTTTGTAAACTTTGGCCATGCAACTACTCAGCATGATAGGAAATAGGCCAAATTATTTTGAGACAATGGAGTATAACAAGAGCAGTTCCCTTTATCAGCTTGAGTCAGGCAATTGGAAGTTGATTAGGATTTTGGGATGTATAGAGATGCACTAGCTCATGGTTAACGTGGTTGGTACAGTTTCTCATGCTGATAATCAGGCCGGACATAGGCAACGGAATTGACTCCCTTACTTGAATCTACAGATTTACGTAATTAGGTTTCCTATTAACAAGAAAAGAACTTTCAGGTGCAATTGACTAATCAACTTGTAATCCTGCTGATAGGTAGCACATTATTGGCTAAAGTAATAATGTGTAATATTGTATTTGGACCCTCCAGTTTGGTGACAAACTGGGTGGAAAATCGAATCTCACACTTTGTACTGATATGGCAGAAGTGCTTGCTGACTTTCCTTCCTCCTGACGTATGCATTAGCAATAAACTTATTTTCACTCTTAAACTACATATTGTGGTCTCTGTATTGGTTTCAGCTGAGTACAAGACCTCCCCAGAGGGACATCATGGAAAATTCCTACATAAGACTTGGAATTTTCCATTCCCTCCTGCCTGTAGGATCTACTCGTCAGGCCGAACTGAATGGATATTTCAATGCATGACATATTATCCGGTCATCCAGCCCTGCTAGCATCATGATGGAACTGGAAAATTCCACCCCTTTCATGCACCAGGCAACCCCATTCCATGCAGGCAAAGGGAGAATGAGATTTCATTGCTGAGATTCTCATTTTGGCTGTCTCACAAAATTTTCCACTGGCAAAAAATCCAGGCCATTGGGAATTTTGTGTTATGTGGTTTGTGTATATCCTGGGTTTTTATGTCTTGTGTATGTGAGCCTCCCACTTCATTAATCTCTGGCAGTCCATTCCAGGTAAATATTATTTATAAGTGAATGAAGTATATAGAACCATACAATACTGGAAAAGGCCACTACAGTGTCACCAACCAATCAGCCCAATGTTACTCTTCTTCAACACTTTACCTTTTCAAATTTCCAGTAGTGTTTCGTTGAGAATCAGGCTGATTAAATATTGTTTTACTCTGTGTCCTGATGTAAACATGGAAATATTCTTCTGCAAGATTGTGAAACTTTCGATAGTTTTTGTCACTGAATTCTCAAATCTCCTTTGGAATTGCTCACAGTGAGTTGTGGGTGTATCGGGCCCAATTTTACCATTGCGTGAAAGCACAAAAATGTGATGAAGTCAGTTGTGAAGCCATTAACGTGATCCGCACCCACTTCTGCGCAGATGGTCACTTTATCCAAACCTGGGAATGGCCGCGATCCAATTTGTATTCGAAACGGGTGCAACAACGAATTAAATGCATTTTCATGCATTTCAATTGAATTAATGAACTGCCCGCCCAGCTTTATAAGAATTTCCCCTTTACCACTGCATTCGCCAATCTGGAATTGGGGCGAAATGGACATGCTGAATAAAAATCTGTTTGAGGTGCTCCAGCTGCTGAAGAGGTGAGTTCTGAGCTTCCAACAGCTCTTTAATTCAGATTGATGTTCGGGGGAGGGAAGCGGTTCATATCATTCTCTGGTGAGGGGGGGAGGAAGGCCCAATTGGTGTCTAGTTGGTGCGGTGATGGGGGGGGTGCATATTATCCAGCGGGGGAGGCAAGTGGGCCAGATCATTCTCTGTTGGGGGGGGGGGCACAGGGAGGAGGGAGGAGGAGACGAGTCAGACCTTTGGGGGGGATGGGGATGAGGCCAGATCATTCTCTTGGGGGAAGGGGAGAAGTGACACCAGATCATTCTCTAGGGGCAGGGGAGGAGGAGGGAAGCGGGTAAGATGTATCTCTGGTGGTTGGAGGGAGGTAGTGAGGCAAGATTATTCTCTGGGGAGGTGGAGGTGGTGGAGTAAGGCCAGATGATTGTCTGGAGAGGAGGGGGAAGTAAGGCCAGATCATTCTCTGGGGAGGGGCGGGGGGGAGGGGGTGGGAAGAGTGAGGCCAGATTATTCACTGAGTGGGGAGTGGAGTGAGGCCAGATCATTCTCTTGGGGGGAGGGGCAGTGAGACCAGATCATTCTCTGAGGGAAGGAGGGAGATGGGGGGAGGGAAGTGGGTAAGATGTATCTCTGGGTGGCGGGGGAGGCCCGATTGCTCACTGGTTGGGGAGGGAGGCGGGCAGATGGATCTCTGGGGTGGGGGGAGAGGATGGGTCCACTGGCACTCTGCAGATGATTAGTAAGGAGGGAGGGCCAGGGGGTCATAATCAGCCTGGGTGGTAGAGGAGGTAGGTGGATAAGGAGGACAGTGATATCTGAGGCCAGCGCTACCGCTTTTCACTCCCGGGTTACTTTCTCTGCTTTCTGTGGCCCAGGGCGATCTGGGTGTGTTTTTTTTCAATTTTTTTTCTAACTATGCATGTGCAGTTCAGAGCTCCGATCGTTTTGTGTGTGCTAAGCTCCATCCACAGCACAATTCAGACCTGTGATTTTCTTTTCAGGCTGAGTGCGTATGGACATATCTGAAAGCAGACTTCCAAGCCTGCAGACTTGAATCTGAATTGACCTGAATTGCGCCCAGATTCAGTATTTAGAATGGAAATGATAAAATCAGGCCCATTGGCTGGAAAGAGAATCTGGGGAACAGGAGAGTCAGCAGTAAAAGTGAAAAATGAAGATGAGATTGCATCAGATTTGAAAACATGAGTCAAGCGTCAGAACACAGGCTGCAATGCAGAGAAAAAGGAAGTTATGTCAAAGTGTCAGTGAATCAGTGTAAGGAAATATCAATGTGATACAAGTACATTACAACATCAATAGTTAGTCTTCACATTGGTGATAGAAACCTCTAAAAGACAATGGGCACAGTAAATTGTGGAGGAGTGGAATGGTAAGATTCTAGAAACATGGAATAATAGATTATCATCCTGTGGGAAGTCCAGATCAATTGTGGCTGAAAGAAAGGTGGAAGGTGGGGGAGGGATTGGCATAGGGCATTCTAATTAGATGAGCATCAGCAGTGTGAGAGCATTTCACCCTGTTGAGAAGGGGGACACCTTCGAGAGGAGGAAGGTAACGGTCCTACAGGTCCTCTGGACCAGTAGCAGCAGAAATGTGACAGTGGTGTTTTGAAACTAGTTCTCTCAGACTTTAGAAGAGGAGCAGTTTAGCAGAAGGATTAATGAAGGGAACAGGATGCTGAAAAACTGGGCTTAGATGGCCAAAGAATAAAGATTGAGGCTGAATGCTGCTAAGAGTCTCAAAAGGAGAAAGATGTATTCAAATTAAAGGAGAAACTATAAAAGTAAACCAAAACATTTAAAATGCAATGTACGTAGAGAAAAGTATGTAAATAAAATTGGAAAGAATTAGGTCAGTGGTTTCCAACGTTTTTACTTGTCACGGCATATGTCAGTACTATATAACAAAAAAGAACTGCCCGCTAGCAAAAGAGTTTTGAGTGACTTTTAGCTTGCAGTCACCATCAGAGTGAACAGCGACGCAGGAGGAAAATTCAGAGAAAAATCAGGAAACATGGGTTTCCATGTTTTACTGTACATGTATAAATGCCAAAAATCAGACTTCCACCATAATAACACAGCACACTGATGACTTCAGTTCTAGATATCATAAAACCTGGGCCATTGATTTGGAAAATGTAAAAGTTGCAGTATAAATGTAAACTGTGTAAAGGAAATGTTTATTTCCTTTAAAAACAGTTAATCAATGATCCATCCATTTCATACAAGGTTTTGAACTGGGTCATCAACATGAGTGTTAACAGTTTCCACAAATGCTGCCTGATTATCTGAGGGGTTTTTTGTGTTTTTTATGCCAGATTTCCAGCATCTGCAGGATTCAGCATTTGTTATTAATATTTTGAATTCTATTACCTCAGGTGCAAAAATTAAATATGAGAAAAAATTGGAACGTAATGAATTAAAGAGGAGAAAAATGAAGTGTAGGACAGAAGTTAATGCTAATCTCCTAACTACAGTAAGGAGTCTCACAACACCAGTTAAAATCCAACAGATTTATTTGGAATCACGAGCTTTTGGAGCAATGCTCCTTCATCAGGTGAGTGTATGAACTTCTGCATTTCCACATCAATCTCATATCTAGGTGTTAGTTAAACATAGATACAAGTTATTGGCATGATTTCAATGTTCCGAATTTCAGAACGGCATATGTTTTTTTTTAACCATTGCCTTTGTCAGTTCTCCCAGAGTTTTGATGACCTTTTTGAGTTTTCACTTTTTGCGCAGGCACATGGAGCCTTTGTCTTCAGCTCCAAATCCCAATGGCTTGGCCAATATAAAATATCTAAGCCATACGTGTGACCATGTGATTCTTTCCCAGCTGCTGCATTTTGGATACGCTGACCACAGAGCTGAAGATGAAAGTTTGCTTTAGTTTAATTACATGCACTTTTAATCATTTTCAATCATTTTCTGTGGCATACATGGGAGCTGGGGGGGTGGGGGGCGGGCGCGAGGGCAGGAGGGACAGATGCCATCTTTGTGGCACACCAGTGGGAACAACTGAATTAGGGAAGTCAGGCAACTTCTTCACAGAGTCATCTGCTAACTAAAGCCTTTACCAGCAGTTTGCAAAGGAAAATTACTATGTAACATTTACAAAACACAAAAGATTAATACTGGTAATAAGATATCACAAAAAGTCATGATGGTGTGAAATGAAGCTTTTAATAATTGCTGGCGATTTTATATTGGTAAGTGATGATGCAGATGAACAAAGTCATCTAATACTACTAATTCTAAAACTGTCATTTTGTGCTGCCTATGATGAATAAAGCTGATACATTTTACTCATACGTAGTGAACCATTTGCCTGACTTGGGAAATTTCCTAGATCGATGCTTGTCATATATTCCATATTTTGTATATCAATATATTTGTTAGCAATTTAAGCACTTGTTAAGTTTGGCAAGTGATATGATCATTCAGTAAAGCTGTCTGAAATAGGTAATTATTTTCAATATTACCATGTCTGAACTGTATATATGAATAAATATTTTCATTGAAATTGTGCAAATTAATGTAACTTGTCTTCTGCCACAAAGAAATTATTCAGTTTCTACAGGTCGGGCGGCGGGGGCAGGGGAGGGGGTGTAGAAAAGGCCTACAAGTGACAGTAATGGGGTGTCCTTTCCAATGAATGAATAGAATTTTTTAAGAGTGATTAGGA
Source organism: Sphyrna mokarran (assembly GCA_024679065.1). NCBI lineage: Eukaryota > Metazoa > Chordata > Chondrichthyes > Carcharhiniformes > Carcharhinidae > Sphyrna > Sphyrna mokarran. The sequence continues at coordinate 83,778,356 of JAGIQG010000002.1, forward strand.
TGGTGGGATTGCATTAGAATGAATATGAGTGTCAGTTGTAAATTGTCAGCTGGGGATTTGAAGAAATCCACAGGCAGCAATGGATGGCTACAATTTCAAAATGAGTAGGTGTGAAGAGTGATGTGTTGGAATCGGCTTGAGAAGACAAATTGAGGGGTTTCATGTGATCCACACAGAAGGATATGGAGAGTGCCATTTCTCTCATCTCCATGGTGAAATCAGTGAATCATTTCCTACATTGGATTCAGTGCCACTGTGCTACTGCTGACCTCCTGGGTGACCTCTCAACATCCTTTTCTATTTCAACTACCACCTACCATTAAGGAAGATTGTCACTCTTTGTGACCTTCCAACTCCTAAGGAAGTTAGGAGTCGGCACAACATCGAAGGCCGAAGGGCCTGTTCTGTGCTGTATTGTTCTATGTTTGTTGTTCTATGAAACATCCAAGAAACCTCACTGAAACAAGTGCAACCTTTGACTTGACTTAAATAGTAAGAATTCTCACAAAACCTGGTTAAAGTCCAACAGGTTTATTTGGTATCACAAGCTTTCGGAGTGTTGCTCCTTAATCAGGTGACTGACCTGATGAAGAAGGAGCGCTCTGAAAGCTTATGATACCAAATAAACCTGTTGGGCTTTGACCTGGTGTTGTGAGGCTTCAGCTATGCCCACCCCAGCCCAACACCAGCATCTCCACACTTTGACTTATATAAGAAGAGATCTGTGGCTCTCTTGACGGTGCTACAGTCCTTCAGGTCTAATACTTTGAAATGTCCCTTTAAGTGCAGAGTTTGAAACCACATCATGCAAGTTTGCATACATTGATTAGATGAGAAATCCAGAATTAAAAACGATGACAAAGTGACTGAGTTAAAAAGTCACTGACCAACTCATTACACTTATGATTAGCTTTCCCACGTATTCTCAACCTTCCTATCACTCCCTGTACACTTGCACTATACGATCCAGCCCATTATGTCTGCACTGTGCAAAGTCAGCCAAATAAAGACTTCAACTTCTTTCCCAGCACTTAGCTTTTGGAACTGAACACTGTCCCTGAGTATTAAATATAACAACATACTGTCTAAGTAACACTAGTTGGATTCAGTGATTGAAACTGATTAGCTCATGTTTTCAATGATTTTTCTGTTTTAAAACTGCCAGAGCATAGTTCATAGTTCAAATTTTTTGCAGTTGATTTGATTTTCATGTAACAATAAGCTGAAATGCGCATTAAATTTCTCTTCACTCCACTCCTTCCCTCCCTTCCCAGTTTCTTCCCCTCACTCACATTCCCTCTATCTAAAACTCTCTCCTGATTCCTGTGACCTACAGAGGAAACTAATGATAAAACTGTGGCTAAGTAACAGATTACATTTCCTTTCATCATTTGTCCATCAGAACAGTACTATGTCAATTATTAACGTTTTCTGAAAAGTGAAGTATGTGTAAATTTAAAAGGTTATCTTTGTCTCCTGATTCTTTAGTTCATGTTCATTTTTTACAAATTGTTAGATCGTATAGGTTGAATAAATAATTTGTAAGAATTTTTCTTTTTAATTGATCAAATTTACATTTTAAGCAAGTTTTATGTAGTAAATAAGGGCTTTGATTATGGAGATAATACAGACGTATCTGATTTACTGACGTCAAGAAACAACAGATTGGACTTTTATTACCACACACAACAGTAAGTAAAGTGTTTTTTCTGAGCGGAAAGCAGGTAAGTGATTTGTGTGGTTTTTAAATACAAGACTTAAGAGTTATTATTACATAGAGAGTCTAGAAAAACCAGAATTTTTCTCCTTAGGAGACAAAAGGTTATAGGGAGATTTAACAGATATATTCAAAATTATTGAAGGTTTGAATAGAATACGTACGCACACATTGGGAGGTGATTCTCCCAAAAGTGCTGAGTTGTTGGGAAAACTGTTTTAGATCATGACTGTTTTCTCAGTGCAGCTACAGACCTGAATCTCCGCACTCTGTGCAATGTAGAGGTCCCAGTCAAATATCATTAAAAACCTGGGAGGGGGCAGGTGGGAAGGGGCTTATTCACACCAGTTCTGACAGTTCTGGAACTCTGCACATGCGCAGTGGCCCTGATCTGTCAGTCTCCCAGTTTGCTGACCAGTTCAATCGCCAACCAGTCCAGGACCCCCCACCTCAGCACACCCCAATGTCCAAACCATTCCTTGGCACTGACCGTCCCTTCCCTGTATAGTCTGACCTTCCCTCCACCCCTCCCCCCCCAACCCCGGCAAACCAAATCGCTGGCCTCTCTCCAGTCTAGACCGATCCTAATGCAGAGTAGCAGCGGGATCCTCCAACCCCATCAATCGCTGTTAGGCCCCACCCACAATAAGTCCCACGCTCTTGGGACTGCCTGATGTCTGCTGTATAGTGTCAAGGTACCCCTGGGCATGAGCACTTGTTCCTTGGGCAGTGCCAAGGGGCATAGACTGGCACTGTCGGGTGCGCATGTGCAGGGGGCACAATCACCCTCACTGCCCGACCCTCTGAGGGACCCTGAGTGCCCTCTCCTTCACTCTGGCAGGTCTCCCACCGGTTCCCTGAACATAGGGAGCTACTCCAAACCTTGCTGGAATGAAGTACTCCTGGCAGGCTGGGAGATGCTATTCGGCCCAGCCCAATAACTGCATTTAAATTACATTTAACGTTTATGTAAATCATACTCAAATGACTTACATCACTTGCCACTGGATTTCTATGCATTCCCCATGGCATCATTTTCATCCAGTTGGAAGATGCACATGGGTTGTCAACACTCGTGGGAAACCTGCGAAATGGCCAACATGCACATCTCCCGACCTGACCAGAAAAGTTGCAGGTCGCAATGGGAGGAAAAGGCCCACCGTTTCTACAGGCAGATGGCAAAGAACTGCGGAGATGAGGAGACTTCCTTAGGCAGTGAATTTTTGAAGAGAGAGAGGTCCTGGGGTCAGCGACATCCGCTGTTTGTGTGCGTGTGTGGGATGGGTGGGAGGGGGGGCCGGAGAGGAGGGGTGGTAGGACATGGCTAGCCTGAGTTTGAGGTTTCTGGATGAGAATGGGACCATATTAGAACAAAGAACAAAGAAAATTACAGCACAGGCCTGCACCGACTATGCTGCCCGACTTAACTCAAAGCCCCTACCCTTCCAGGGACCATAGTTCATAGGAATGACTCTATTCCTATCTGAGTCATGTATTTGTCCAGATGCCCCTTTAACGTTCACTATCGTATCTGCTTCCATTACCTCCACCCGGTGGTGAATTCCAGGCATCCACCACCCTTTGTGAAAAAAACCGGCCTCGTACATCTCCTTTAACCCTTGCCCCTCACATCTTAAACCTGTGCCCCCTAGTAATTGACTCTTCCACGCTGGGAAAAAGCTTCTGACTATCCACTCTGTCCATGCCCCTCATAATCTTGTAGACTTCTATCAGGTCGCCCCCTTAATCTCCGTCGTTTCAGTGAGAATAAACCAAGTTTCTCCAACCTCTCCTCATAGCTAATACCCGCTACATCAGGCAACATCCTGATAAATCTTTTCTGTACTCTCTTCAAAGTCTCCACGTCCTTCTGGTAGTCTGGCGACAAAAAATGAACACTATATTCCAAATGTGGCCTAACTAAGACAAGCATATCACATGCCTTTTTGACTGCCTTCTCCACTTGTGTTGCCACTTTCAGTGACCTGTGTACTATATGTACAGATCCCTTTGGCTGTCAATATTCTTAAGGGTTCTGCCATTTACTGTATATTTCCCAACTATGTTAGACCTTCCAAAATGCATCATCTCACATTTGTCCAGGTTAAACTCTATCAGCCATCTCTCCGCGCAAGTCTCCAACTGATCTATATCCTGTTGTATCCTCTAATATTCCTCATCACTATTTGTAAATTCACCAACTTTTGTGTCAGCCGCAAACTTACTAATCAAAGCAGTTACATTTTCCTCCAAATCATTTAGATATATTACAAGTAGCAAAGATCCCAACACAGATCCCTGAGGAATGCCACTTGTTACAGCCCTCCATTCAGAAACGAACACTTGCATTGCTATCCTCTACCTTCTATGACCGAGCCAGTTTTGTATCCACCTTGCCTGTTCACCTCTGATTCCATGCAACCTTTTGCACCAGTCTGCCATGAGGGACCTTGTCAAAGGCCTTACTGAACTCCATGTAGAGAACATCCACATCCTTATCAATCATCTTCATTATTTCCTCAAAAAACTCAATCAAATTAATGAGACATGATCTCCTCTCACAAAACCATGCTGTCTCTTGCTAATACATCCACTTATTTCCAAGGGGGAGTAGATCCTGTCTCCGAAGAATCTGCTCCAATAAATTCCCTACAATTAATGTAAGGCTCACCAGCTTTTAATTAGCTGGATTATTCTTGCTACCCTTCTTAAACAAAGGCTCTTCTCCAATTCTCTGGGATCTCCCCTGTAGCCAGTGATGATACAAAGATTTCTCTCAATGCTCCAGCAATTTCCTCCTTTGCCTTTCTCAATATTCTGGAGTATATCCCATCAGGGGGCTTAATGTTTCTCAAAAACCCCAATACCTCCTTCTTTTCAATCTCAGCATGACTTATCTACACATCCTTCCCCAGACTCATCATCCACCATGTCTTTCTCTTTGGTTAATACTGATACAAAGTACTCATTTAATACCTTGCCCATTTCCTCTGAGTCCCTTATTCTTGAGTGGGCCAACCTTATCCCTGGTTACCTTCTTGCTTTTTATATATGTATAAAAAGTCTTGGGATTTTCCTTAATCCTGTTGGCCAATGTTTTATTTGTGACCTCTTTTAGCCCTTAATCCTTGCTTAAGTTTCTTTCTGCTTTCCTTATATTCCACACTTGCTTTGTGTATTCCTAGCTTTGACAAATGCTTCCTTTTTCTCTTTGACAAAGCTCACAATATCTTTCGTTATCAATGTTGCCAAAACTTGCGATACTTATCCTTCATCCTTACAGGAATGTGCCAGTCCTGAATTCCTTTCAACTTACATTTGAAAGTCTCTCGCATGCCAGATGTTGATTTTCCCTTAAACATCTGTCCCCAATCTACATTCTTCAGTTCCTGTCTAGTATTGTTGTAATTAGTTTCCCCCAATTTAGCATCTTAACTTAAAGATTACACTTGTTTTTATCCATCAATACCTTAAAGCTTACTGAATCCTGAACTGTTCCCCTGCTGAAACATCGACCATCTGGCTGGCCTCATTCCACAATACCAGGTCCAGGATGACCTCTTCCCTAGTTGGACTATCCACATACTGTTTCAGGAAGCCCTCCCAGATGCTCCTTACAAATTCTGCCCCATCCATGCCCCTAGCACTAACTGACTCCCAGTCAATATAGGGGAAGTTAAAAATCTCCCACCCTGTTGCTTTTACACCTTGCCAAAATCTGTTTACACATCTGTTCCTCTATCTCCCATAAGCTGTTGGGCAACCTACATTAAACCTCCAACATTGTAACTACACCGTTTCTTTTCCTGAGCTCTACCCATATTACCTCACTGTATGAGCCCTCCGAGGTGTCCTCCCAGAGTACAGCTGTGATATTCTCCTTAACCAGTAGTGCAACTCTCCCACCCCTTTTAAATCCCCCTCTAAACTGCCTGAAACATTTGTATCCTGGAATGTTTAGCTGCCAATCCTGTCCTTCCCATAACTAAGTCTCTGTAATGGCAACAATATCAAAGTTCCTAGATCTAATCCAAGCTCTAAGTTCACCTGCATTACCTGTTATGCTTCTTGCATTGAAATAAATGCACTTTAGTCCATTAGGCCCTCTTTGATTAGCAATCATTCTCTGCCTGCTCTTTCTCTGAGACTTACTGGCCTACTCTCTGGTTCCCCTTCAGCTAATTCACCTTTGCTTTGGTTCCCACCCCCCTGCCAAGCTAGTTTAATTCCTCTCATGCAACACTGGTAAATCTCCTGCCCGAATATTTATGCCTTTCCAGTTCAGATGCAAACCATCCTTCTTGTTTCGGTCTCACCTGTCCTGGAACAGACCCCAATGGTCCAGATATTTGAAACCTTCCCTCCTACACCAGCTGTTTAGCCACATGTTGAGCTGCACTATCTTCTTATTCCTAGCCCCACTAGGAATAAGAAGTGGGGGCATAGGGAGTAATCCTGAGATTATAATCCTAGAGGTTCTGCTTTTTAACTTTCTACCTGATTCCCTAAACTGCTGCTGCAGGACTCATTACTCTTCCTTCTTATGTTGTTAGTACTAACATGTACCATAACCTCTGGCTGTTCACTCTCTCCCTGCAGAATGCTTTCTGCCCAGTCAAAGATATCCTGGACCCTGACACCAGGAAGGCAACATACCATCCTATTAGTCTCTTTCATATTTACAGAAGCACCTATCTGCATCCGTAACAATAAAATCCTCTATAATGATTGTCTTTGGCTTTTCGTCCCTCCCTGCATAACAACAGAGCGAGCAGTGGTGCCACTGCCCTGGTTGCTGCTGCTGTTATCCCCTGATAGGTCACCCCCCTCCCCCCACCAGTATCCAAAATGGTACACATGTTAGAAAGGGCTAGACTTTGAGAGGTTAATAGGTCTAGGTTTGCACGGGTTCTGATGTCCTCTAAGTATGGTTCCCATGGAGCCAGGAGGTCAGAGCTGAGATTGGACACAAGGAGCAACCAACACTTTTAACATTCAGGTACCTGAAACTGACATCCTAGAATCCTAAGATCCCTACAGTGCAGAAAGAGGCCATTGCAACTGCCAGCAATCCCATCCAGGCCCTATTCCCATAGCCCTGCTTATTTACCCTACTAACCCTCTGACACTAAGGGGCAAATTAGCATAGCCAATCAACCTAACGGCACTGTCTTTTGGATTGTGGGAGGAAATGAATTTAGCTGCAACACTTCAAAGAATCAATGAAAGTAGTCAGGCTAGGCTTGCCCAGCCTGGGGGGCCTCCAGAGGTTAGTCTCTTCCCTCCAACTCAAATGCCAGTTGCAACCATTAAGTTGGACATGACCTCCCCTCCCCCACAAGCAAGACCAAAACATTTAAAAATGAATACTTACCTCCTAACTCCTCCTCAGATGTCTTGCTGCCAGATTCCGCTTTTCAATAGCAACACCACATTATGCCCTCATGATTTCTGGCAGCGAGATTGGGTGACTACCATATGGCTTACTAATGACATGGAGATGAAGGTATTTGCATAATTATTAGGTTGCTACCCACTCTGGGCAGGGGGACCAGAGGAGTAGGATGGGTGAATCCCGAGAGCCCACACGCCTGTCGGGAAACCCAATTTTTGGCTGACACCCCATTCAGCAGATCATTGGGATTCCTGCTGTTGTGTGAAGGGGTTGAGAATCACATTCCACATCTTTGAAATGGATAGGAATAATGAGTCCCCTATCCTTGATGTGCTCATTGAGAATTCCGCTTATTTGTTCTGTACCCCTGTTAGTAATTGTAGATCATGGGTACTCATGTATGGGCCCAAGTCTGCATCTTTTGAACCTGAAAAGTACCGTGACTACCTCAAATTACCCGGCAAGGAAAAGGTATCTCAAAATATTGAGGAATAGGTGAAGGCAAACATCTCACTCTGTCACTACATAGTAGCAACATGAGGGATATTTTTCACTAACAGGATACTGCCATCAAACCGAAAAGGAATTCCACCTATCAGATAAGCGAGCAATGTAGTATGAAAGTTTCACTGCTGGTATGATGGATGACTGGCAGCAGATGGTATCTAACAGCATGTTTCTTTGGGTGTTTGCAACGGGTAGCATACTACCAAAAGGCTCACAGTAAAATTGTTCATGTGAGGTTCTCTTTGTGGCAGAACACACCTCCTTCTCTCCTTTACTTTCAGCATCCCTCCCACAACATCCTAGCCCACTCCTCAGTTATTCTCAACAACCTTTACCTTTCCTACAGCCCCCTTTTGCACAAGTGCAATGGGTAGAACACCTACTCTTTTACTTCCCCTCTTCTTGCCATTCAAAACCCCAAATGAATTAACTGAAAATCGATAGCTGCACGTCTATGAATTCCCAACTTCAGAGCAGCCGTCCTTTCAAATGGATCTGATGAGGTATTAGCCCACGAGGTCACAGGTGAGGTTTCTTAAAATTACAAAGTTTGAAACCTTATTAGGCAGCTTGTGCACAGAGATAAGATAAACATGCATCTTTACCAGTTTTTTCATGTTCACTGGACTTTGTAGCTCCATTCCATTCTATTTAACGTCATTGATAAATATCATCTGGATTTGTCTGTATAAGTTACCGCATTTGATGAAACTGTGTTGTTTCATCATGAATTGAATGAAATGGGTTTTTTTTTGCACTTAAGATGTTCCCTCCTGTATTTCATCCCAGCTCAGTCATTTTCTCCTCTGTCTTGCATTCACTCAGTTTAATGGGAGAGGATAGGCTGAGTTGTTATTAATACTTAACCAGCTGAGTAGTCTGATTTGAAATGGGAGTTTTGGTGAAACAGAGGTCATATTGTTTTATTGTAGTTTGTGCAGTGATACAACCTGAGCCTTACCCTCTGCAATGTAGACTTTTAGCTGCATTAAACCAAGTTGTAAAAAATGTTGATTGAAACTGAAATGAGGTAATTTTCCTTGCATCTGATCACGACATATTGCTCAATTAAATTTCTTTATTCTGTGGACTAAAGAGCAGAAGTCATTTTAATTTTTAATCCATCTCTTAAAAGAATAGGTTTTTTTTTCAATTGATAACGTGCAATGATTTGTTATCTTACATTTCAGGATAAGTTTGCAGTGAATTAAAAAAGGTTTGAGTGCTTTATTAAGTATGTTTTTGACCTCCCATATACTAATTTTCAATTAGTAATGGAACAAGCAGAAGAGGAGAGATAGTGACCGACCATGTGGTTCACTGTGTGTGATTTCCTCTAAGTCCCAGGGCCTGACCCCACAGCACTACCCACACCCCCACCTCCCTGAGCACATGGACATTTAATATGTCTATCCATTTGTGGGTCACCTGAAACCATGATGCCACCATCACAGAACACATCTCCTTCTCCTCTTCACTTTCAGCATTCCTAGCGCATTCCTCAGTGATTGTCAACAATCTTTGCCTTTTCTGCAGCACCATTTTACACAAGTGTAATGGGTAGAATATCTGCCTTTTTACTTCCTCTCTTTTTGTCATCCAAAACCTCAAACTCTCCTGCCGAGGGGAACAATGATTTATTTGTACTCCCTTCATATTAGTATTCTACATTTGCTGCTCACATATTGTTACCTGGGAAGGTTAAATGTGGACTGGATAACCGCTTTGGGAAATATCTTCATTCAGTTTGCAAGCATGACCACATACATTAGTAGTGGCATCATGGCAAGTGGTTAGCACTGCTGCCTCACAGTGCCAGGGATATGGGTTCAGTTCCTGGCTTGGGTCACCATCTATGCAGAGTCTGCAGGGGTTTCCTTCTGGTGTTCTGGTCTGAAAGACATACAGGTTAGGGTGCATTGGCCATGCTAAATTCTTCCTCAGAGTATTTGAATGGGTGCCAGAATGTGGCGACTGGGGGATTTTCACAGTCACTTCATTGCAGTGTTAATGTAAGCCTACTTGTGACACTAATAACTAAAGCTTCAACTTTTAAACTTGCTGTTTCAATTGATATGCTACAAGATTCCAATGAAGCTCAATGCAAGTTTGAGGAACAGCATCCCATCATTCACTGAGCACTTTACACCATTCTGGCTCAATAGAGAGTTCAACAATCATAAAATGTAATATCTACCCCCATTTTGATCCATGTATCATTACTGGTTTTATTTATTTTTTCTCATACTTCTCTTTTTGTTTCCTTTTGAATGTCGGCTATCCTGCCATTCATACCTGCTCTGGACACAGATTTTGTTTCTTTATTTGTCTCATTACTACTCCGTTAGACTGTGCAACATGAAATCTTTTGTCATTAATCTCCACCCTATCACAGACCTTACATTTTGTTTTTTCCACCATCCTTTTCACCGCCTTATACCCTATTACATTTCTAACTTTTCCCAGTTCTGAGGAAAGGTCACAGATACAAATTCTGTTTCCCTCTCCATGGGTGATGACTGACCTGCTGAGTGTTTCTAGCTTTCCACAATTTTTCATTTTTATTGCCTGTTTTGCTTCTTCAGTTAGTATCCAAATTTTCTGATTGTGATAATCTTCCAGGATAATAATAATGCAATTTTAACTATGCTGCGAGTGTGCTGGAAATTTAATATAAATTGGATTTAAAATGACAACGAAGGAAGCTAACTCCAAAGATGTATGGGTTAAGTTGACTGGCCATTCTCAATTACTCCTTACTGTCAGGAAAATTAGTAGAGTAAATATGCGTGGTTATGGGGATTGTTATGGATGGGACTATTTTCAGTGAAGGCTTGATGGGTCAAATGGCCTCTCTCTGCACTGTAGCGATTCCTATGATTCTTTGAAATTGTGCTCTTCTATGCGACTTCTATCTGTAATTATTAAAGACTTCATTCTGACTGTCATCCTCTCATTCTTTTTATTTAATAAATAAATAAAGCCTAAGGCTTGGCATTTCATTCCGGGGTCGATATACAGAGTCAGACGAATTCAACACAAAGCTGACTTTTAAAAATGGCTGCCCAGGCTTCAAATTTTCAGCTGGAGGGTGCAGGCTATTCTAAAGGTTAAGGGTGGATGACCCCAGAAGTGGTGAAGGCAATGCTGGATGTGGAGATGATTGGAAGGCCTTGCCCAGAACTCCAGCACTGTGTCCAAAAGTTTTAAAAGAGACAATTAAACATGAAAGATCTCTCCAGCCTTCAGTCCTCATGCTTGCTCACACATGCCATGCCCATCCATGTCACCTCATGCTCTGTGCCCACCAGTATGACATTATATAACCCAAATGCCAATCAATGCTCTTATACCCACTCTCATAGGCCCCCATACCGTCCTTGCCAATATATATCCCTGTTTCTATCATTACGCCCTTTAGTCCCTATGTCAACTCATGCCGACACATACCCCAAATCCACAGATCTTTGCTCTCACATCAACGATGCTAACTCACCCTATATGCCCCATGGGCAGATCTCAGGACTCATATAGAGACGAGATAAAATAAAGTTTTTTACATTCTCATTCTAAGCATCTATTGCAGATTTCAATATGTTGAAAAAAACAATTACTTATAAAATACCGTTTACTACATTTATATTCCTTCAATTACATAATGTCTTATAACAGCAAATGTGTTAGTCAAGACCACAAACTCTTTTAACAAAAATCATTAGAGTTTGTAGTCCCATTTTGAACAGTTTATAACACTTTTGGCTGTCAATCAAACAGTAAAGTAGCAGACAACTTACTGCGGCAACAGATGATTGTAAAATCAATCATGTAGCACTGGTTCAGTCAGAGAAACACTCAGGCATAAATCAACAGACAGTGCTTTTTCCTTTTCTTTGAGTTTCTCATTGCTAGATCTGTCGAGAAAAGCAGTATAACCGGCCTTTATTTCCATACCAGTGCTATGCTGTCATATCCGCACCGCACTCTGCCTCTTCCCCTTTGCACTGACCTGGCACAGTTATGGTGTCTGCTGGGCAGTACTAGATGTCAGGCAGGCTGGCAGTGCCCTGTGCGCACAGTCTGGCCCTGCCTCCAACCACCCAGGGCATCAGTGGCCTCTAATACCTATCAATGAGGCTATCACGCCTAGTCCTCATTGATATGGACCACATGTGATTCTCGCAGGGGAGAACCTCAGCCAGCCAGGTGGTTAAGGTTAAGTGAGTGCCTGAGACGCATAACTTTTAAGCTATACAAGCATGTGAAGCCAATCGGGGAAATAAAAACAGAGTGCGTACCTGATTTTTTTGCCTCCTACCAGATCTTACCACTTCACCACACTGATAGTCGAGCAGGATGAGGTTGTAAGATCGCGCCCATACAGTGTGATGAGAGAGAGAGCAAGGGAGTGAGAAAAACAAACTGTGATGTGAAGAGAGGGAAAAACGGGAGAGAGAGAATGAAATAAAAACACATTGGAGAGAGCGAAAGAAGCATATGGAAGAGAGAAAAAAAACATGTGAGAAAGAAAGAGAGAAACACAAACTGTTAGAAGAGAGAGGGAAGGGCTGACTGTGATTAGTTCAATGGAAGAAAAGGAGTCACTGACAGTCATTGGAGAGAGTGAGACAGAGCAGATGTCAATGTGTGTACGCTGTTGTACAATGTATTTTGTTTCGGACTCCAGGCAGCTTTGATAATAATTTTTGAGAATTGAGCCTCTATTCCCTGAAGTTGGGTTTCAGCGGTGATTCAAGGAATCAGGGCTTTGCACTACATTTGCTTTTTGGCATCATTTTTATCTGTGTACTGTATAAATCCACAAAACTAAAAGACATTTTTAGTTACAAATTACTTTTATGATGTTTTTGTTAAATCAGTGGTATTTAATTGTCGTACTTCCTTGGATTTGATGATTAAGAACAGGAACAGATTTTACTTACAATCGAAAAGTCCTTAAATCATTCTGGTCTTTTGAGTTTGTTCTCTCTCTTGCTTTTAGTTTGTATTTTTCTACCTCTCCCTCCCCAAGATATATTCCGTATAAATTATGCTATCCATCTCACTGTAAAATAAAGTCAAAGGACTGAATCCTAATCATCAAAAATGGACAGGCTGGGGAGTGGTCAGATGGGATGTTAAAATTTTAAACATCTCTAATCTAACCCCACACCACATCTGTGCTTAACATTATCTTGCAATTGTGACTATCTATACATGCTGTGTTTGTGACATCTACATCTTCACTAACCAGTCAAAGGAGCAGCGCTCCAAAAGCTCGTAAGTCCGATTTTACCATTTTCATTCTAAGTGCCAATTCTTGGCATAGTGCAGACCTGACTTAGAAATCTGCTTTCAGCTGCTCCTATACGCTCTCAGCCTTCTCTATCTGATTCAAGCTGTGGGTGGGGCTTAGTGCTGCTGGAAAGATTGGGGCTCTGAACTGCACGTGTGCAGTTAGAAAAATATTGGAAAAAATATGCCCCTGTCAAATGGCTCCCAAGTCGCAGAAAGCGCAGAAAGTGATCTAGGAAAAAGAAAGTGGGAGTGAGATTGTATCTCAGGGCCGGGAGGGGCAGATGAATCTCTGGGGGGGAGCGGGGGGGAGGGGTACAGATGGATCTTTGGGTGGGGTGCAGGGTGGGGGGGGGGTCCGCTGCCACTCTGTGGGTGATCGGCTGGGGTGGGGAGGGAGGCAAGTGTGGCGATTGGCCTGGGTAGTGTGGGGGTGGATAAGGGAGACAGACATCACTGCCCCCCTTATCTACACCCAACTCTCCAGACCGATCACCACTCCTGCCCCCCTTTTTCCCCACTGATCACCTGCAGAGTGGCAATGGACTCCCCCTGCCCCACCTACCAGAGATCCATCAGCCCCCCTCGGACCAGAGATCCATCTGCCCCCCCCAAACCAGAGATCCATTTGACCCACCTCCCTTCTTCCCTCCTTCCCCTCTCCCCATTCAAGACAACGATCTGGCCTCACGCCCCACACCCCCGACAACAAAGTTGCCTCACTTCTCCCCCCCTCCCCAAGAATGATCTGGCCTCACATGCTCTCTCCCCTCCAGAAGAACATTCCTCCTCGCCTCCCCACCTCCAGACAACGATTAGCCCTTCCCCCAACCAGAGATACATCTGACCCACCTCCTCCTCCAGACAACAATCTGACCTCACTCCCTTCCTCCCTCTCCAACCAGAGAATGATCTGACTCACCATCTCCTCCTCTCCCACCACTGAACAAAGACCAAAGAACAAAGAACAGAACCGCACAGGAAATAGACTTCCAGCCAGAAAAAAGACCCTTTGACAGTTACCCTCTATCTTCTATGGCCAAGCCAGTTCTCTACCCATCTAGTCACCTCTCATTGTATCCCATGAGCCTTAACCTTCTTAACCAACCTGCCATGAGGGACTTTGTCAAACGCCTTACTGAAATCCATATAGACGACATCTACGGCCCTTCCTTCATCAACTGTTTTTGTCACCTCCTCAAAAAACTCCACCAAATTTGTAAGGCATGACCTCTCTCTTACAAAACCATACTGTCTATCATTAATGAGATTGTTCCGTTCTAAATGTGTATGTATTCTATCTCTAAGAATCCTCTCCAACAACTTCCCTACCGCTGACGTCAAGCTCACCAGACTATAATAACTCGGGTTATCCCTACTACCCTTTTTAAACAACGGTACCACATTCGCTATCTCCAGTCCTCTGGGACCTCACCTATTCCAATGAAGAGACAAAGATTTCCATCAGAGGCCCAGCAATTTCATCTCTTGTCTCAGGCACATGCCTGTCCTGCAGCCTTATCAACTGTTCCTTAAAAGGCTCCCAATGTCAGACATAGACTTACCCTCAAACAGCCTCTCCCAATCAACGGCCACTAATTCCTGCCTAGTCCTGCTATAATTAGCCTTCCCTCAATTTAACACGCTACCTGTAGGACAACACTCATCCTTGTCTATTACTATCCTAAAGTTTACAGAAATGTGGTCACTATTTGCCATATGTTCCCCTACTGAAACTCTGACGGCCTGACCGGGCTCATTTCCCAGAACTAGGTCCAGTATAACCCCCTTTCTAGTTAGGCTAACTACACACTGCTCCAAAGAACCTTCCAGTACGCATTTTACAAATTCCTCCCCATCCAGTCCCCCAGCTCTAAGCACTTTCCAGTCTACACCAGGGAAATTAAAGTATCCCACTACAACAACCCTATTTTTTCTGCACCTATCCAGAATCTTCTTACATATCCATTCCTCCACTTCCCATGGCCTTTTGGGGGGACAATAGTATACCCCCAGCATAGTGATTGCACCCTTTCTGTTTCTGAGCTTCATCTAAATGACTCATTACATAGAACATAGAACATAGAACATTACAGCACAGTACAGGCCCTTCGGCCTTCGATGTTGCACCAGCCAGCGGACCCTCTAACCTAAACTATTCCAATATCATCCATATGCCTATCCACCGACCATTTGAATGCCCCCAAAGTAGGCGAGTCCATAACTGCTGCAGGCAGGGCATTCCACGCCCTCACCACCCTCTGTGTAAACACAGAACATAGAACATTACAGCACAGAACAGGCCCTTCGGCCTTCGATGTTGCGCCGACCAATATAAAAAGCAATGACCCTCCAAACTAAACCATTCCCTTCTCTTCCATATACTTATCAAATAACCTCTTAAACGCCACCAAACTTGGCGCATCTACAACAGCTGCAGGCAGGGCATTCCACTCCCGAACCACCCTGTGGGTAAAGAACCTACCTCTGATATCCGTCCTATAACTACCACCCCTTAATTTAAAGCTGTGTCCCCTCGTGCTAGCTTTCTCCATCCTAGGAAAAAGGCTATCACTGTCCACTCTATCTAAACCTCTAATCATCTTATATGTTTCGATAAGGTAAAGATTCGATAAAGAACCTGCTTCTGACATCCGTCCTATAACTACCACCTCTTAATTTAAAGTTATGTCCCCTCGTGTTGGTCATCACCATCCGAGGAAAAAGGCTCTCACTATTCACCCTATCCAGTCCTTTGATCATCTTATACGCCTCAATTAAGTCACTGCGTAATCTTCTACTCTCTAATGAAAATAACCTCAGGTCCCTCAGCCTTTCCTCATAAGGCCTTCCCACCATACCAGGCAACATCCTGGTAAACCTCCTCTACACCCTTTCCAATGTTTCTACATCTTTCTTATAATGCGGCGACCAGAACTGTACGCAATACTCCAAGTGCAGCCGCACCAGAGTTTTGTACAGTTGTAACATAACCTCACGGCTCCTAAATTCAACCCCTCTACCAATAAAAGCTAACACACCGTACGCCTTCTTAACAACTTTATCAACCTGGGTGCCAACTTTCAAAGAGCTATGTACTTGTACCCCAAGATCCCTCTGCTCGACAACACTATTAAGGGTCCTTCCTTTAGCCCTATATTTCATATGCATGATTTCATATTCGTATACATGACCGCTCTAAATTGTCCATCCTCTACACTGCGGTAATATGCTCCTTGATGTCACTATTCCCTCACCTCTTTTAGCCCCTCCTCTGTCTTGCCTAAAACACTTATACCCCGAAATATTCAGCTGCCAGTCCTGTCTTTCTTTTAACCAAGTCTCAGTCACCGCAACCACATCCAAATTCTGTGTAAGCATCAAGGCCCTAAGTTCATCTGTCTTACCCGTTATGCTCCTTGCATTGAAGCAGATGCATTCCAAACCTCCAGGCCCACTCAGATCATCCTCCTCCAGAATGCTCTTCTTTTTAGCTAGCCTTGCCCTGGCCCCCAGCTCAACCCCAATCTCAGTGCTTACTGACCTACTGTTTTGATCCCCACTCCCCTGTCACACTATTTTAAACCCTGCCAAAACACTCTAGCAAAACTCCCAGCCAGGATATTTGTGCCCTTCCAGTTAACGTGTAACCTATCCTTTCTGTACAGGTGCCATCCTCTCTTGCGGTCTTCCCAATGATCTATGATTTTGAAACCCTCCCTCTTGTAAAAGTTCTTTAACTACGCGTTCAATTGTAGAATCTCTCTGTTCCTAGCCTCACCAGCACTAGGCACCAGGAGTAGTCCAGAGATTGCCTTCGAGGCCTTACTTTTTAGCCTCGCACCCATCTCGCTGAATTGCTCTCGTATCACTCCCTCTGTTCTTTCTACCTACGTCATTTACAATAATGTGTACAATTACATCTGCTTGATTACATTCCCTTTTTAATATGCTTCCTACCCTCTCAGAAATATCCAGTACCCCAGCACCAGGGAGGTAGACTACCATCCTGGAGTCTCATACGCACCCGCAGATCTGCCTGTCCATGCCTCTAACCATCGCATCCTCCACGACTATTGCTGTCCTAATCCCGTTCTTTCCCTTCCGGGCCACAGAACCTGTCTCCGTGTGATCTGGTCCTTGTGGCTTACTTCTGGAGGGTCATGCCTTTCCACAGAATCCAAAACAATATACCTATTTTGGAGGGGGACAACTACAGGGGATCCCTCCACTGATTGCTCACTCACTTTCCTTCTCCCATCTGTCACCCAGTCCTTACTATTATGGGAGACTGCCACTGAGGTACTTTCTGGTACATCACCCTTCTGACTTTTAACCTTCCTAACTATGACCCTCATGTCTTTCTTCCAAAGTCCCTGTATGACTACCTGCCTATAACTTTTATCTATTAATTTCTCATTTTCACTGACTAAACTCAGGCCATTGAGCCACAGCTCCAGCTCCCTTACACAGTCACTCAGAAGCTGCAGTTCCACACATCTGGCACAGATATAGACTTCCAGGAGGCAAGTCATCTCCAGGAACTCCCACATCCAACATCGAAAGCAACAAACTGGCCTCTCACTCATACCTGCCATTTCCTTTATAGTTTTGGAAAATCAAACAGGGGGGGAAAAAAACAAATACTGATCTGAATCAGCAAGCCGTTGAAAACGCTGAATGTGCTCTTCCAAGGCTGGAGCACCCGACTGAGACTTTTATTCAGCAGGTCCCTGAAAGTGAGGTTCCAGATTGGTAAATGTGGTGATAAAGGGGGGAATTGCAGATAGGGTTGGGCTGGCAGTTATTCAATTCAATTTAAATGCACGCAAAGGCATCCAAAAACAGCTTCAAGTTGTTGGTAAAATCAGACTCCATGATTCCAAATAAACCTGTTGGACTTTAACCTGATGTTGTGAGACTTCTTACGGTGCCCACCCCAGTCCAATGCCAGCATCTCCACATCATGTTTAACAGAGAAGAACACTCTCAGGTAGTGGGTTGATTATTTTAATAAGGCTGGGGGACAGTGTTTCAACCTGCATTGCAATTTTAATCTTTGCCAGGTGAAATCCAAAAGCTAAAGGGAGGTGAGGGCAGCTTTAATAAGAACGTACATACTGTGAAGGCACTGCTTGTGGGTTGGAGAAGTTGGAATGTTTCTCCCTGACCCCCAACTCTCCCACTATCAGCCAATTCCTTCTTCACAACAATCAGAGGTTGGACCCCCCCCCCCAAAACTTTCCTAGAGTTGCAAATCAGGCAATTCCACCCTCCCTGAGATGGAATCCTTTTGGAATTGATCCCCCCAGTGTTGGGGACTATGTTGGGGAAGTGTTTCCATCTTCACTCTCCACCCTATACACACGAGCAGATGCCCAGCAGCAAACTGAGCGGCTATAGCCTGACTCAGTGTGTTCTCTGCTTTACTTGCCAATCATATTAATTTCCTAGTGGCAAGCCTACAGAGTCAGAACTCCGCAGCAAGCCAGGAAATTCAGACTTTCCAACCAAGACCCTGCCTAATCACTGATCCTACTCAACTTTGTCAAAATCAAGAGCAGATATATTACTTGGATTTGGTAATCCTAAGATTCTCAAATCAGGTAAATGCAAATAGTAGGCAAATATCATATGATGATGCACCCTATAAGTGACATCATGTCATTAAATGTGACATGTCTCATGATCAAATCATGAATATATTAAACCAGAAATGTTAGCCCATCAGGAGTGGAAATGTATGTGTTTGTCAAGGGCCTGCTGAAATGGTTTATGACACATTGGGGACATGGAAGCAATAATTTCATGGCTGAAGGAGGAGAAAGGCTAGAGTATCCTTCAAGATGTGATTTTGTCACATAAATTAAACACCAACTCTTGAAGGATGCGCAATCTGATTTCAGGTAAAGTTAAGATGATGCAGGGAGGTTGAAGCTGTCGGGAATGTGATGGGAAATCTCTCTCTCCCTCCATACTCCACTACCTTAACTCTCTAACACCATTCTCACAGGTAGATGGTTTGGCGATAACCCTTAATCACTGTAAAATATCACAACCACAACGGGATAATATTTTATGATTTATGTGTCAGGCAAAGATTAGCATGGATCATAAAATGAAATAAATTTAGGATGCAGTAGCATAGTGATTGTACTAATAGACTAGTAGCCCACAGGCCCTAACTGATAACTGAGAGCCTGTGTTCAGATCTTACCAGCTCATGACAGGATGGAAATTGGGAAGGCATTGGAAATATGCTTAGTTGCCACTCCATTTTGCCACAAACAGGTGAACTGGCAGATCAGTCACTGTCCGGCAGCCTGCTTGAGCTATTGACATGACCAATTAAGGGCCACAAAAACCTAGCACCCAGTGAACTCTGGTGTGAGCTTGGGGGGAGGGTGGAGAGTGCTCCTTTTTGCAACCCCTCACGGTCCAAAGAGAAACCCACCAGAATGATCAGTGACATGGCAAAGGCACCACCTGTACATCATGACCACTGCACCCATCCGTTTTACCTGACTGGCATCAGCATTCTCCCTGCCCCATTTGTCCATGTGACCACCTCTAGCAGTGTGCTGCTGAGTTGATGGCTCTGTGGTTGGACTGGCAGTTCTTGGGCAGGAATCACTCACTGTTCTTCACAGGGACAGCTGCAGCCAGCAGTTGGAGCATCTTTCTAGGCCCTGCTGCCTATGAAGTCGGGACTCATCCTGTTTTTTGGACTGGTACCAGGACTTCTATCACCTACACAGAACCCAGCACCAAAGGTTCAGGTCCCATCTGATAAGAATTAGATAGAACTGTTTCAAAAAGAATATTAAAAAGTGGCAACAATAAAAGTGACCATGAAGTTATCAGATTGTTAGGAAATGTTCAACTGGTTCATTAATTTCTTATGGAGCAGGAACCCAGTTGTCCTTACCCAGTCCACTTCTTTGTGACTCCATTCTCACATCACTGTAGCCTGAGTCACCCTTTAAACTCACCTTGTGAGCTAGCCATTAGTACCAAAATGGTACAGCAGTTTAAGGAGGTGACCCAACATCATCTCAGGGCAACTAAGAGTGGGCAAAGAATGTGCGTCATAGTGATGATATGCAAACTCTAAAAATATTTTTGTTAGAAAATCTATTGCATTGTTATTTATTAAAATGATAATAAATGAATGTTTGGTAAGTTGCCAGTGCAGACTCAATGGACTGAAGGGCCTTTTTTGTGCTGTATGACTCTATGGGGGTGATTTTACCATTTCATTTCTAAGTCCGGTCACACGTGAAACTGGGAGAGTTTCAGGTCAGATCTTAGGGTGTGTTTTCTGGGCTCCCCCACCCCCATACACACTCTGCCTGCAAAATTCTAAGCGAGCCTGTTGCTCGCTGCTGAAGCCTGTGGGGAGGAGGGAGGGGATTAATGTACCCAAAAGCCTGCAGAGGGAGGTATGTGCATATGCAGGCCTTTGATGCTGCATTAACAGTGGCAAGGGTCTGACAGAAAAGAGACAGCTGTCAGACTCCTGCTGGTGCAGGCTGCCTGAAGCATCTGCCCTCCCCCCTGCAATTAGAAGGCTGTGGCCCAAGATATAGCCCCCGCTGACACCCAGCCCAAACACCCCCCTCCTGCCAAACTGATCATCAGGAGTCGGCAGAGGCCATCCTTCCCCCCCAACAATTGTGGACCCTCTGCCCTCTCCCCAACAAAAGCTGCAGAGTAGCCTTGAACACGTTATCCCTCCCATCAATTGCTGCAGAATGGCAGCAGGAGATTTTCCATCTCTTCCCCCACAACCCCCCGATCTGTGCAGAATGACTGAGTGCCTCCTCTCCTTCCATTCCCCCACCATCGATCTCTGCAGAGTGGCAGTGACCCCCTCCCTCTGTTAACCCATCCCCCTGCTGTCCCCCACTAACCCTGCCCCTGGCACTGCCCAGTGGCCATTGCCCAGATGCCTAGTGGGCACTTCCCAGAAGCCAGGGTGACACTGTCAATCTGAAGTTCCCCACCTGCCCTTGGCCTCTCTAGGGGGCCGCTATAGCCTTTGGTTCTGGCTCCACAGGCGAGGCCAAGTTGACTGCTGCCTCTTTACGGGGAGCATATCTATTCCTCACTGGTGAGAAACTTTTCCCGGCGTGGTCATAAAAGGGGGTGAGCCTGGACGATTGAATGCAAGGCTTGCTAAGCAGATGTTAAACAGCATTTAAATAAATTTACGTACATTAACCTATCATTCCCCCGTTTCCGGATAGAAATCCAGAACTCATAAAATTGCGCTGGTCATGAAAAGTGGTGCTCATCGCTTTAAGCGCTTTACGCCTAAATTTCCCATCATGTTATGCCCCAAAATGGTAAAACCACCTGCTATGATTCTAAGTGGTAAAAGATTCAGAAACATTGAAATTCTAAATAACTAGAAATGCTTAAAAAGCAATAAGTGATGTAAGAACATATGACTATTTGTTAACCATTAATTCTGGTTATGATGGTTAAGTAATGTTTAAAATAAAGAGATAAAAAATGTTTCATCACTTCATGATACATGTTTATCAATTGTTCATCATTTCTTTGTCACGCCAAGGCATGAAAACCTTTGCACTTACCTTTCCTTTGGCAGTCCTTGGAGTCGAGAATGACATGATTCCACACTAAAAATGAGTTCTCAGTGACTGAGAAGTCTTGCGCAATCTACAGTCTCTGTCACAGCTGGGACAGATTGTGGTTAGAGGAGTGGGGTATCTGGCCACACCCTCCTTTCACTGACGACATTTGGTCTCAGTTTGCTGTAGACCATGAGTTTAGTGCCGGTCTCGGTCTTCAAACATATTCTTCCTCAGGTGACCGACACCTGTTCTGACACACAAAACCCCATCGTCAACATCAGCCCTTGTTAATAGTAGGTTCCCATTGTATAAAAGTGGTCCACATTGTCCAAGGCCATAGCATGTTTTTTGATAACTGGGGGGCAGTGCTGTGTGGTGGAGGAAGGTTTGTAGAGGACCTTTGTCTTATCGATGTTGAGTATATGGTCCATACTCTCGTACATTTCAATGAAGGTGTTGACGATGGCTTGGAGCCATACTATTGTCCAATGATAGAGGATAGGATGATTTTGGATCTGGCTTGTAGGTGGTGCAAGTTGAACAGATTCCTATTTGTTCTGCAGATTAGTTCCACTCCAGTAGGGAGCTTGCTGAGGATGAGATGGAGTATTGCAGTAAGGAAGATTGAGAAATACGTTGGTGTGCAGACACTGTCTTGTTTGACATCAGTCTCAAATTGAACTAAATCTGTGCTGGATCTGTTGATCAGATTGCAGGTAGTGTGTCATTGTGAAGTAGGCTGAGGAAGTGATAAACTTTTGGAGGCAGCCAAGATGGAGAATGTCACTCCCTAACCCTTCTACTTCCACAGATCTACCACTCCACGGTCAGGTATGATGCACCACTCTATGCCATTGTCATGGGTAGCTCAAGCTGGGAAATGTATAAATTGGCAGACCAATCTTGTTAGGCACTAATCCATCAGACCCAATTTTCTGTCTGATGGGAGGCACCGATGCAGGATAGAGTCAGGCCTGTTGTTCCAGAAAGCAGATCAGAGAGATCACTAGGGTATTAAAACAGCCTGTGATCCTCTAGGACTTTGTCTCAGTTGTTTCATCTAAGTTTAGGCTTTCTGTCTCTCATCCCTGACAGTGCATTGCATGCCATCCCCTCTCGATGTCAACCTATGGAACCCATCCACCAGCCTTGGCGCTTATACCTTTGATGCCAACTCACCTAATATCTGCTATTGACATAACACACCTGGAACAACACGGTATGCCTAATTCGAAATTCAACAAAACAATGCCTGGGGCTGCTTTTGGGGTTTGGGATGGAGGCTGCCACCATCGCTGCATCCTAGAACACCACCGCAGTGGCTGGGGGACAGCACCTACTGTTCAGTTTGTGTTCAGTTTGCATGTTCTCTCTGTGTTTGCGGGTGTTTCCTCCAGGTATTCCTGTTTCTACCCACATTCCAAAGATGTTCAGATTTGGTTGATTGGCCATGCTAAATTGCCCTTGGTGTCAGGGGGATTTATAGGGTAAATACATGAGATTATGGGGATAGGGCCTGGGTGGGATTGTTGTTGGTCAGCATCAAAGGGCTGAATGGTTTCCTTCAACACTGTACAATTCAATGATTCTATGGATCTTCCAGCTTCAGTGTCATGGAGAAGGCTCATCTTCCAATCATTGGAGAGCTATTTTTTCTAAAGATCCATCTTCTTTCTTCAGTGGTGGGTCAGTGATGATGGGCATATTTTCAGAATGGCACCCAGGCATAATGACATGAATTGAGCCATCATGCCCCTACTATAGAATACAGCGCAAATCCCCTGGGTGATGGTTAGTTAACTAAGTTTGGTGAATGACCTGGCTGTTCTTCCTGTTGGTCTCTACAGTGAAAAATACTCTACGTTTCCACCCCTCCCACAGCACTTTGTCCCAGGATAGAAAAGTCCTGTCAATAGAGTAACGAAATAATGATAAATTTAATCAATAATTTGGTTATGTCGCAGCTGGAACACTGTGTTCAGTTATCATTAGCCATTATAGAAACAACAGATGTCAGGGCTGTGTGTAACCAGTTATGAAGTAAGACTTGAGATGCAGGAATTATTTCCATTGAAAAAACTAAGGCACCTAACATAGAACACTGCCAAAACTGAAAAGTGTAAATGATAAGGTGAAATAAATCTAGGAGCAATAATTATGTGCTGCCAAATTTAATTCTGAAGGAATTCCAGAAATCAGTAGCAGAAAGGATGGAAATGACAAGTGAGCAAGGAATTGCCTGTCTGTCCAGGAGTGTAAAAGTACTTGCAGACTAATCCCCCCAAATTAATTAACATACAAAGGCCAATTCAATCTGAAATAATACTTTACATTTAATAGCATTTCCAATCTACCAAGGTACCTTTAGGTGTTTCAGAATTTACCCCCTAAATGGTTCCACAGAGTTGCCATTCTTTCCCGGATGTCTGACCTCCTCCCTGCTGACAGCCTTTCCCAAGGTGCAGCAGTGCAGCACCACCTCTCCCCCCCACCTAAGGACCTGCTGACTTGACCCAACGATGCAACCACCCCCCTTCCCCAGATGGACCCTAGAGGCCTGACAAACCCCTCTTCTTCACCTTGCCAAAGTTAGCCAAGAGCATGAACAAAATGGCAAGGATGCTGTTGAAGTCATAGCTGCATTTCACCTTATTTCACCTTATTTCACATTTATTTCACCTTATCATTTACCTTTTTCAGTTTTGGCAGTGTTCTTTCTTAAGGGCCTTGGCCTCTGACATTGATTTCTCATTTTCAATAAAGTTGAAGTACAATATTACTGGTTGAATTTGACTTGAGACTATCACGCGAAAAACAGCTGCACTTATTTGGATAATATATTAATGAGTAATTTGCAAATCTGGAGGCATTACATATCTAAGTTCGAAAGGAGAAGCAATCAATTCTCTAGATAAGTCTGAAGTGCAAACAACCACCCATGGGACGCAGCAGGTTAGAATGTGATTGATTTGTTGCTTTTCATTTTATCCCTCATGGTTTACGTGACATTTTTCTAGAGGAGTAGGGAGTCTTTTTTTTTTGTTTTTATTTCAATTCAATTAAATCAAGTCTGATTCAGAGTCTCAACAAGTTGGGACATTCCCAATCCAAGCTGACAAGACAGGGCTCTCACCTCCTGTCTTAGGCTTGATCTATTTGATCCAAGCTGATTGGAGTAGATGTACTTCATCCTCCATGGCTTGATCTCATTGGCATTTTAGCGAAAAGCTGAGATGCCGCTTTTAAAAATTGCTTCTTGGCCTTTTAGCTAAGATCAAGTGTAGTATTGACATGGTGTACTTGGCTGAAGTCATTAGGTTACATTTCAGCTTCATTTGAAGCAATTTTTAAAAGCGACATCTCAGCCTTTTGGTTAAGATACAAATGAGATTAAGCCTTGGAGGAGGAGCTACATCTACTCCAATCAGCTTGGATCATGTAGATCAAGCCCAGGACAGGAGGTGAGAGCTCTGTCTTGTCAGCTTGGAATGGGAATGTCTCAACTTGTTGAGATTCTGAATTGGACTTGATTGGATTGAATTGGAATTAAAAAGAAAAAAAAATTGCTTCAACCAAGCAATTTGATACTGTCGATACTGCACTTGATCTTAGCCAAAAAGTTGTAGCACGCATGCTTTTAGACATTTTCTTGCTGAAAGATTTGTTGCATCTCAATTTGGTGAGCTAATAATGGGGCAACAATGGCAACAGGGCAGCTGAGACCTCAATTATTGCAGTATCAACAATATATCTCCTTAATGATGCAGAAATTAAAAAAGGGAAAAACAATGAGTGAACGATTAAAAGAAAAGTGGAAAAGAAAGGGAAACGAAAACCATAATAAAAATCAAAGTTTGGCATTTTTAAAATCAACAATTGGCTTCATGCAGTAATGAAATTGGACATTTTACATTGTTCTTTCTGTCGGTCAAAGAGGTTGATATTAACTGCGCGAACAATGTCATATCGCTTTTAAAAATTGCTTCAAATGAAGCTGAAATGTAACCTAATGACTTCAGCCCTAACTTCCTATAGCATATTTAATGTGAATTTAATGTGCAGTTAAGGACTAGTTATTGTTTGTATGATGAAAACAGAAAAGTGGCATAAATTGATCTGTAATTCAGAGTGGATCTCTCAACTTTCTGGTCAAACTGTGAGTTGACAATGCAGGAAACCGTTAATGTGTTGCTATTTTATAAGCAAAAGGAAAACAGCCCTTTGATTTACTTAAATAAACAGATAAGTACGGTAGGTAGAAAAATATAATATTGAAGAGTATAGCAATAACTGGAATATGGCACATCAGTGATTTGAACATGCCTGGAATTCTCCAGTCTCGTTTGCTCTGTGACTGCTGCCAGCGAGAATAGAGAATTTAGCTCTCAGCAAACTCTCTGTTCATAGTGGCAGAACCGGATAATCCCAACCACAGGCGATATCTGAGAATTCCTGCCATTATCTGTGGAACTGCATGATTAACTTTGTTTTTAATTTTGCATAATCTGAATATTTTAAAGAACCTGATTTTTTCACTGAAGCAGAACTTACACAGTTGTGTTATTATTTCAGTTCATAATGCAACCAGAGAGTGCGGATTTGAGAAATGGTAATTTGAGCGAAGCAAAATATAAGGAAGAGCCCATTGAAGATCCCAATGAGAGCAATAGGCAAAAGTAAGTAATGGGTTACTTTCAATAAAACTCTATAATAAAATTCAACATCATGTAAAATAATAATTTGACATCACTTGACAATAAAATATCAACATCATATATATTAATGAGCCACTGAACTAAACTCTTAAATGTTAACTGATAACGCTATTATCACTCAGGCATCTCCTACTGGATTGGCTGACTCTGTGATTGCATACTCCCAACAAGAAAAATTCAAAGGGGTTTTGACAGAGATATAGGAATTGTATGATATTGTAGCATTAATTCTCCAAACCATTGGGCAGGATTTTCCAGCTCTGCCCACCACCAAGAATGTTCAGTCTTGCCAAAAGTCAATAAATTTTTAGCTGGGCCCCTGGATTCCTGTGGAATGGGTCCACCAAGATGGGTCTGAAAAAACCTGGATGTCTTTTCAACATGCTTCCTGCTGGGAATGAGGTATAATATAATTGGCCTGAATTGAGACTAAATCCATGCCAGCAGGAAACCCTCCAGGTTTCCATCAGCTGAGAGAATCCCACCTTTTCGGTGACAGCAGCATTGAAAAGGTAGGATTCTCCCAACTGATGGATGTTAATTTACTTATATTGGGCAACCCACTGGCCAGCCCCACTGTTCCAACACCCAGGTTACCATTGTTAAAGGGTAACCTGATTCCTGCGCTTGAGTTCAGCAAGCCTCGATGCTGATCTGGTGAGCACCACTAAATCCTCAGCAAACAAGGGCATCATCTCCTCATCCACCAATAGTGGGAATCTTCCTTCCTCCCCCACAATGCACAGACATGAGGGTGACTCAATCATCACCCCCAACTCAACTCCCTTTTCTCCTTAGACTCT
Organism: Sphyrna mokarran; assembly: GCA_024679065.1. Lineage (NCBI taxonomy): Eukaryota > Metazoa > Chordata > Chondrichthyes > Carcharhiniformes > Carcharhinidae > Sphyrna > Sphyrna mokarran. The sequence continues at coordinate 83,805,385 of JAGIQG010000002.1, forward strand.
CATCAGCCCCATTTTCCTCCGATCTCCCACCCAGCCCCTTTCTCTTCTCAGAACCCCCCTCTCCCCTCAGACCTCCAACTCAACCTCCCTTCAGACCAAGCTTTTTTGGCAGTATCAACAGTGCAATATCCCCTAGCATCCTGATACTCAGAGCTGGCCCTATGGGAAAGGATCCCTCAAGTGTCCTGAGGATTGGGTAGCCTCAGGCTGGCATTGGGGGAAGAGGTTTGCAATAGAGGAAGTGAAATCAAGAGCTGTCAATTAGGATTAGATTTTGTGTAAATTGTGGTCAGGATCAATAGGGTATTGAGATTCAGTCAACCATGAAGGGAAATAAAAATAAATACCAGTGGCTGGGGGATAATAAAAATCCATTCACTGACAGCTGAATTTTTTACTAGGCGCTGCAGGTTGAACTTGTTATGGATCAAAGGCTTCAAGTGCAATATAGAAGGTTTCAACCATTTCAGCTTGCTGGGAAGCCTTAGCAACTTCAAATCAAAGCTGTGTATGTACTTTAGGGCTGAGTGCATTGTTGGGCAGATGCAACCACTCTCCCTGACTGAGCCCAATGGTGAAATTGATATCTGTCAGTGGTCTTCGAAGGGGTCTGCTCTCATCTGCAGCTTCTGATAGGGAGAAAGGAAAACGTCTGCTGCAGAGTACAACGCCACAATGATTTAAGATCCTGCCAGGTGATGGGGAGAGGGGGAGGGTGGCATGGAGATTAAAATGACCTGGCCACTTCAGAATTTCCACAGCTGACAGAACAGATTCAGAAATTGATCACAGGACTCTCTGAAATCACCATGCCTGGACCAATCTTCAAGTCGGACAGAGCTGGGGTTGGGGTTGGGGGTTTGGGGGGTGGGGGGGGGAGTGCAATTGAGCCATGACACCCCCAACTTGGCAGAGAATCCCAAGGTCAACCTCTTGACCCCAGCCTGAGAGCTCTCCTAATCCCAGCACTGCTGAGGACCCTCCCCCTTCAACCTGGCAGCAGCAAAGGAGCACATGCCTCCTCAACCTTCCCATTCAAATCCAATGTGCCAGATTAGGATGTATCTGCCAGCGTGCTCATCCAAGAGTGGGACCTGGAGATTGGGGTGTGGAAGGGCCTGGTGGCGTGGAGGGGGGGTGGGGGGGTGTGTGGCCTGGAGAGATGACCTGGGAGAGGCCTGGGGAAAACCTGAGGGGATTCTATGTTGAAGCATTTGTCTGATGGCAGGTGGGAGGAGGGCAGTGTTAGGCCACCCTCGTGCCTGCATGATGTTGGGTGTTACCTGTTGTCTTGTTGATGGTGGGGGAGGTAACCTCTCTATACGGAGGGGTTGGGGCGGTTCACCTTTTCTGTTGCTGGATGGGGGAGAGGGCCTCTGTCTGAATGCTGAGATTGGGATGCCTTTTAAAAATTGTGCGTTGATCTCTGAAATACTGTTTCTCATGATACATAAATTTGTATCAAGCAAATGGGTAATGCTAATGCCAGCAGAAAAAACTCCAGTTTTCCCACTGGTGTAGGCACTTACAGCTGATTCAGTTGAATTGCGACACGTGAGTAGCAGCCTACTTTACACTGCACTCCAATCAGAACAAAGCAACAGCTCCAAGATCACTTTGTTTTGCCTTTGATCTTTGATTAAAAGTCAGTAAGTTGTGGATTATGGAATCACAGATTAGAATCCCTACAGTGCAAAAGGAGGCATTCAGTCTCAAGCTGCACCAACAACAATCCCACCCAGGCCCCATCCCTTTAATCCCACATAGTCACCCTGTTAATTCCCCTGATACTAACGGGTAATTTAGCATGGCCAATCAACCTAGCCTGCACATCTTTGGAGTGTGGGAGGAAATGCATGTAGATACAGGGAATACATGCAAATTTCATACGGTCACCTAAGGCTTGAATTGAACCTGGATCCCTGGCACTGTGAGGCAGCACTGCTAACCACTGTGCCACGTGCCATTCTATGCATGTTGCATATAATTTGCATCCTACAATAACACCCTTGAAGTGATCTTATTCCATCTTCTCAAGTAGACCCTCTGTTGGTGTCATCACCTCCCTAAGAAATGAAATCATGGCTAGAAGAGTGAGTGGAGTCATAGATCTGTTATATTTCAAAGTCTTTCATCATTACTTTTTAGGCAACGTAAAAATGAAAAGAAAATGGAAAAAGTACAATCAGTTGGTGCTCTACAGATGGTATGTATGTTTCTCCTAAAGACAATTTCACTGCTTTGCAGTTTCAGGTTAGAATACACAATAAAACTGGTTCAAATTTAGTGAACTAATAACTCTTACTATTGCCCCGATTTTATCAAAAGTTCGCGCCCATTTTCGAGTGCGATATCGCGAAAAATTTGGGCGTCAGGCCTCTAATGCGATCTGCACCTGAATTCAAGCAAATCGCACCTTTATCGACATCTGATTTGGGCGTGGATCCCATCTGCACCCCAATCGGGTGGCCCGACGATTTATATGTATTAACATGCATTTAAATTGATTTAATGAACCGCGCGCCCAATTTTACCGCCAAATCCCACTTTACCTTCTTTGGATCCATTCCAGATCCGTGCTGTTATCAACCTGCAGAATAAAAATTCAAAGTTGATTCCTATTCTGCAGGGGAGCCTCCGAAGCCCATCCTCCTCAAGCACCCTTTGCAGACCCCCTGCTAACCACCCTGGCAGACCTGCCCCTTCCATGATCCAA